>MKYW01000001.1:1011887-1076449 GCA_015776835.1 Aphidius ervi | reverse complement strand
AAAAAAAAAAAAGCAAATATTAATAGCAAATAATAATAATAATAAATAAACAAAAATTAAAAAATTATTTAATGTACTAATTGTTAATAATTATTGAATAAGAATAATTTAAATAATTCAAAATTTATTTAATAATTTTTAATGCTAATTTTTAAACAATTGCCATGAAATTTTTTAAGCAATATAAAATGACCTTACGATATTTAACAACCTTCATTTTAAATATAGGGAAAAAAAATTTTTATAAAGAAAGTACGTAACAATAATTAAGAGCAATGAAGATCGATTATTATGTAATTCTCAATTTAGCTGTTTTTTGTTTTTTTGTTTATAAAAAAATTAGTGATCATTAAATTTAAAAATAGTTAATTATCTCAATTATATTTTAATTACACATAATTGCCCAATAATTTAAACAATATTGTACAATTTTTAATGTACATATTTTTGATTATTTAAATTTTTTTTATATTTAGCAATTGTTTTTATTTTTCATCTCATTTTTGGGGATTTAAAATAATATTTTGATTAATTATATTGTTGTTATTAATAAGCTTATCCTATTGTAATAATTATAATAATAACATGGACAATTAATCTACTTAATTATGGCTAAAAAAAAATTATTATTATAAATAATTTTTAAATAGAAAAAAAAAATAAATAAATAAATAAAATTTATTGTTTTTTTTTTTAAATTCTAAGCTATAAAAAGCGTAAAAAAATAATTAAAAAAATTACGAAAAATTACTATAATTAATAATAAATGATTAAATATTTACTAATTAAATTTTAAATGCTTTTTTTGTATTTTTTTTTTGTTTATTTATTAATTTTACACATCGGAGAAATAATGACCGATCTAGTTTACATGGTTATACAAGTGAGATATCAACAGATAATAATAGCAATAAATTTGACATATAATACAATTAAGGTAATTGTTTAACTGATAAGAAATAAAAGAAAAAAAAAAAAACTACGAATGTATTCGTTCTTTTGATCCATTCGTTGTTTCTTTTTTTTTCTTTTTTTTCTTTGGTTTTAAGTGACAGCTGCCTCAATGCCTCTAAAAAAGATCCTAGCACTCTTGCAAAGTTATTTATTTGATGTTTTGTATTTATCTAATATCTTGATGCTACTCCGATTGACTACATATTAATATTTTCATTTTTTAATTATTCAACACTTATTTTTCATTTTGATTTTCAATAATTTATATTAAACCGTAACCATTATCGAAATTGTTTTTAATAATTCATTTTCCTTTTTTTTTTTTAAGTTAACTTATCATGAAAATTTTCATTTAATCATTATCCTACTGCTTTTCCCTAATGGTTTACTCAAATTTTAAATTTTAAATAATTTCCAATGATTGTTAAAGAAACTGGAAATTTTTCATTTAACTTATCCACGTTTTTTTTTTTTTTTTTTAAACTATCAACATTTAGATTGTAAAATAAAATAATAACAATTCCATTTATTGAAATATTAAAATGATAAATTGACATTCACATGCGTCTGGCAATTGAAAATTATTAGAACACAGAGAGTATATTTTTATCTCAATCGGAAATGACTGATTTATAGACCAATTATTATTTATTTTTTTAAATTTGAATAAAAAAATAATTCACGGTCAAAATGAACCGCAATGTATTCAACGAGGACATTTAAAAAATGCCTTTAATTTTTTCTATTAAATAAGAAACACTTTTAAATTGATTATAATTAATTGTGTTTAGTTATTTATCAAAAAATTGATTTTGTAGTTTTTGTATAATTTCAGTTCGTTGGTTTTTTTGTTTGTTTGTTTGTAAAATTATAGAAAAAATCATCAAGAAGTTAATTATGCAGTAAAATATTCATGTCAAGAAATATTGGAATGAAAAGAAAAAAAAGTGTTTATGAATTGTTAATTAATTGGTTCAACCTCAACGTAATCATAGATAAAATCAGATGTTGTTGTTGTTTCATCACTCATGTCTGATCCATTACAATCAATTGATTGATTTTTCCAATCATCAATTTTTGTACCACCAATATCAAGACCAAGACGTAAATTGGCTGGTGTGTTACCAATAACAAAATGATCCTCAGAAAGTGGCAAAGCATCTTTCAACATAAGCCTAATTCATAAATATAATAGTAATAATTATTATTATTATTAAATCATCTCAAGGAAAATGTATCAAATAAATAAAATATAAATGACTAATTACCAAATATGTTCCTCAGCAACAACATGAACTTTTGGAATTGGAAAACCATTGAATGGAGAAGCAACTGGAAGAGTATAAGCACCCATATCTTCAAATATAATCCAATCACCAAGATCCATTTCATGTAACAACATATTTTCAACAACAAGATCTAAACCATCACAAGTTGGTCCCCAAATACTTGATGGTGTCATTTTTCCACATCCAGACTAAATCAAACAAATAAATAAATAAGCATTAACAATAATTACATAATATTTATATTTTAATCATCATTTATTTGTTGTACCTTGAGTGGAATTGGTGTAACAATTTGATGATCATAAAGAAGACAATTGAATGAACCATAAACTCCATCATTTATGTAATACATATTATGTGTTACTGAATTTGGTGACATTTTATCACTACGAACAGAACGTTTACTGTGAATACTTGTTGCCAATGTAAATGCTGATGCAACATAAAAACGTCCAGGTTCAGCAATAACATGAACATCATCATCAAAATTATCATCAAGTGCTGAATTAATAATTTCTGCAATTTTATCAATATTTGTTCCTTTGTTACCAGGATAACCACCACCAAGATCAAGTAAATATGGTTTAAATCCAAGTTCTTTAGCTAAATCAAATAACTTTTTAGCATGAATTATTGCACGTTTAAATACTGGTGGATCTTGACAACCTGAACCAACATGAAAACTAATACCAACAACATTGAGATTCATCATTCTTGCTAAACGTATTAAATTTGGTGCTTCATAAATTGGATCACAACCAAATTTCATACCCAATTGACATTGTGCAATTTCAGCATCACAACGTATACGTATAACAATTTTAGCTGTTTGATGAAATTTAAATATTTTATGTAATTCACTTTCATTATCAACAGTCATTGTATCAACACCAACATTTGCTGCATGACGTATATGTGATGCTGGTTTTGCTGGATTAGCAAATATAATTTTTTTAGCATCAACACCAATTTCAAGTACTTTATTTATTTCAACTTTTGATGCACAATCAAAACTAGCACCAAGTGATGCCAATACTTCAAGTACAATTAAACTATCATTACATTTAACAGCATAAAATGGCTCAACTCTTGGTAATTTTTCTTTCCATATTTGATGTTTTTTAACAATGTCACCAATATCTAATACATAAAATGCTTCTTCTTGTAATCCACTGTTTGTTATTTCTTCAATAACAGACATGACATTTGATGAACTGTCCAATACATGAATACGTTCGTCCATTTTTGATACTTTCATCTTGATTATAATTGATTATTATTTTATTTTATTTATTAATATATTTATTTTCTTCAATCACCAATTGATTGGTTTGTTTTTTTTTTTTATTTTTTCTTTATTATTTATCTTCTTCTTTTTATTGTTTTTTTGATGGAGATTATTAAACTCTGCTGAGTGCTAGGCAGCAATGAGGCAGCTGTCAATATGAATTGAAATTATTTTGATGTGATAATTTATATATTTGTCAGCTTTAGGGGTGCTAGCAAAGCCACGGAGGCTCTGCGTTTAGGGCCAACTTCCAGTTGTTGCTGTAAATTGAATACCCACCAACAGACTGGCCAACCAGTCTATCGCAGATACAACCCTGCAACAATAAAAACAAACAAAAAAAAACATTAATTCACTTGGTACAAACAATTCTTGATAATACATAATATATAAAATATATAATCACAAAATCATTCATCAAGATATTTTATTTTATCAAATGAAAAAATGATTACATATTCAAACACAACACGCTGTCTGATGATTCTTCATTAAATTGATAATTATTATTCAGGTCACAAGTCTTGTAAGTTTAAAATATATAAAAAATATTTTTAATTATAATTTAATAAAACAAAAAATAAAAAAACTTACTTGACTGAGGGAGGTAATTCTCGTGCCTTATTTAAACAATTAAAAAAATAATAAATTTTTAATATTCGACGTTGACTAAATTAGTAAGTCAATAATCGAATTGATATTTTTTAATATAAAATATTAATCACTGAAAAATAATAAAATGTTTTTTTTTTTAATTTTTAAAAAAATATTTTTCAAGTTTAATTTTAAGTCAGTATGATGAGGATGATGTCGAGTGTCTGAATGACCAAGTCGTACTGAGCTCGAGTCAACTATTTGTTGGACTATTTATGGAGAGCTTGATAAGTATTATCAGTTTGCTGAGAATTATTACGAGTCATTTCATCAAAGACCAGGCTTATCTTGACTAGAAGATAATATCATTGGTGGTGGTGATGATGATGATGATGATGATGATGTCGATGATGTTAGTAATGGTGGGAGAGATTAAACACATGACTTTGAGGGTCGTCTATTTAATACATTTATTATATGTTTGATTAAAAGGAAAAAAAAAAGTTTATTCAAGTGTCTTGATTGTAACCAATAATATATTAATATTCAGTATCTTTTTTATTGTCTTGTTCAAGTGTATATTGAGTAAATTTAATTTTTTTTAATTGATAAACTATTTCATTATTTACGCATTATTTATTTATTTATTTATTCATTATTTTTTCAATGAACTTTGCTTTTGTCGATTGACAAATTGTTATTCTAATTTTTTATCTAATCGATATATATTTGAAAATAAATTTATTAAAAATATATAATTCTTGGTAAGTTGAAGAAAAATATAAAAATATTTTCTTAGAAATTACTTTTCTTTACTAATATTTAATTCGTTTTTTTTTGTTAACAAAATATTTATCAAATTTGACCTTTTTTTTTTTGTTAATCTTTTTATAAATAATCATAAAAAAAAGTCTATTTTTTGTTTAGTTAATTTCTTAAAGATAAAATGGAATTTTTTATTTTTTATCTTGAATAATTAATGTGTGATAAATTGAATGTAAAAATAATTTTTCCCCTGTCATTTGGATAAATAAATATATAAAAAAGTAATTGTCAAGTTTGTCAATTAAATATCTAAGAATCAAAAATAATAAGAATAAAATGACAAGATTAAACCAGTTACATCTTGAAGTAACCAAATGATCACGCGTGTATCATTAATCATTAATCATTATGATGATGATGTTTACAACACATACAAATAATAAACTCGAATTACAAATAATAAATAAAACAATAAATATTTATTATTTATATACTTGATTGAAAATAACATGGACCAATAATTACGTACATAATGTTAAAATAAACAATACAACATTATTATTCATCTAAAAAATAAAAATAATAATTATTAAAACAAATAATATCATTTTTTTTAATTTAATAAAAATATTTTCCTCTTGTTGAATGATATCATGACATTTGAAGCTCACTTCAAGGGCACCCATGATAATAAAATTGAAAAAAAAATATATTGTAATTACTCGTATTTATTATCTAAGTTAAATTAACAAAAAAAAAAATTAATTTGATAAGATTGTTGCTATAGTAATGATATAATTCTAACAAATGCCAAGTTTAATTGCGCATTTCGAAATTACCTGGAATTTATGGAGTAAAAAACTAAATTTTTTTATGAAAATATCATCATCAAGTATTTTTTAAATTTATTATTAATAAATACATCAACAATATATAATTGTTTTTTAAAAAAATAACATCTAGCTAATTGGGTTAAAGTTTATTGAACTTTTTTAAAAAATAAATCTAAAATTTGTTAAATAAACAAAAAAAAATTTAATAAAAAGATATATAATTAACTGGAATAAATTTGGGATAATAATAAACATTAGTCAGTGATTAAATATGATGATTATGATGTTGATGATGTTGATGATGATGATGGTTTACATGAAACAAAATGACGACAATCACAATGTGTTCACGTGACCCAGGTATAATTTTACACTGGCATGCTCTGGCACGCGCCATTCTCGGACATAAAAATCAGCAAATAAATAAAAAATAGATTAAAAAAATATGATATTTACCTTATCAAATGATCGCCACCCTGCGGGCCGGCACTTTGTTATTGGCGGAATGGTGGAAGTTTTAATTGACTTGATCCCAAAAATCAGTCAAATTTTCTTGCCGCACGGGGTTAATACTCCGGGCGGCAGCCACTTCTTATCGGATTTAAAACAGCCAAATAAATAATTAATCAACAATTCCTTACCGTACATTCGTTCGTTTTTATATTATTTATAATAAAAATTAAAAAACTTGTTTTTTTTTTAGCTATTTCATTTGGAGAAATAATAACAATAATAATAATAATAATAATTTGTTACGTTAATTTTATATTTATTTGTATTATCTTCTGGGAGCGTTACACTTGATCTAGATTATCACTTTATTTATTTATATCTTTGTTGAATGATAATTGTTATTTTATTTTTTTTATAACACACAAAAACGAACGAGTGTTACGATAATGATGGAACGACGAGACGACGACGACGACAATCACGACGGCCATGAGATGGTGGACACCTTGGTGTGTGTTCGCAAAAACATCAAGCCAGGTGTTGTTGACCAATCAAAATTTTATATTTTTATTTTGAAATTTTTCAATTGGTTAGTCGATGTTTATGTAACGCCATCTTGGTTCCAACTATGTTTTCAGGAACACCCAATAAATTCATGACATTCGAATTTGGCCCAATTTTATATCAACAATAACAATGATAATATTTATTTATAAAAAAATAAAAATATATAACATTAATTGTTGGTAAAATGATCTATTATTGAGATAATTTTGCCGCCATGATTTAATGAAATTAATAATACAATATTAATTGTTTTTGAAATGTTTATTAACACAAAATTGTTACAAAAAAAAATTATGATTTATCATGAGTGTCATTAACTTATGCTCCAATTAAACCTGTGCCTTCAACAGGAACATTTCTATGGAAAAAAGATAAATAAAATGATAATAAAAAGATTGTGTTTATTGAAAATTTAAATAAATAGAATCATCACTCTGTCTTGATAGCAACTGGTACTGTGAATACACGAACAACTGTTCTGACCAGCATGACAGCACTGTAATAAATAAAAATAATAAATTAATTAGCTGTTAATTATAAACAAAATGATGATTGTTAATAATTGTTAATAATTTACCTTAATGCAGCAATAACACCAGCTGGCATTATTTTACCAGTTGAATAATAACGATAGCCCATCATTCCACCAAGTGTTGCTGATGTACCAAGTAAAACATAACAATTTTTTGGATCTTGTGATGTTTGATATGCTCCATAACCCAGAACAGAACCAAATAATATTCCAGCAGCCAATGAAGGTATTGATTCTAAAAATTTAAAATAATTTTCATTGTTATTGTTAATTGATTATTTATTGTTTTTTAACCAACAAATTTAGAGGTTGTTGTTTACTTGATTTTACGTAGCCCATTATTCCACCTCCAGCAACAGCTGCTGCATAGCCAAATGATGCATAATCAATTGGCATTTTGATTTATTTATTTATACAACAATTTATTATATTAACTCGTTGCAATTGTTGTGCTTCAATTTGTTTTTATGTATATGCGAAGTTAATTTTTCTTTTCACTGGAATGGGAACAAAGTTCAGTCTGAACATTGCCATTTATCTTTTTTTTTTTATTTTGCAAAGATAAAAATAAACAAGATAAATATAATTCTAGAATCTAGATGATACCATAATTAATTGAAAAAAAATAAACTCCAATTTGATAAATATAATTTATATCAATACTTGTTACATAATAATAAATTTAATGATAATTTTTTTTATATAAAAAAAATATTAAAAGATAAATTAATAAATCAACAATTTTATGATTAAAATTTAATTAAAATTTGATAATAATATTTAATATCAACACAAAGATTTAACCAACAATTTATTATCTAGAATAGTTAATGTTTAAAAAAATTACAAAATGTTTATTATCATGTTTACAAAATCATTATTGGAGCATGACATAATTTCCTGGACTCGTGATTCTCTGGATGACAGTGCATTTAATTCATGTAAAACGAATTATCGTGTCATGATAATTCAATTGAACTCAAGATAAATAAAAGTTGATAACTTGCAGCTAAAGTATTGAATTATATTTTCATTATAAATTTATTATTGTTGTTTAATTTTTGACAATAATAAAAGATACAATCGATACAATGTTGATCAACACTGGAAACATATTGTCATTGAATGAACTCAAACTAAAAGCTGGACAAAATACTCAAGAAGAGGTAGGATACATAAAATAATTATTAATAATATTATTTATAAATAAATATTAATTTATTTATAATTTTTTTTTTATAAAATCTATCAATATTATGATAATTAATTGAATATTCAATTTGAGGTTATGTTTTAATATTTATTTATTTTTACTTTATTCAAATAGCCTTGGTATTTAATTTTTAATTTACATTATTATTATCACTATTAATAAAAAATATAATGTGTAGTTTAATTAATTTTTATTAATTTAATTTTTTAGATTCTTGAAGCACTTAAAATAACACTGAGAAATTCACACAACAATGATGACACCATTAAAACAGTAAAATATATTTTTTATAATTTTTTAATATTAAAACTGACAACTATGATTATGTGTAATTTATTTATTTTTTTTTCTTTTTTATAGATCAATGGAGTTGATTCAATTAATTTAGGGACTGTTGATAGAGATGAATTAAAAATAACAGCTAAAATATTTATTGCTTTTGCTGATCCTGATATGCTGGACCAGGCTATTGAAAAAAGTATATTTTATTTTTATTTTAATTGTTTAAACAATTTAACAGTCATTATTGTTAGTTAATTAATTTATTGTTTTTGTTTTGTTAAATTTATTTAACAATAATTATTTTTAATTTATTCTTTCAATTATTTATATTTTTCTTTTTTGTTTTGTTGAATTTATTCAACAATAACTCTTTTTTACTTACTTTTTTTTAAATATTAAATCTATATTTTTATATTACACTAAATGCAGATGAAATTTATAAATTTATATTTTCTTTTTTTGTTGAATTTACTTGTGTAATTTAATTATTTATAATTTTCCTTATGTTCAATTTATTTAACAATAATAACTGTTGAATAATCACAATTTACTTAATTTTATTTATGTAATATAAAAGTTAATTAATTAATTAATTTTTAGTACTCGAGGTATTTAAAACTGATAACATTGAAACACTTATTCTTGCTTATGGAGAATCAAAAATATCAGTAAAAGAATTAAATGAACTTCAACAATTATGGCCAGTTGTTGAGAAATATGTAAACTCTGGAAAATTGTCATCAGTTGGTGTAAGCAATGTTCATACAGAAGTATTTATTGATCTCTATCAATGGTCAAAGGTATAAATTAATAAATTTAATAAATTAAATAATCAAGATACTGATAAGCTGATAAAAAAACAATTATTTATTTAGGTAAGACCAAATATTGTCCAGATTAATCTTGCAACATGTTGTGTTGTTCCACCAGCACTTCAAGCATTTACCAAGGAAAATGATGTACAACTGTTAACTCACAATGATCCATATCGTAAGATTAAAATAATTATCATCATCATCATCATCATCATACTAAAAATAAAATACACAATATACTTATTTATTTTTAGAAATTCTTGCCAAAGATAGTATTGTTGAATTGTTTGGTGACACATCAAAGTTACAATGGGTCGTCAAGTATCAAGTCCATGTCAAGTGTCGAGGAGTCCTTTCATCAAAAGGATATCTTGTTCAACTTGACAAATCGAATGCTTGATAGCTTCAATTGTTCTTCATCAAACTGAACAAAAAAGTATTCTATTCAATTTCGTATTTTTTTTCTTTTTATTTTACAAATGCCTTTATACTTAAATTGAATAATCAACGTTATATATTTTTTTTTTTTTTGATTTATTATTTCTACACTATTATATTGTTATAAATTTTGATAAATTTAATAGTTTTTTATTTGATAAACACGTTTAATCATGAGATACATGTTTTTTTAATTTTACAAATATATTTTTGTCAATAATGAGAAATAAATTAGATAATTTTTTATCATCACAGTTAAAATGAGCATTATAATAAATGAAATTTCTTTTTTTATAAATTCATTGCAATTATAATTGTATAAATAAATAAATAGATAAATTTAACAATTAAAAACTTAAATAATTTTTATTCTTTTTTAAATATAATTATTGTTATTATCAGTCTATAAAATTATTGACATTTTAAAGTTATAAATTTACAAAAGAACCTGAATAAATCAATCATATGTAAATTAAAAAAAAAAAAAAAACGTAAATTCAAACTAATTTAAAATTCACAAAGTTTCAAAGAAGAATGGACACAACGAAAAAGAAAGAAAGAAATTAAAAAAAAATATCTTTCTGCTCTTTATTTCTTATCTTGATTTTAAATTTTGCATGTTAAATTTTGTGTACAATATTATTCAATGAATACTGGTAAGCGTTAGTTACACCTGTTTTTAAAATCGAAATATTTAAAAAGCTCGAAAAAATCATTAATAATTATTTAATATATAGTAAAAAAAAAAATAGTAGTTATTAAAAAAACATAAAGATTTTCTTGTTTTATATCTTGACAATTTTTATATTTCTATTTACCATATGCAATTTGATTTTTCGTTTTGTCTTAGCCATATTTCTTCTTGCTTCATTCTACCATTATCTTTTTTTATTTTCTGTATCTTTTTACTCCAAAGCCAGTGCCGCACATTTTCTTCTTTGTCTTATGCTATCGACTTCTTTATTCTTGTATTTTTTTATTTATTTTTATTTTGCGTCTTGCTTTTTTCTATATGTATATTTTTATGTATATATATGGGTCATGTATATAGTAGATTGGTCCACCACCAACCAACCACCCCTTTTGACTGGACAGTTACCAAAGAACTTTGCATCTTGAATGTTGCTGTTGCTGCTGTTGCTGTTACTGCTGAATCGGGTATACTATGTTATGTCTCTGAACCACGTCTTTGACATACTTTGTATGTTAATGCCACATAATTTTAGTTCTTGTTTTTTTCAACTCGGCATTGCTTTGCGTATATTAAACACACCCTTTTTTTCTTTTTTTATTTTCTTTAAATATATAACATATATTATAAATTTTTTCGACAATAATGCATAGTAATATAGTTATTATTTAAATGAAAATTAAATAGAAAAAATCAAATGTATTTCGAATGGTTAAATTTTTTAAAAATTGATATTTAAATTTTATAAAACTTATTGAAATTATATTTACGGTTTTGTTGGCATGAATTTTAATAGTCAAAAATATTATCAATTTATTTTTATGGCTTATGATAAATATCCCAACTTTGTTCATTAACTTATTTCGAAAAAATCTCTCCTTTTCTTTAAAATGATCTGCTTTAATTTCGAAAATTAAAAAAAATATAAAATAAAATTTCTAGATATTTTTTTTACTCGAAATACTCTATGGTATAGTCTTAAGATTTTCCTCTTAATTTACAAAAAAATATTTTCAATAATTAATTAAAAGCTACTCGATAGAAACCCCTCCAATTATTTCATTTCGAAAAATAAATTTCTTCGAATTTTCTTGACATTAAAAAAGCTTCCAAAGAATTTCCACAAAGAAATTAAAATAAATTCTCTATAAATAATTATACTAAATTAATTTTCACATAGAAAAATATCAATTGTTCATTTAAATATTTATCTCTACATACACATCGACATAGAAAAAAAAAAAAAAAAANTTTAAAAAAAAAAAAAAAGAGATAAAAGCATCCTCCTATATTCTCCCCGCAACATTGCAATGACTTGAACGATTTTTGCCGACCGCCCTTGTATTATACCTTCTTCCCCATATATATATTTATTTATCTCAACTTTGTTTTCTACCCACTGTTGGACTCCACTCGATATTTATTTATTTATTTTTATTTTTTACCTTCTTTGTTATCCACCTCCTCTTTAAACCCTTTTATTTTATTATTATTTTTTTTTTTCATTTATTTATTTCTTTTTTTTTTGGCTGTTTTCTGCTTCCGCAAACGACAGCCGCTTTATTTATACCCGCCTTTGCATCGCACAGAAGCGAGAGCCCAAGACTTTTGCCTGCTTTTTGCCTTTTATTTTATATAATATTTTTTTTTTTATTTTTTAATTCTCTCTCTTGAGCTTCTCATGCGGCGGCATTTAGAGAGATATATGTATATATATTTTGCATACATACGTGTGCAAGTATTGCGACCAAAACGACATAAAGTTTGCCTGATCTCAGTCACATCAGTTTGCAAGATAAACCTCNAAAATAGATAGCCAGAGTTTAGTAAAAAAAAAAAAAAAACAATAAATAAATTTACGATAATAGAGAAAAAAAAAAAAATGTTAAATTTGAAGGGAAATAAATAAAAAGGGTACAATTCTGTATCACCTGTCAATGAATGGGGATGGATGGCATTCAACAGGTCTATATCGCATATTCTTCTTCGTCTTCTTTTGCTTCTTTTTTATTTATTTATTTAACTTTTTTTTAAAAAACACAAGTTGACACGTGCGCGTCTTGAATCAAGCATGTACTATTCTCATCTTGTTTCATTTACTATCAATTATTTTTTTTTTTATCATTATTTCAAGATGAAAATTTTTTATTTTCTTGTATTCATTCAGATTTACTGGGGAGTTTCTATTCATCACTCAATTGTGCTGTTGGATATCACAATGTCATTCAACAAGTATTATTTTATTTTTATTTTTTTATTGTTGTATGTATTTTTTTTTTTTTAGTTTGTGTGGGTTTGTTTGTGTTCATCAATGAAACACAGCAGCCACTGTCTGACACGCGCCGGTTGTAACTACTTGTTTAGTTTTTTTTTTTTTTTTTCCTTTTTCACTATTTTTTTAAAAATATACATTATATTTTTACAATTGTGGTGATTTTATGTTTATTTATTTTCATTTAGATAATTGTTTATAATATTTATTAATTTGTTTAATTGAAAAATTAATAAAAACAATTTTTTTGATTTTTAAATATCATTTTGCTGGAAATTTAATTCAAAAGATTTTTGAAGTTTTGGTTTAAAAATTTTAGTCAGTAATTTTTGATTGGTTGTTGTTCTTTTGAATGACATTCAAATAAATAGAAAAAATAAATTGTTATAGATTTAAATCAATTTTATATATGTTTAATAATTTTTTTTAGTTGAAGAATTGTTTTTTTTTTTTTTTGTCCATTGATTTTATATTTATTTTTCGATTGGATACAGTGTAATGCATAGTTATGTATTTTATTTTTATTTTTTTTTTTGATGATTTATTTGAGCATTAAAAAGCGTGAAAGAGCTTATTTTATTTTTCTTGGTTTCTGTGGTCGCATTAGGGTAACGCGCGATGACACCTTACAAGCATTGCATTTGAATTTACTCTGAATTCAATTCTTCCAATGTGTCGAGACTCTCTGGTTACTATACAGTGTTATTTTATTTTTATCACACTTTTAAGATCAATATCAGCTGATTTTATACAGTGCCTCGACTCGTCTCAACTCTCAGAGTGTCACTAAAAAATAACATAAGGATAAGTGTGAATATTTTTATTCATTTATTTAAAAAAAAAAATTTAACACACTTGTAATTATTCAACTGAATATAATTTCCTCCCAAAAAAAATAACAACTAAATAGTTATAAAAATAATAAAAATACTAATCAATCAAAACAATATATAAAATTAATTTAAAAAGCAAATAAAAAAGCTTAAAAATCAAAAGAACTTTCTTTTAAAATTTATTATAATTTTATATATATTTTTTTTTCTTTGATAAACATAAAATCAATTTAATAAAAAATAATACATTAAAAAAAATTATATAATAAAATTGAATTAAAAATAAAATCAATAGATATATTATTAGCTAGAAATTGTTGTTAAAAAAAATATCTATAATCTTAATATCCGATTCATCGAAATGTGGATTAAAATACCGTCTTTGCTTCTCTTCAATGAAAGACCATATTTGATATTGCATATAGATTACTCACAAAGCAAAGTGTATACTCTAATTTTCTTGCAAAAACATATAACGTTAGTATATAAAAACAAAATCAAGATAAACTACCTTGTAAATTTACAAGAAATCAAGATGAAATTTAAAAAAAAAAAACAAGCAAATCTTTATTTCTCTGTACTTAATAATTTAACTATTTAATTTTTCATTTATATAATAAAAATTAATTTTTTTTAAAAAATAATAATAATATATAATTGTTTTTATTTATTTTGTTATATATAAAGATAAGATTTTCTATGCCCTTTATGTATATCAGCAGCAGCGTAATATAAAAAATAATGCAGATGAAAGCACAGAAGCGAAAATCGAAATGCACCATCACAAGGTGAACAGGGGGGTAAAGAAGATAAGAGTTAAAAAAAAATATATAGTTTTTTTTGTTTTTTAAATAAAAGAGAATAAGACACATATATATATTCAACACACTTATTCAAGAGTTGAGTATGTTTATTGGTGCACAAGTCTTAAATCTTTATGTTGTCGTTTGGTTGCGGCGACTTTTCAGTGACTGTGAGTCTGTGAGTCTATAGAGGTATTGCCAGTTTTGCAATTTTATATACAGTACCAAGGTGGAGTCACCAAAATGCTCGAAAAAAAAAATATATATATAGCCAAATGATACTCTGGAGTAAGACAGAGTGAATTGAGGTGGACGAAAAAAATAAAAAATCTAAGATGAAAAAAAAATAAAGATTGGGTGAGAAAGAGAGACTGAAGATGCGAAGATATATCTTTAGCAGTATCCAATGCGGTCTTCTTGGCTTTTGGCTCGAAATATCGAGCCAAGAAAAAGTCCGATTTTTTTGATGGTGACTGTGAGTTGGGTCCCCCAAAAAACTGTCCTCTTTTTTATTATTTTTTGTTTTTTTTTTTTCGGCCGTCAATTTTCTGCGTTACGCATATCCAAACTCTAACTCTTGAAGAAACAAAACGCTTGACGGTTTTTATTTTTTTTTTTCTTTTTGAAATCCATACGAGAAGCTTACAGACATGCAAATTAACTTTGAAAGAGGGACCAACAGAAATTGCTTGAAACAGAAAGCAAAATGCATACATAAAAAAAATTTACGAATGAAAAAAAAAAAATTATCTAATTTATGTTTTATTTAGTTGAGGGGTTTTTTTAGATTGTTGGGATTTTTTTTTCATTGAATTATTTGGTAATTGGGTGTATTGAATAATTAACAATTAAACTGTTTAATTTTTTTTTTTTTTTATTGGTTATTTTTGGTTGAGAAATTTACTTGAGTTATGAATTTTTTGATAAGTTTTATTTTTTGACTGATTTTATATTTTTAATTTAATCTTTTGTCTGTATGAAAAATTGATAATATATTCATATAAATATAAACGCAAATAATTTGTGTGAAATATTTTATGCCATATACTTATTTTATAAAAAAAAAAAAAAGTATATAATAAATACTGTACTAATTAATGATCGAGCGTGCGTTTTTGAAGAATAAAGAACGAAAGAAGAATAAGAAATATAAAAATAAAATGAAGAAAAATAATTCTCATGAAATACATATGGTTAAATATATGTTGTATACAGGTGCTTCAAGTCTAATTAACGAGAAGATTAAACCAAACGACTTTATAGAAAATACATGTGGAAAATATATATAGTTGTAGTTATTTCCGTAAGTAGGAAACTCTTAAATGCATTTGTATATTGTAACTATGACTATGTTAAATTTTTGTTATTTTTGCTTTGCAATTTTTATTTACTGTTATATTTAATAAATTCGTGTATTTTATTTTTTAAATTATTTATTAATTTTCATGTGTAATTTATTTTAAAATTCATATAGGAAAAACAGGAAAATTAAAAAGAAAAAATATTATAATCAAAGAGGGAAAGACAAAAATAGAATAAGAAATTAAAAAAAAAAGAAAATGAGAAATAAAAATGAATTATAAAAATCATATAAATTAAAATAAGGAAATTAGAAAAAAATAATAAAAAAATAGAAATAATAGAAAAAAAAAATTAAAAATAAAAACGAACGATTAAAAAATAGTAATTCGCAATTGAAACAAAAAAAACAAAAGAAAAATATAAATAAATTAGAAAAATTATAAATAAAAATAAATATAAAAATTAGAAAAGAAAGAAAAAAAAAAAAATAGAAAATAGAAATCGAAATAAAAAAATAAATAAAAGTACTAAAAGAAAAAATAAAAATAAATTTAAAAATAAGAAAAAAAATGAATAATACTCCCCCGCGATTCGCGAGAATGTGGGCGTTAAGGTGCGTTCAGTTACCACGTTGTAGCCCCTGGCAAACTTCAAGATGAAAAGGTAAAAAAAAAAAAGGAAAAAAAAAAAAATTTATAGAAGAAGAAAAACATCAGGGCGATATAAAAGAGTGCGTTATCGGTCGTATGCTGGAGGCGGTATACGAACTTTATGGCTGATATGTGCCGTTTATCGGTTTATATTTTATGCTGCATTTAGTTAATTAAACAGTATGGTCTCTTGGAATATATATTATTGCATATAAAAGAAACATGAGAAACTTGTTTCAATATTTTTGATTGAGAATCACTTGGTAAATTGAAACATTTCGATGATGTATTGATTTTTTTTTTTTTATTTTTTATATTTGTTATTTTTCACTTGGAATATTTTATTACTCGAATAAAATTTTATATATTTTACAGAAATAATAATTTTTAAAATTTATCAATTCAATTTGTTGTTATTTTAAATTTATATTAATATATTTTTTTTATTTATTATTCTGTAAACAAGTGTTTGTACGAAAAATTTATTTATTTTTTATTTTTTCTATTATTATTATTTCATAATTGAGTAAACATATATTTTTGTTAAAAAAAAAATGTTTTTATTTAAAAAAAAAAGCTAAATAACATGCGGATGTTGAAAAGCATCCTTTTTTTTAAATAAATTTTATACATTCATGGCAAAAGCCATGTAAATTTGATTTTTAAAAAAGATAAAAATATAAATTCTTTTTTCTTGGATTTTTATTTTTCTATAATAATTTGATTTAATGTTAAAAAATATTTGGATTATTATACGTGATGATACAGTGTCATTTATTATATTTTTTTGTTTATTATTATTAATTAAATTAACCTAATAGTAATACAATAAAACGTGTTGCGGAAATAACTTGTCATGTCGTCTCACCGTAACGAGATTTTAATCAAAACTATTATTCTTTTATCATTTGTCTTTTAATTATAATAATTATTCTATATTTAATACTAAAAATATTTAAATATAGCTTTTTGTTTTTTAAATAATTTTATTAATTTAATAATTTTGTCATTATTTTTTTTAAACAGAAAATAATTAATTTACATAATTTTCATCGTCGCTTTTTTTTCAAAATTTTTGCATTTATTAAATACTTTTTTACTACGACAAAACGCAGTGACAAAATTACTCTAAAATTTTATCAAATATACTAGAAATACAACTGAAAATATTGGCTAATTAAAATTCCATAAAATATAATTTTTTATATAGAAAAAAAAATTACCTAACAAGAAGCTATTTGCCTTGTTAAATTTCTCTATTTAAATCTTAATTTTTTTGCCATAAAAAAAGTCTAAAAATAGATTTATAATTTATAAATAAATAAGCTAAAATAATTACATTATTTTTAATTCACCAATAAAAAAAAAGAACTTTAAACAATGATAAAAATTAATTTATAAAAAAAAAACAAACGTAAAAATTAATCTGTAAATACAAAACAACAATAAAAAAATATAAATGTACTAATTCTAGATGTTGTATATAAAATAAAACTAGATATATATAATTGTAAAAGTATAAAATAAATTATAAAATATATATTGCTGTTATTTATTGACAAGTAAAATAAGAGGATTGAGTTGAAGAGCCGATTGAAATATCAAGGCGAGTCAGAATTGTCGTGATCGATCGTTATCATCGAGGTAATCCGATACGCGATCCAGTTACAATTGCCAGTATGATCAACCAATATACACAAAGCTTGATATTCATACACTTATATATATATGTGATATGTTGTCTTGTGTGTTGACGGTCTATCCACGCTCTTATTACACAATCAATATACTTGTAAATTATTTACTTTTATTGTCTTTCATTTTTCATATAAAATTATTTTTTTAATTTTCTTTTTATTCGCAGAGTCGCCACAATTAAATATCATATAGCTAATTTTATCCAACAATTATTGTTATTGTTTTATTTATATTGTAAATCAAGTTGCTACTAACTTTTTTTTTTTATTATTTTAATTTTGTCGGAGAAATTTATTAAAATATAATTTAAAAGGTAAAAATTATTGTCAAGTTTTGTGAATTATTTTCTATTTTCTGGTTCAAAATGTACCTGATGTTTAAATTTTTTTATTTATATTGAAAGATGCTGAATTAATTTAGTTATTTTATTTTTTTGATATTTTAGAATTTTTTTTTTTCGAATCAATGCGGCGAAATCATTTTTAATATCGAAATTTTGTAAGAAAATTGATTAAATTAAAAGGGAAATTATCCTATAAATTTGCATTGATGAAAAATAAATTTGGCCAAGGAAATAATTAGTAAAATATATTGAGTTTAAAATCAATCATAAAACAGTTTATTTTACGACAAAAAAAATATTAAAAATAATATTTAAACACTTTGTCTATAACCTTGTAATTTTAGAATGAATCAATTGCATCAAACAACAGTAACAATTGATAATTCAAAATAAAATAAAAAAAATAACGTTACAGTTATTTTAAATTAAATAAAATCAGCTTGATAAATATATAACATCAGAAAATAATCAAAATGTAAAAATTCATAGCCAAGAATATTTTATATATTTATTTTTCATTTATAAATTCATGCGAGCATTTTCCGAGTACTGGAATATATGTATTTCAAGATTCAGGAGGATTGTAATACTGTTTCAGAAAGGCCGCTGGAATCACGAAGATTCAAAGAATATAAAAGCAAAAAAAAAATATATACCTATATAAAAATAATATTTAAAAATACAAAAGATACGTAAGTCAGGAAAAAATAAGAAAAAAAGTAAGAAAAAAAAATACTGGATCGAAAAATCTGCAACCGAGTTCCACACGGGCGTACAATCTGGTCATGTCGATAAATAAACCTTCGATATATACAATTTTTTTTATTTTTTAGCGTGAATTTTATCCTTTTCTCTGTACCGCAGATAACTCACCTCACGATATGTTTATTATAATTTTTTTTTCACCTAATTTTACATATTTAAAATGAAAAAAAAAAAAAATGTATTTTGCAAAATTATTGAGATGATAAAAAGAATGTAGTAATCTATAAAATAAATACAATAAATATGCGTTTAAAAATTATAGAATTGAGGTGTAAAATAATTTATTCATTCATGCAGGCATCCTGAATTTTGTGAAGATTATATTTGAAAAAAATATTATATTTTTAAACTTTATAAAATATATATATTGAATTGTTGAAAAATAATTTAAATATAAAAAAAAAATGCAAAATAATAATAATGTATTGATTTTGTGCACGAGAAAATTATTGAGGAAACGAAAATTTAATTTCCTTAATGTTTGCATAAAGTCATAAAATCATATGCTATCTTGCATTCTTTAATTTTAATATGATCATTAAATTATAACCTTGGTACAAAAAAGTGTCGATGTAGAATTTATTTAATTTAAAAAAAAAAAAAATGAGCACCAGTTTATTCTGAGGATAATAATTTTTCCTATTAAAATATTTATTGAGTTATGCGGAAACCACACGTTTTTTGATTTCATTGGTCACCGTGTCGTTAAGATATAACAATAAACAACTATCTTATCATCCAAATGCAAACTCGAAAACAATATTATTAACCAGAAACTAATACCTATTTATTTCTGCAAAATTTGGGTATAAAAAGCAGCTCTAAAACCAGGATATATAATTTAATTTTTTTGAATCCAATTACTTAATACAACTCGTTTATATTAATCAAAGTTCAAAACTTACTCTCTGGTCTTCAAAATCAACTTAAAAAATCATTGACTTGTCGAGTTTTTCATTAATTCGAAATGAAATTGCGTAATTATTTTTATTTGATTTTGATTTATTTGACTTTGATTTATATTATTTGGATTAAAAAATAAATTGATATTATATCATTATTTTATTTGAAATATAATTTTATTTAATCACCTCTAAAAAAAAACAATTATCCGATACACAAAAATGAATATTTCTTATGAAACATTTGTTGGTCAATTTCACTCGAATTTATATATCTAAAACTTGATAATTGAACGAAATTTCATTGTTTAAATTTATAATATATTTATCAAATTAATATTGAATACATATAATCATATATATTTGTTGGATAAATTAATTTTAAAAAGAAGAAACATAAAAAATAACAATATGGATTTAATATTTTTTTTTATGGCAGTAAGGTCAGTGGATTGTGAGAAACGTTGGAGATAAGAAAAAAAATATCAAGTGATGTCTTGTGCTGTTGTTGTTTATCGCACATGATAATACCGATTTTTTATTTAAATATTATTTTTATTTTTGTGGGGGTGGTTAAATAAAATTTATTGTATCATGATAATACTATTTTTCAGTAGCTAAATCTTTCAATTGGATCAAATATATTTTTTTGATTAAGATAACTTGCTGCTGTATTATTTATATTTTTTATTTTTTAATTTAAAAATATTATTAATGTGTTAATAATAGCACAATAAATATTTTCATAGTTATAATCTTTGTATTAAATATTTTGTAAAGTAGTTTTGTTGTTAATTTAAAAATTAACATGCATATTTTTGGATTTAAATTTTACTCATCGTCTTCATATTCTTCTTCGTAATCTTCCTCGTCTTCTTTATTATCTTCAAATAAAAAATAAAATTATTTATTACAATAATTCGACAGTTAATTTATGCTATATATAAATAAAAAAATAAATTTGTAATACACACATGGACAATCTGAAGGGAGAAGATACAATCTATTTTTAGCTGGTATAGAAAATGAATCAATATGACTTCTATTTCCTATTTGTTCATACACGTTTAGACTGCAAAAAAATAAAATAATATTCAAAATAAAATAGTACATTTTTGTGTGTATTAAATAAAAAATAATAAATAATAATTTACTCATGTTCATTCTTGAACCTTGTCCAATAAAATGTATAATCAAAAGCTGCAAAGCTCATCATATATCCTTTCACTTTTTTAACTTCAACAATGTTTCGTGCTTTCAATGGTCGATCACTCGAGCCAATACCAATACAATCTAAATAATTAAAAATATTTCTTTTCAATATTTGCTAATTAATATAAATAATAATAGACACTTACTCAATAAAGAATCACCAAATTCATCAACAATCCAGCACAATTTATCAGTTACATAATCAATGACAAAATCTTCCACCCAGTCAAGTTGAACTGATGATGAAAATAGTAAATTTGCAGTACTATTGGGTGAAGTAGAAGTGTAAAAAAGATGAGAACTATTTGAAAAAAATATTTCTCTAAAAAAAAAAATAAACAAAACGTCATGAAAATATTTAAATTATTTGTTATTTTCTTTGGAACGAATTAAATTATAATTAATCAATTTTTAAAATAACTATTGATCCATTAATTTGTATTTATTTATTTTATTTTTTACTCACTTTCGCTTTGGATAAACTTGAATTTTATGAATTAAATGTTTTTCAGGATGAATAACATATTCTGATTTGTTGAATGAACTATCTGTAACTTTTATTGAAGAATATAATCCATCAATTATTGAAAGCCAATATATATTGCCTGTTCTCCAGTCAGATGAAATTGACATTGCATTATCAAACATGCCTGGAACTTCATTGACTCTTTCAAATTCATGATTTTCATTATAATGTAATACTTCAAGCACTCGTTCTGCATCTAAAAAATATTTACAATAAATAAATTGTAAAATAAAAAAGTATTTTTAATTGAACTTTAAGAAAACCTTACCTCTTGTTTCTTTTGTTTTTAAAATATACATGTTGTTATTCGCACAGTTATAAGTAAAATCATGATTGCGATTATATTTTTCAGAAAAATTTGAGATATCATGAATTTTTATGTTAGAGAATGTAGTATAGCCTTTTGAACATTTGAACATAGAAATATTCTGAAATCCAACGAATAACAAATAACTTTGTTGCACATCTAAAATAGAGAAATAATTTTTTTTTTTTTGGAAAGATATTTAAAGATAATTGTAATTATTAAAATTTAATTGTTTTACGTGACTTACATGATTCAATTGGATGGCACTCCTTGTCTTTACGCTAAAATAATAATATTTAAATTGTAAAAAAAAATAGTGTGTTATGAACAATTTATTAAGATAATTGAATTTATCAAACTCACTTCTTCCAATGTCTTATTATCGTTATCCAAGTTTCTTGCATTGATGCAGCCAGGCAATCCGCAACATAGCACAAAAATGACAAGTGATGTAATTACTAAAAATAATTATTTAATTTTAATTTTATGAATTCGTTTGTTATATTGTGAATTTTTAGAAATTTAAAATTTAATTATACTTACGTAATTTCATTTTAAACTAATGAATAAATTTACAGATCAATGACTTTTAAAGTAAATTTAGCAAAAAAAAAAAATGAAGGAGTATTAAATAGTTGGATTCAAAATAATTTAACTGGTTCGATCCAAGTTCCGGATCTTCTTTTTATATGGTCGAAATTTTGTGAAAATAAATAGCTATAGTTCCGGGCTATTGATATTTTTTTTTGATATTTATTTACTTTGATGTTTAGAAAACGATGAAAAATATAAAAAAAATTTCTGGTTTCCGTACAACTAAATAAATATTATCATTAGATAAATTTTTTTTAAAAAGGCATTTGTTTGAATAATAATTATGTACACAAGGTTCATTAAAATTTATATTCTTTATTACATTAAAAGATTTGAAAATTGTTTTTAAATTAAAAAATATACATTGCTGAAAAAAAATTCACAGTTTTTTTTTTAATTTAAAGAGTTAAATCTAATTGTTTTCTTTCCATCAGATTCTTTTTGTTTTGTTGATTATGCTGGAGGAGCAACAGCAGCAGCAGCAGCAGCACTTGCTAAAATAAAAATTTAAAATTGAAAAAATACAGAGAATAATAATTTTCTAATAATACGTACATGGGCAATTTAAAAATAAAGGATATAAAGATTTATTTGGTAAATCGGCTATTTCAACGTCACTTCCATTGTCACTTTTAGAATACAGAGTTACCCTGATAAATAAAAAAAAATATTATTAAAATTTAAACAATTTAATTTTGTATACATCAAATAACTAATAACTTACTTATAATCTTCATCATTCATGGATTTCCTTTTAGCCCAATACAATTTATTATTAAAGACGAGCACATAAAAAGTTTCTATCCCTTTCAAATGACCAACATCTTTTATATTTAATGGTCGATTAGAATTACCAATATAAACATAATCTAAGTAATTGAAAAATTAAAGATTTTTTATTTTTAAATATTTATTTATTTATATAAACAACAAGAACTTACTGAATATAGGTCCATCACTGGTATCATGTTTCCAGTACAATTTATCAGCTGCATAATCAACGGAAAATTTTCTTGTCGATCCTAATTTTACTGATGAATCAAATAGTAATTTTGCAGTACTATTGGATAAAGTAGAAATGTAATAAAATTGTGTATTGTTTAAAAAAATTATTTCTCTGAAAATAAATTTATAAATAAATTTGTTATTTTATTTTATTTTTTTCGAATAAATTGATCCATTAATTTTTATTTTAACTTACCCTGGTTTTGGATTAACGAACAAATAACGAATATCTGTTTTTTCACGATAAATAATATATTCTGATTTATTGAATGATCTATCAGTAACTTTTATTGAAGAATATTCACCATCACGTACAATCCAATATATTTTGCCTGTTGTTTGATCTAATGTTATTGATGCTCCATTATTAAACATTTCTGAGATATGTTTAACTTTTACTTTAACTAATTCTTGATTTTCATTATATTGTAACACGTCAAGCTCTCTTATGTCACCTAAAAAAATATTTACAATATAATAAATAAATAAATAAATAAATAAATAAATTGAATTTGAATAAATTTTACCAAGATAAACATGTCTTCTTAAAATATAAATATATTTATTAGCACAATCATATGTTAAACCTTCAAGGTATGGATAAGTGTCATAAAATTTTGGATACTCGCCGTATTCAAGCTTTGAAAAACTATAATTTCCTGCTGAACATTTAATTTTATAAATATCTTGTGATCCAATAAGTAGAAAAGAATTTGTTAGTTCATCTGAAATTGAAAATAACATTAATAAAAATAAAAAAAAAAACAATATAATAATAATAATTGCTGTACTTTTATTGAATTATTGTTTTAAAAAACGAATTATTATTGTTATTATTAATATATTTAATTTATTATAAATATATTAAACTAAGATATAATTATTAATCATTATTTTTTTTATTGGAAAACATTGAGTATGTGCATTCAAGAAAATAGAACTAGACACTAGAAATCTCTCTAGTTTTTTTGACTATATTATAGTCTATAATATGTAAATAAAAATGGAGAAAATATTCATAGATATGACAGATGTATAGACATGTCGAGAAAGGTATCTAATATACTACTTGTTAAAATAATAAAAGATATAATATTAAATCTGTCAGTATTGGATGTTAGCTAAAATTATTTATATTTATGAGATTTACTTGTTTTATTTGGGCTGCATTTTTCCTTGTCATCATCCTAAAATTATCATAAATTATTATTCAATTATAATATACTTTATTTTAATTAATACCTTGAATATATTTTGTAATTTTTATATCAATTAATTTTTAATATCCAATTTTACTGAAATAGATACTTAAAACAAACTCACGTTTTTCGATGATTCATCCTCATCACTATGTGCATTGGTATAACCCGACAATCCAAATAATATTGCAAAAATGAAAAGTAAAATGATTACTGAAACATTATTTAAAATAAACAATGATTATAAATATTATTTTTATGTATTAATGACAAGAAAAATAATTAATTTGTGGATTTTTAGAATAAAAAATGTAATTATTTGAATAATTATACTTACAGGATTTCATTTCAAATTAACTAAAGACAAGCAATGATTTTGTATATATTTATTTTCAAAGGTTATCTTGGAAACAATAATCAAAATTTATTTATATATATTTATGTATAAACGAGTCGATGATCAACTTGGATTAACTGATGAATGATATTTATTTCTACACAATGTACACCTAAGTATATTCTATACTACGTCGTTTAATTTACTACTATACATGCATAATTTATTCCGATAGAGGTCCCAAAAAATTTGTCTAGTTTGTGGCATAATTTAGTAAATCTAAATTATCATATACCAACTGTCGGTTGTAAAATTTACTAAAGACTACAATTTAATGATTACAAATTTTAATATTTTTTCAACAATTTAATATACATTTTATAAAAATTTAAAAATATAATTTCATTTCAAATATAATCTTCACAACATTTTCTCATTCCTTAACTCTCAAAGTATAAATTTTTTATTATTTATACAATATTGAAATCGATATTTATACAATATCGAAAAAATTCTATTTAACATTGTTATGTCATACTTTTATAAATTTTTATCTAATAACCAACATGGTTTTACACCTAATAGAAGCACCTGTACCAACTTATTTCAATTCACTGAATTTGTAACCAACAAGATTAATAATAAACAACAGGTAGATGTTATTTACACAGACATGTCTAAGGCATTTGATAGGATAGACTGGGTAGTTCTAATTCACAAATTAATTTATATACAATTACCAACAAATATCATTAGAACTATTTGGTCTTATCTTAACAATCGTCAAAGCATTGTCTGTGTTAATGGAGAATTTTCACTACCTTTTTCACCAACATCAGGTGTACCTCAAGGGTCTACCTTGGGACCACTTTTATTTAACATCTATATTAATGATTTACCAAATTTTTTATCTTGTCACAACTTAATCTATGCAGATGACGTAAAGCTGTACTTATCAATTAAATCAATTGCTGATTGTAAATATTTACAAAATAATCTTGATAAATTTGTATCGTGGTGTGAATTTAATAAACTACAAGTCAATACCGATAAGTGCAGCATAATGTCATACAGCAAATCCAGAAAAGTAATTTACTATGATTATACAATCAAGAACACATCAATAAAGAGAGAGAATTTAGTAACTGATTTGGGTGTTGTTTTTGACAACAAATTGCTGTTTGATCAGCATGTTGATAAAACTGTGAAGGCTGGGATGAAGGCCTTGGGTTTTGTGTGGAGGCTAGCTCTTAACTTTTCAAACCAGAATGTAATTAAGACTCTGTACTATACTTTTGTACACTCAAAAATGGACTATTGTTCTCCAATAGTTCATTTAAGGAACAAAAAACAAATAAAATTGTTTAATAAGGTCCAAAGACACTGTCTGAAATTAATGTTATTAAAAATTGATGGTGTCTTTCCAGAAAGAGGAGTTGATGATGGGGTTTTGTTGAGAAGAACAAACATGGAGTCTGTCTTTATTAAACGAAAGATCTCATTTATTATGTTTTTTATCAAGATCATTCAAGGTGCTGTTGATTGCCCTGGAATCAATTCTAATATCAAAATTAACACGTCAACAGGCAGACTTCGCAACAACACTGCTTTACATATCGTTAACACTGATTACAATACCAGATCATCAACTCCTCTACAAGGCATGGTTGATCTATTCAATATGATTTGTCGTAAAACAACGCTTTTAGATAAAATTTTTCAATGTAAAAGTATCTCAAATAGGTATGTTGGTGAGTGTTTAAGAATTGCCGAGATCTAGACACTTATAATTCATATTATTATTTACTTAATGTTTTAGATATAAAACCTCTAAATTTTTCATTATGTTTAATTTAATTAATATTTAATTACCATGTTCTATTATTGCTTAATTATATAATTCAGCTACACATAGTCGCTGTTATTAGTAGTATTAATATTAGTTATAATAATTTATTATTACAACTGTAAAATTTATTAGTAATGTACTGCTTTAAATGTACTGTAGTCCTATCATGGTTTAATACCCTGGACTTATGCAAATAAATAAATAAATAAATAAATAAATAAATATAAAATTTAAAGGCTCGATTACCTAAATTTATTTATCATGAGATAATATATTTTTCACCAGATAAATTCTTTCAATAATATAAAATTTTACTTTGATTAAAATAACGGTATCATATCATTCATATATTCATGCTTTAATATTTTTTACAAATTTAAAAAATAAGTTGAAAGAAAAATATAAATATATAAATAATAATACAATAAATATTTCCTTGTTTATACCTCGTACATAATTGTGAATATGAAATTTTTATAATATTTTTTTTGCTCTTAATTATGTGATTATTTTCAACAACACATATATATCGACACTTATTCACTCTCTTGGTTAATTTATAATATTTTTTTTATATTTTAATATTATTTTTTCTTCATATAACAGTGTATCTTAATGAGCTCTCACGATATCTTAGGAACCGTGTAATTACAAACTACATTGAATTATGAATGAAAATTTTAATTTTTATATACTTGATGTAATGATCATCATCACGCTATACACACTTCGTGTCTAAGCCGTTTTCTTGCCATTTGATTTCCATTTTCCTCAGCTTGCAATTATCTTTTTTTTTTATTTTTCTCTTTCCATAAATTTAACTATTAATTTATTTATTAAAAAATAATTTATATATTCGAAATAACATACGCATCACGTATCATTCAAGATGTCCTCAATGTCGAAATTAATTTTTAACGTTTTCAGCAAATTATTGTGTACAAAAAAAAAATTGCGAAAAAGTGAAATGTTTAGTTTATTTGGTTGTCTGGTTTTTTAAATCAGCACAAGGTTTTATTATTACAACAAATGTGAAATACTATTGTGTATAATTAAAGCAAATAATTTTTTTTTTTCTATTTTTAAAATTAAATATGTCAAAATATATTTTATCAGACGAATTTATATTGCATGGATGATTTGAATTTCAAGAAAAATTTGAGTTGAAATTTATTATTATAATTTAGCTTTGCATATGACTATTTATGTTAAATATTTTAAACAATTAAATACTTATTTACAAAAAGATAATAATTATGAATATGAATAAATATAGATAAGTGTTTTTATCCTATTTTTTTTTTTTTTGTTCAAAAACCAAAAAGATATTTGGTGCAAATACTTCCAAGCATAGAACAAGTGAGGTGTTTTGTTCCACGTATTCTATGCTCAATGGTATTTGCTCCAATTGCCATAAACTTCAAGTTAGCATTATCCTGGCAACATTTTACATCACCTAGTAACCTCAATAATTAAAAAACGATGTTCTCACCACTGATAAAAGGCACAATATAAAGTATTTGAACTCAAGACCTCAAGCACAGTAGGCAAGATCCTTGTCCACTCAACCACTAGCTCACTTCACATGCACTGAATT
Source organism: Aphidius ervi (assembly GCA_015776835.1). Taxonomy (NCBI): domain Eukaryota; kingdom Metazoa; phylum Arthropoda; class Insecta; order Hymenoptera; family Braconidae; genus Aphidius; species Aphidius ervi. Next base: position 1,047,541 of record MKYW01000001.1, on the reverse strand, counting down.
CAATTACATTACTATATAGACACCTATATTTTTTTTTAAATAATTAAACTCATCAATGAATATTTACCATGTTTTATCATAAATTTGAGAAACAATTACACAAACATTTGACAATCATCATAAAGTAATTATATTTTTAAAATTACTATATGCTTGTATTAATTTTCTAATAATGAATTTATACGCATCAGGATATTATTATTATTGTTTTCTTTTTTGGAAATTATTTATATTTTATTATCGAATAATGTAACCAGAAAATTTGTAGTCAAAATATTTTAACAATATAGCACTAAAAACAGCCCTCAAAGAAATAAAATATATTTAGAAAAATAAAAAAATTTCACTATATTATTCGTTGATAATTTATTTTTACGAATAAATTAATTATGAACATATAAACTTTTGCTTTTCTAAAATTTAATAACTTGAAGATATACTTGAATTATTTATAATACAAAATTTCAAATAAACAAATAAACAAACTTCTCGCTTTCCCTGGATCTCAATGTAGTTTTTAATCTCTAATTACGTTTGTCATTTAGTTCAAGTATCTTGCGTTTCTCCCTTTTTATTTTTATTTTTTTTATTTTTTTTTCATTCAGGATCCTCATTATGAGGAAAGTTGTATTGGTAACTTGGTGGTGGCCTCTTTCTGGTAACGGCATTGGGCAAAACGATCGCCAACCAAGCGATTCAAGGCAAAGTAAAGGGACTTGTATAGCAAAATGACCAAACAAGAAAAAAGCCTTCTTTAAATTATATTTATAATAAAATTAAAAATTCATCTGTTAGCCCAGTAAATAAATAATTGATCAAACAATTTTAAAAATATATTAAAAAACAGCTGTGACGATGTCAAACAAGCTTGCCCGTGTCTTTTAAAATTTTTTCAATCTTTGCACTAGATTCCTTATTATTTTTAGTACATATTTTTTCTTTTATTTTCTTTTCTGGCGTAAAACCCTCCGCGTGCCTTTTCGCATCGCCGCTCTAGATTTTTATAACGAGATAACAACGAACACCATTTTAGCGGTTCCTTACACATCAGACATCCCGTGATACGCTTGCCGGCGAATAGCTTTTCTTCACTCTTAAATTTCTTTTATTTATATTATTTTTATAATTTTTAATTATACATTTTTTTTTCCTTCTTTTTACGTGGCCAATAATAGTGTCTTTTGTCTATGATATCATTTTAATATTTATTTTTTTATTAACTTATTTAACAGCTTACCAAAAAATTTCATACACTTTTATCTTAAAAATTACACAAACTTATTAATCAACTTTAAAATCTATATAAATAATTAAGAACGTAAATAGATAAATCCATGCAAAATATATATTTAAATAAATCTATATATGAATTTCAATAATTAATTGAATAAATTAGTTAATAATAATTATTAAAACTAAAATTATATTTTAGAAAATTCTTGGAATTATAACAATTCTTAAAATTTAAAAATTTTTATGATTTTAAATCGGTATAATTATAAATCAAACGTTTAATATTTTTTAGAATAGTTATAATAAAATTTTTATCATCTATTATTTTTATTTTTTTTAAATAAATAAATTGTGTAGATTTGAAAAAAAAAATGTTAGACACTTGTGATTTGAATAAAACAACCCTTATTTAAAAATTGAAAAAATAATTTTTGTTATTAATTTAAAAAGCAAAAAAATAAATACAAAATTATGATTTTCCAGTTATGTATTGCAATTGGAATAGCGTTTATTATTGTTCGGTCATTATTATCAGTAAATTCTACACTTGAATCTTAGAAATATAAACAATGGGACTTTGTAATAATTGCCCTTACAGTTCGTTCCACTTATAACATTACAGTTCGTTTCACTCTTTAATAATCTGTCACGGTGAATCTTCATTTACCCATCCTTCCTCTTACCCCTTTTACTTGTTCTTTATTTATTTTATTTAGTTCTTTTCCTCTTTTTTTTTTACCGTTTTATTTAAACGCGGACGGAAGAGAATCAATCTGATCTAGTTCAAGATGAAATACTGTCAAATTGATTTATTCTTTTGCCTTTTTTTTTTATTTACAAATTATTTTAGAAAAAATATAATTAATATTATTAATTGAAAATGAAAAATCAAATTTATAAATTTAAAAAAAAAAACAATAATAATAATAATTTTTATTTAAAAAAAAATGTTTAAAATAAATTTCAAAATTTGCAAATTCAATTATTATTTTTACTTGAAAATACAATTTTTATTTAAAAAAAAAATTACAGTTAAATTGATTTTAAAATTTTTTAAAAAGGTGCTCCTCAAAACGACAAATTTTAATTAATAAAAAAAAAAAAAAAATACATAAAACATAAAACATTAATCTAATCAACGTGTCATAATAAAAAATGAATTTATAAATTTTTCTTTTAATAAAAGATTAAATTATTCACCCTAGGATTTTTTTCAAAATTTAAATATTTATATTAGATTATATTTAAAACAATTTATTTTCATTAAAAAAATATATTTTCTATATGTATTATTTTTTTTTATAAACAACACATAATAGAATAACATTTCTCGTTTTGATTTAATCGAATTTTCTCATCCGTTAAAAGTTGATGTCCCGAAGGGATTGATAAACTTGACCGTAACATATCTCGTATATCTATAACAACAACATTGATGACCTTCATATACTCAACACTATTTCAATTCTCCCACATAGTTAAAAATGTTTTTTATTTTTCCTCTTTTTTTTTTTTGGGCTAAATAACCCTCGCGGTCTTTCGCCTGTGACCCATCATAGTCCACGACGTGTGACGATGTTAACTGTCTTAACTTTTTTATTTATTTTTTATATATTTTTATTTCTTAATGTCTTTTCCAACTACTTCACCACATTCTCCTGCTTATATTCATATAAAAAAAGAGTAAATAAATATATTAAAAAACAATAATACATGTGGTCAAAACTCATCCATGAGTTAAAAAATTCAAACTACTCCTTTTTGCAATGCAAATTATGAAAATTCAACAAGTTCATTTAAATCTTTTGTTAAACATTATTTTTAACAAGTCAATGTTAACTTTAAATAATAAATTTATATAAAATAATTATCATCAACTCCCTTATTTATATTAATTTATTTTAATTGAATTAATAACTCGAGACCAGGAGAGAAAAGCAAAAAGAAAAAAAAATATAAACAAATCAAAATAGAATATGTAATAAAAAAATTAAATATAATAAAAAAAAAATCATATGTTTATAGAACGTTCCGGGGTAATTATCATAGTAAAAAAAAATTTTTTTTTAATAATATATATTCACTGTTTAAAGCTGAGAAATTCGATATACCGTGACGTCATTAACTAAGATAACACCGTGAGAACTTGATGGTGTACCTGATGACTCCGATTAATGCGTTATTTTACTTGGCGTGGGGTTTGTCTTTATTTTCCCCCTTGTTTTCAACGGGGAATTAAAATATATATATATAAAAAATAAATGTTAACATGTGTGCGTAACTAATGTAAGTAGGATCAAGTAAGATTTTTACACACCGCAAGTTGTATATAGATGTGTTTGTATATACACAAACTCTCGTTAAACAAACGAGGTATATGCACTCGGGGAAATATAAAAAAAACAAATTGCAATTGGAATTGATTTTGTAAATTTTTTTAAGGGGAAAGTAATTTGTTTTTTCCTTCAATTAATTATTTATTTTTTCTTCAATTAATTATTCATTTTTTCTTTTAATTTTTTTTATATTTTCCATTGAATTTTTGATAAAATTAATAAAAGAAAAATCAAGTTAATTGATGAAATCTTTTTTTTTTATTTTTGTTCAATTTTTTTTCCATGATTTTTATTATTTTTTTTAAATTTCGATTTTGATTTATTACTATGTACATTTTGTATGATCTAAAAATCCTAAAAACCCTAGTTTAGTTTATAAAAAAATTGATTAAATATTAAAATTAAAATTAACAAAATATAATATTTAAATAAAAATATTTCATTTAAATTTTTGCCAATTAAAAACATTTTTTTCCAGCACTAACAACTCGTTAAATTATTTTTTAAAAAAATAAAGACAATTTAAATGATAAAATTATCAAAAGTTCATTAATCCAATAAATAAAAACATGAGAAAATTTTAATATTCACCAAAAATTTCGTTAACTTATTCAAAAAAATAAAAAACTCCATAAAATTTTTTCATAAATTATTAAAAATAATTTTTATAATTCATTTTATCATTCCATTATAATAATTTAAATACCTTTTTGCAATTTTATTCCTGCCAGTGATCTCCACAGCCAATGTTAAAATAAAATAAAAAATAAAATCAAAGGTTTAGAAATGTACCTGCAGGTACGAAAATTCCATTTAACATCTTTTGATTTAAATACATTTGAGTGTTTATGCTTCTCCGTCAGCCAAAGGTACAGTGACCTCTGTTTTATTTTTCTTTGTATTGTTATGTATTTGTAATTGTGTTGGTTATATTGTGCGTGTTAATACACATATATATAAAATCGTCAATGTTGCCTGATGTTGGCTGTGTCCTGACTCCTGACGCGCCCAGGTGCGACGTTAACCGTTAGAAAAATTGCGTGTGGTAATAGTGATCATTCAAATACAATATCCATTAAGTCAACAAGATCATTTTTTTTTTTCCACCAATAAAACAAACAAATAATAAAATACTTGTATTGATTTTATTATATTTTTTCTTCAACTCGTTTATGGTGTTATGTCGCGTGCAATTTGTAATCTACATTTGTCAGTGATAAACAACTGACCACTATTGGTGAACAAGATTTAAAAATACAATTCAAGATACAATACTTAAATTTATAACCATTAAAAATATATATATATATATATTTTATATAAAAAATTGTAAATTATATTTTTAATTATATTTTTAACACTTGTTTTTTTGAATATATTTTATTTAAAAAATTAATCTTGATATTTTTTTACCTAAAAAATTTATTACTTCAGTGATTTAAGAAAGTAAAAAAAAATAATTTAAATATTAAAATGATGAATAATTAAATAGCGAATAAAAATAAATTTATATAAATTTTTTTTTAAATATTTTTAACGTGATGAAGACATCAAGTGTGTGTTCATTTAATTACAATGGAATGTTAGCGACAGTGTTTATGCACGACCCTGACCTGAAATTTAAAAACACCCCCGCGAGTCGTGAGAAAATTCTTTTCCCTAAAATAATAAAAATACAAAAAAAAAAAAAAAAAAATTAAAAAATAATAATACAAGTATGTATGCATAAGTGGTATGAAATTGCAAGTTGATGTATATATGTGGTCTTTTGTGTATGGAATATTTAACAGAAGGTATAGAAGGTGAGGTCTCGTCTTATGTATATCGTTTTGTGCGTCGTTTGGTCTTAGTCGTGTATGATTCTCGTTCACAAGTTGTAGCCAAGTAACAAACTCACAAACAGGGGTTAAGAAACTCTCAGGCGTAAACTCAGGCAAAAATATATTATACCTATACCTACACCGGAAGCTGAGGCCTTGCTTTCTGGGCTAATAACCCTACCCACATCGACGCCATCTCATTTCTTTTTTTTTTTTTTTNTTTTTTTTTTTTTTTTTAACTCTTTTACGTGCATGAGGGCTCACAAGATATTTTCCTTAACATACCTGTCATATTTTTTTAAATTTTACACATCAGATTTTTTTCATAATTTGATTAATTTTAATTTTAAACTGAAATATTTTAGTTAAGCATTGATGAATATTCTGGTTAAAATATTTCGAAAGAAAATAAAAATCTACAAGGAAGATGTGGATAATAATAAATTTATTAATAATATGAAATCGTCAATTGAATTAATAAATGAATCAATAAATATATTATGTAATTTTTAAAGAGATTAAGAAAAATTAGATTTAAAATTTCGTCGTTATAGTACTACGCCTAAATATAATTAAATATTTATTGATTTATTATAATTATTGAGTGATAAATATGGTTTAAAAAAAAAAAAAACAAACGGATGTTTCACATTTGGGGCAAATACTTTCAGGCATAGAACAAGTGGGGTGTTTATTCCACTTGTTCTATTCTCAAAGGTATTTACTCCAATGAAAAGTATCAACTTATTGCATTGACTTTTAACAGCAGCTATAATAAAAAATCACAATGGAACAGTAGATGGTTTCTCTGAAATTGGTTTGTCAGTCAGTTGAACTCAAGACCTCAAGCACAGTAGGCAGGGTGCTTGTCCACTCAACCACTAGCTGTTATCACATCAAGCCGTGTTTAATTACATTATTATAAAGACACCTATATATTTTTTTTAAATAATAAAACATCAATAAATATTTACCGTGTTTTATCATAAATTTAAAAAACAATTACACCAACATTTGACAATAATCATTAAGTAATTGTATTTTTAAAATTACTATATGCTTGTATTAATTTTTTAACAATAAATTTTCATTTAAAAAAATATCTAATGTACACGCAACTGGATATCATTATTATTATTTTTTTTTTTTGGCAAATTATTTATATTTTATTATTGAACAATGTAACCAGAAAATTTGTAGTCTAAATATTTTAACAACAGCACTAAAAACAGCCCTCAAAAAAATTAAAATATATTTATGAAAATTATAAAATTAAACCTTGTATATTTTTCTTTGATATTTTGCCGTGATTTAAGTCATCTACGATAAGATGATTTTTAAAACTAGATTAAATGCACGATCAAGAAGTGCATCGTGTACGAATTTATATACGCAAATAGTTATTTTCCTTGGTTCATTGTGCACATGGAAAAAAAAATATAATAAAAAAAGTGAAAAATAAAAATAAAAACAATATTGCAGGTAGGTATATTATGGTGGTCAAGGTATACATACGAAGGCGCGCTAAGAAAGAGTAAATACACAGTTGAAAATAAGAGAAAAATCTAGTTATCGTTGCAGAGGGACGTTTTGTGTGTTTATAATACACAGTGGCGATCGCCGGGAGCGCATCGTTACGCGCCGCGTGCCCCTTGTACTTGGTACAACGCCTACCCAACATATCCCCAAGCTTTTTTTTTTCCCCCACATATTATTATTTCGTTTTTTTTTTATTTTTCATTCTTATTATTTATATATTATTTTGTTTTTTTAATTTTTATTTTGCCATATACTGGCATCAACTATCGTTGGCTTCTCTCACTTGCACAGCCCTTAACTGTTGAGGCGACATTAAATATCCTTGTGTGTGGTGTGTGCCACCATGGCTATTTATTTATTGAACACAAACCACAAGCCACTACACGTTCTCTACGATGACAGCAACTGCGATAAATATCAAAGGACCAGATTGTTGGCTTTTTTATTTTTCAGCTGTTTTTCTTATCTACCAACATATTTAAGGAATATATATTTACCCTTTTTTTTATCTCGTTTTAATTTAATTTAAGTTTTGGCGTGAGGATATAAAAAGAAAAAAAAATGATTGAGATTTTGTTGGGATTTATTTGAAAAGTATGTATTAAGTGGTTTGTTGGTGGCTCGCGTGCAATCGGTTGTGTATTATGAGTGAATCCTGCAGTGCAGATTGTTACGTGAGCGCATCACACCCGCCCACATCATATATGTACTGTAAAGCACTGTGAGTATATATGCCAGGTCGTATATTACCGAAGCGTATAATGGTGAAGACAAGGAGATGACAGGCGACGACATGACCACCGTCCGAGTATTGTATGTATTGTAATACACTATTTAAATAAGGAATAAAAAACACATATACAGTTTGTTGATGCACACTGCATTTTTATATGTTTTAGTAGCAGTGATATTGTACTTGCGGCTACATCAGACGGTAATTTTATATTTGGTAATTTCAAATCATATTTCTGGAAAGCTTTGATTTTAAATTCCCAGCGATTCAAGAATATTATTATTTTTATTATTTATTTTTTAAATAATAGCATCAATCAGCAACAAATACTTTAAAAAAATTAGGTCTTTTTGAGATCTTTCCTGAATCTCGTTTGTGAGACGGATAAAGATTTTTTCCGAGACAAATTAAAGAAGAACTAAAGGAATATTAGAGAGATGATGAAAAAATTTCCCAGTGACAGAACAGATAAAATGAACGTAGAGTCGGACTTAAGGTTAGAGTCATAGTCGGAGTCGGACTTAAGGTCGAAATTCGAGCTGGTGCAAGTGGATACTGTTGAATTTCAAAATTCAAGTGTTGATCTGTTAAATTGTGTTCTAATTAAATTAAAAAAATTTATTTACACATATTTTGATCAATTTTAGAATTTATATTTCAAAAAAAACGTAGAGTCGGATTTAAGGTCGGAGTTAGAGTCAGACTTAGGGTTAGAGTCAGAGCTGGTGCAAGTAGAAATTGTTAAATTTAAACATTTGAGTGTTCTTTTATTTAATTGTGTTGTTAATAATCAAAAGAGTTCAATTACACATATTTAGATCAAACTTAGCATTGATATTTCAAAAAAAAAGTAGAGTCGGATTTAAGGTCGGAGTCGGACTTAAGGTCAGAGTTAGAGCTGGCGCCAGTAGATATTGTTACATTTAAAAATTTGAGTGTTCTTTTATTTAATTGAGTTGTTATTCATTAAAAGAGTTCAATTAAAAATATTCGGATCAAACTTGGAATCCATATTTCGAAAAGAAACGTAGAGTCGGAGTTAGGGTCAGAGTCGGTGCAAGTAGATATTTATTGAAAAAAAAGTTCAAAAAGTTATTAATTGTTAACTTGTTCAATTTATCTCTGATTCATCTTTGATTTTTCTTCAATTCTTCTTTAATTTGTCTTTGAAAAATCTCTATCCGTCTCACAAACGAGATTCAAAATAGATCTCTACAAGATCTCATCTTATACTTCATTTTTTTACCCTTGTATACACAGTAAACATTGATTCAATTTTTTTCCTCGCTAATAAAAAAAAACTTAATATTTTCCATCAAAAAGAAAAGCTCTTTTAATCTGTAGCAATCATTTTTTATTAGCCTGTAGAAATTTTCCTTCATCAAGATAAATGACTTTAATTTAAAAAATTTCTATTCAGCTCATGGGAATTTCCTTATTATTTTACAAACAGATTATAAATAATAAAATGTCTGTGAATATATTTAATAAATTAATTTACATATAATAATAATTTTTATAATTCTCTACATCTAAATAATCCATAAAATAAATAACAGTATTAATTTTTTAACAATATTTTTCAAGCTAAATACCATAAATCTCCGAGTCAATAAAAATAATTTTTTTTATTTTCAAATAAATCAATCAACCAAAAAACAATAAAATATAAAACAATAATTTTCAATATCAATTATATCAATTATATTAATTAATAACATTAATAAAAAATATTTTAAAACCAAGATAATTAAATTGTCAATTAATTTTAAATGACGGTTTTTTTTTTCTTCAAGAAATTTTTCATTCAGCACCCTGAGTATACAAGCCAAGATGTTTAAATCGATGGTACCTCGATGCATGTTTAACAAGCATGTATAACCAGACTTTTCAGCAAGTGGAATAGCGCCTGATGCAGTATAAAATCCCTGGTTGCTTCTTGTGACTATTATTTTGTGAAACTTTTATAAAAAACACGTACATCTATACACATATTAAAAACATACTTATACTGGACTTTGCCAACACACCCACGTTCAGATAATTTCCAGTTTGCGGCGTGCCACAACATGATACACCAAAAAAAAAATAAAAAAAACACCGACCAGTTTAAATGACAAAGAAAATAACAAAGATGAAACAACAAAGATGCAAATTAACGTGCGTAAAATATATCCTATATCTTTATATTACATACATGACTATTATTACTATACGTTTTTTTTTTAATTTTTTTTTTTAAGCTAAAGTGTTTAAAAATATATTTATAAATATAATAAAAATACATATAAAGTTGAGTTGAGTTGTTTAATATTTAAATGCCATTTTCACACTTTTCATTCATCGTCAAGGGCTCATTATTATTATCATTATAATTTTTTTTATGAATGAAATAACGTAAATATATTTTACGAGTATTTTTTTTTTTTTTTTGAATAATTGTTGAACGTCAATCTTGGGGAATATTTGAATACAAATTTTGAAAGAATATTTTTAATGAAAAGCGTTGTGATTTTATTTGACAATTAACTGTCAATCATTTATTTATATTTTTGATTTTTTTAAGTTAATATTTAATTGATGGAGAGAGAAGGCAGATGGCTGTGAGGAATCATGTTGGGTGTGACTTTGACATGAGATAAATTGCGTCAGTATGGTGTCACTTAAATAAATTACCTCCCTCTTTTTTTTTGCTATTGTTATTATTTATTTATTTATTTATTCTTTTTTTTGTCTCATGAAATAATGTGCTACATTGAGTCACGCCCCTGTTGACGATCCTCCAGAAGAGTTTTTTGTGTTGCACACACAAACTTTATGAAGTTGATCAGTTTATTTTCTTTTCTTTTTTTTTTATCGTTTATTTTTGCGTTTTTTTAATGAAGCGTGACAAATTATTTTAACGTTACTTCCTTTATATATATGTAATGTAAAAATTTATTTATTTATTTAAATAAGTATATCTAATATTTATAATGTTGAGGTTTATGTGAAAATTAAAAAATGTAAAATTATTTTTCTTAAGATTGTAAATAAATTTGGCTGACTGTTTGATTTTTTGTCTTTTAAATTTACTGTGAAAGTAATTGAATTTTTAATTAGTACTAAGTCGATAAAAATAAATTGAGATGTAATTGTGGAATTTAATATTTACTTATTATTTTTTGAAAGATTCGATATTGGTTTTATATTATGTTTTTTTCAAAAAATATAACAATAGGTGTCTGGTGTTTGAGGCAGATATTTTCTGGCGTAGACCAAGTGCGTAGTTCACATGCTCTATGCTAGATTATATTTGCCCCAAACACCAGACACCTCGTGCTGAGTTATACATTTGTAGATTATACATTGTAGATTATGATGTTAATAAAAATTCTTATACTATGAATTCTAATCAAATCTAATCGAATTATACCAAAGAACTTCAGTTCGAAGTTTTGGAGAGGTTTCGAACTCGAGACCACAAGCACTGTAGGCAGGGCTCTTGCCGACTTAACCATGAGCTCACTCGATCTCAAAAGAATAATTGTACTTTATCATTAATTTGCAAAAAAATTCCACATATTCATCATACCATTTTTAAATATTTCAATTTCAGCTGTTATCATCGTTGTTGGTTCTGATTGACTTCTTTTCCAAAAATGTCTTTGTCAAAAATCTTTTTTTTCTTCTTAATATAAATTCTGCGAAAAAGTAAAATTAAAAAAAAATCATATTTAATAAATTGTAACCACAACAATTATATAAATTTGGATAATAAATATTTTTTTCAAGCAGCAAATTTTCTTTCGCACTGTATATGCATATTTTTTTTCACTTAATACATACACCTTGGTTTTTCCTGACAAGATAATTTCATCAACACTCTTATATTTCGAAATCCAGGATGTTTCATTACTGCCAAATTAAAAATAAAAGAAAATAAAAAATACCCAGTTGAAAAAAAGAAGAAAAATAATTTAAATCCATTTTTTTATTAAATTTTGTCGAAAATTTTTAACAGAATTTTTCTTTTTTATATTTTTTTATTAATTTATTTATAATAATTAATAATATATTTTTTATAATTTTAATTTACATTATATTCATTTTGCTGATTTTAAAAAAATTTATTTTTAATAATTATCATAAATGCAAAGTAGAGAATTTTAATAATTTTATTTTAAACTTTTTACAATTTTTTTGTATTTATTTGTTTATAATTAAATATCTAATTGCCATAATTTTAATTGAGTTATTTTTTTAGGCTTTAAATAAAACTATTAAAGTAAAATAAATGTAAAAAATAACATTTTTATATTAACAACGAAATTTAATAGGTACTTTTTTTTATTTTCGTAAAATTCAAATTTATCAAGATAATAATTTTCTTATGTCAATAATTTATTTAACAAAATACATTGTAACAACAATTCACACTGCAATAATAGAAAATAATTAAGTAGATTCAAATAAAACCAAAAATTTATTACTTTAAAATATAAACCAAACACCACCCTTTTTTTTCAACAATCCACTATTAAAAAAAGCTTGACAAATTTAATATTTTACAAACAAATTTTTCTCTCTGTTAATCATTTTTTCCTCTGACAATAAAATAACAATACACTTACATTTTATTAAAATAATTATACCCAACATTAACTTATGATTTCAAAAGAAAAAAAAATAAAAAAAAAACCAAGAAAAAGTTGAGAGAAATATTTTTTTTAACATTTCAAAATATAATATATTTTAATTTTTTTTGCATGAATTTTGTAATTTTATTTTTCATGACAACAAATGATGATAAATAATAAAAAAATTATTACAAAAATTTCTTTATATTATTTTTTGATGAATATAAAAGAAGGGGGTTGTTGTTGTTGTTGTTGCAAGTGAGTACATGACATGAGTCCTCATCTGTCCTCGCGTGCTGTGTTCTCGTAAGTAACACGCCATCATAAGTCGCTGTGAGGTCGCTAAAAAAAATATATATATATGAAATAAAAAAATTATTATATACACAGGGGATTTAAATGTGAAACCTGTGATGATGGTGTACACTCGGTATATATATATTTTTTATTTTCAACATTGGTATCAACATTATAAGACGATGTAAGTCCGCACTACTCAGTCCAGGATATTTCGTCATTTCCTGCTTCTCACGCGATACAATCTAAATTAACAATGTTCGTTCAGTTAGAGAGACCCTCACTCTTTTTGTTCTCGATCTTGCATCTTAAAGTAAATTTCTTATTTCCTAGCCACTTGATTATTTTTCATTTTGCTCATCACTAGCTCATCAGGTACATCATCGCAATTTGGTGACGAGAAAAATATATGACACACACAAAAATAACAACAAGCATCCAACATTATTCAACTGTAAAAAAATATTTATTTATATTTTTTTTTTCTTTTAATTATAATTAACATTGTTTTAATTATTTTGTTTTTTTTTTCTTTTTTATATAACAGTTTTTACATTTTGTGTTATTAATTATATACGCTAACATTTATGAAAGTTTTTTTTTATATACCGGAAACTTGACTTTCAAAGATGCTCTATTTTTACTGATACTGCCACACCCGTCATGCTTGTATCTAGTGGAAAATATCTTCTTGGAAATGTTTAGGTTTATGTGAAAATTAAAAAATTTAAAATTATTTTTTTTCAAGATTGTAAATAAATTTGGCTGACTCTTTGATTTTTTGTCTTTTAAATTTACTGTAAAAGTATTTGAATTTTTAATTGGTAATACTTCGATAAAAATAAATTAAGATCATCAAAAAATAAAGTAAACAAGAATTTTTTTATTGGAATGATAGGAGAGATTTTTTTAAAAATATTTTTATATTTCGTAATAGATAAAAATTTGCACTACGATAATTTAATAATTTATTTGAACTAATTTTCAATTTAACCAAGATATATGGAAAAAATAAATTTAATAAACTGTAGAATTTAATATTTATTTATTATATTTTCTGAAATTCTGAATATTGGTAATTGTTGTTAATTATTGTTTAAAAAGTTAAAGAATATATTTGAAAACAACCTTGTCATGTGAATTTTCAGTAGTATAAAATTATATTGAAGAATAATTATTATTAAAGTATGAATTAATTTAATTTAGGATAAGTGTTCAAAAAAAAATAAAATAAAAAGAGGTATCCGGTGTTTGAGGCAGATATTTTCTGGCGTAGACCAAGTGCGTAGTTCACATGCTCTATGCTAGATTATATTTGCCCCAAACACCAGACACCTCGTACAATTCTTTCTTCGTGCCAAACAATACTGTTGCTCATTCAACCAATAGAGAAGTTTGCAGATCATCTCATTTCATCTATAAGTGATTTGAGATTATTCAATCAAAATATTTTGTTTTGGTAAGAGCCCTTCGCAAAAACGTAAGTGACACTTTACTGAGATTCGAACACATAGAACCAATAATAGAAGGCGAGCCTCTTGCCGACTTAACCATCAGCTCACTCGATGGTCATACAGAATAATTATACTTTATCATTGATTTAAAAAAAAATTCAACATATTCATCATGCCATTTTCAAATATTTTAATTTTAGGTGTTATCATCGTTGTTGGTTCTGATTGATCTCTTTTCCAAAAAATTTTATCTTTTTTTTCTTCTTTATATAAATTCTGTGAAAACGTAAAATTAAAAAAAAATTATATTTAATAAATTGTAACCATGGTAATTATAAACTTGAATAATACTTATCAAACAGCAAATTTTCTTTCTCACTGTATATGCATATTTGTTTCATTTAATATATACACTTTGATTTTTCCTAACGAGATAATTTCATCAACACTCTCAAATTTCGAAATCCAGGATGTTTCATTATTGCCAAATTGAAAATAAAAGAAAATAAAAAATACCCAGTTACGAAAAAGAAGAAAAAACAATCCAATAATAAAAATTAAATGATAAAAAAAAAATAAAAAGAGATTATATATATATAAAGTAGGTAAATTTTGCGAGGTGAAATGTAATTTACAAGTATTCAGGTGAAGTTTCAGTTGTACTTACTAATTCTAGTACATAAATACGCAACCGGATACAAGTTGAATATTCGTGGGAGGCTCTTCCACCAAGAAATCTTAAGTGAAACTTAATTTATATATTTTTAAAATCATCTTAATTTATAGTAGGTCACTTAATAAAAATTCTAGAATATAAAAAAGCCCTTTATTAATTTTTAAATATCAAATTTACATATCAACATAATTTATATATTATTAAAATTATTACAAAATTAAAAGCTTTCACATCTGAATGAAAAATAATATTTAAAAAAATTGTCAAGTCATGAGACAGATTGTCTGATGGCCCTCCGGAAAGGTGAGGCTCAGATAACTCTTAAATTTAATCATAAGAATTTATATCCATAAATTTATACAACGCGGAACTAGATTTTTTTTTTTGGCAAGTCATAAATCATTATATTGTCGAGTCAGAGTTCATACTTGTATTAATATCTTTCGATGATTTTTACACAGTCATTCTATCTTGCCACGTGTTTTAAAAATATTTTCAATTATCGATTAAAAATATATCAATTTGCAAGCACAAAAAAAAATCATTTCATTTTAAAAATAGACTGAAATTTTTCTCCTTTTTTTTTCATGTGAAAATAGAGCTTTTATAAATTTTGTATTTAACATACTTACAATTGAAATAAATATTAATTTATCAGATATATATGTCAAGAATTTATTTAACAAACCAGCTGTTTTTATGTACAGAAAAAAAAGCTATTTAGTTGAGAGAAAAAATTTATATTTATGGAATAATTTATGAGGAGGAAATTAAGGAAAAATATATCCAAAATTGTATGGATATTAGAGTCACTGAATATGCATCTCAAGAAGTTGAATATAGCGCGGCTTTTTGCGAGCTTCTAGAACAACCGTAAATCTAAGATCTGTCGTCGATCTATAAGCCAGCAATAAATCCATACTTGGATCCTGGGACAACACTCGACTGGAATAATCTTGAAAATCATTGGCTACAGAATAACTGCGTGTTTCCATGTGTGTTTGTTCATGTAATTTTATTTTCTTATATCATAAAGTAATGGATTTTTTTTTTTTCATTTAATTCATTGAAAAGCGCGGGTGAATGTCATTACTTGATGGTTAATCTGATGATACCTAAATTTGGTTAAATAAATTTAATTCATTGCATAAATTTAACTTTGAATAATATATTTTTTAATCCAATCCAATTATTTTAAACCTAATTTATATTTTTTTTTTGGCAACAAGTAGAAATTCAAGTAGTAAATTTTAAAAATAGTCAGACATTAAAATATTGATTTACCATGAATTTAGTATTTTCAAAAATAATTAATATGCATTTTTTTGATGATCAATATTCAAAAGAGTCAAGATGATCATCTCTCTTTTGGTCAGTATATATTTGACGTCGGCATATAAATTTAAATATTGTAAATAATGTATATACATGTGAATATTTTTTTTTATCACAAAATAATAATAATAAATAAAAAAAAAAAGTATGTGTGCAACATCCAAGTATCTATAGCTCCACCTCCCAGCGGCATCCACCACGGGAGGAGATCATTTTTGCCGCGTATTTGCAAACTGAATAATAAATACGCGGATACGCGAAGAGACCGCGTTCCGCCTTCACGCAGCTAGTCTGTTAAGCGGATTGGTTGTACTGAATCCAAGGGGACGGCAATGTTCCATTCGCTTTTTTAATTTTTTTTATTTTTATCTTATTTATTTTCATTTTTTTTTCATTTTTTAGTCTTATATTTATTTTACGTTCTTATATTCTTGCTGCTGATGCTGCTGCTGTTGTAAAATACCACTGTCTCTTGGTCGCGTCTTCCTTGTCATTTCGCGGCCACTGTAGACCTACTTTATTTATTTTTATGTATTATATACATTAAGTCTTTTATTGTGAATATACGAGTCAACAAGTTTGTTCATAAAATCATATTAACCATTCATTTTTGACCTTACACACTGAAAACTAATTTTATTTTCTATTTATTTATATTAATGTGATGATTTATATGTAAAGATTTTATTTTTTTATAAAGAATTTAAGTTTTTTTTAGGTCAAAAATTGTTTTAGTATCATTTGGGTTATTTATTTTTATTAATTTTTCATTAGAAATAAAAAAAATATGAGTACATGTTAATTTGCTAGTTTTTTAATTAATTAAATTTTAAGCTTTAATATTGTTCATTTTTTAAATTAATTATTATTAATTATTGGTCACCAGAATTTCAATAATATACATTTTAAATTTATATGATTTTGTTATTTATTAATTTTTAATAATTAACTATTTCAAAATATTCAAAAACTTTAATTTAAAAAAAAAAACATCGATGCATTTTTTTTGGATAAAATAAATTACAAATTTATAAATTAAAAAAATATATTAAACAATTTTTAACCCTATTATCATTAATTTAAAAAAAAACATGAAAAATATATTCTAGAAAATTAAAATAAAACATAATCAATAATTAAAATATTTTTTATTTCTAATTTCTTGATAAAATAAATTACCAATATGTTATTTTAAAAATCTCTATTATATAATTTTTAACAAACTTATTAATTAATAAAAAAAATTAAAAATATTATTTATTATTTGTTACTAAGATAGTCGAAAATAAAAAAATAATTTCGACTTTTAAATATGATTTACACACTTGTCATAAATAATGTAATAAATAATTAATTAAAGTAATTTCTCGGTCTGTTAAAATAACATATTTACTTAAATGCCAACATGCATGTACTTTGATATTAAAAAAATATAAAATATAATTTTAATAATAAAATGCAACAATATATTTGTGCATGCCTAAACGCATCGACGCGTAGACACGTTGTGGCATGTGTGTGCCACATGAGATGTTTGTCGAAACCTCTGATGGACTTAATATCTGTTTAACATTTGCCGGCGAATAAAGGTATTATTTTTCACTTAATTTCACGCATCTATAGATGCAAAAATTTTTTTTTCACCTCGATGATCTTATACTTCATGCATTGTGAATAAAAAAATATTTTTAAAAATTTCAATAAAGATAAAATTTTAGAAAAAATAAAATAAAGTAATAAAAATGAAAATATAAATAAAATAAAATAAAACAAAGAGAATATAGGTGTATGTTACAGCAACAAGTAGATATGACTTTTCACTTAAAATATCAAAAGTCATAGATGCTATTTATATTTATTTTTTAATTTTTTCAAATTTTTTTTATGCAGCGAGTGTTTATCATACCTGTGCTATATCCTGAATCAAGATATAAATTTATTCGAGTTTATCTCGGTATACATGTATGTCCATTAGTTGATACAACCTCAGGAGTTTCATGCCTCGTTACAAACAGTGCTACAGATTTTATTTTCCATGTACAACGAGAATAAAAATTTGTTAAAAACAAGATACAAACGCAAAATAACACGCACGTTTATTTTAATTATTATCAATATTTTTCTGCTTGATATAAATTTAAGTAAATTAAATTATTTATAGATATTTTTTGGCTTTATAAAATAAGAGTTTTCTTATTTAAATGATAGGAGAGGTTTTTTTTTATATGAATTTTTTTATTCGCGATATTTGGGGAGTTTTTTTGTAATTAATCAAAATATACTGTTGTTAATTTAAATAAATATGGTAGGAATTATTTGATAATAAATAAAATTTTCACTACGATAATTTAATAATTTATTTGAGCTAATTTTAAATTTATTAAATTTATTGGCAAAAATAAATTTAATAAATTGTGAAACTTGATATTTATTGATTATATTTTTTGGAAGATTGGATATTGGTTATTGTTGTTGATTATTGTTTGAAAAATTAAAGAAAATATTTGAAAACAACCTTGTCATGTGAATTTCCAGCAGTATAAATTTAATTCAGGATTAGTGTTACATTATCTTTTCTTTCCAAAAAAAAAATTAAAAGAGGTATCCGGTGTTTGAGGCAGATATCTTCTAGCGTAGACCAAGTGCGTAGTTCACATGCTCTATACTAGATTATATTCACCCCAAAACACCAGGCACCTCATTCTGCTACTGCAGATATCAACGATATAATGATTTAATTCCGAAAGAAAAAAACTTTGGATGATTCCAACATTTCAGAAGAAAATGATATGATCAACAAACCATGTGATTGCTATATTCAACCAGATTTGAACCCGAGCTCACATGCACTGTAGCTCATGCTCTTGCCGACTTGACCATCAGCCCACTCGATGAACTTCTAAGAATAATTATACTCTATTATTGATTATAAAGAAAATTCAACATAAATTTCAAATGTATTTACTCTTGTATTTATTTTTATAATAATAAATTTCAATTTAATAAATCTAGTGTTTTTAGTATAACCAGAAAATTTGTGGTCAAATAAAGAAACCCAACATCACATTAAAAATATATTTACTTAATTTCAACTGGTCATTTTTATTTGAAAAAAAAACCATTTACATATTTTTAGCAAAATTTAAATACCTACATTTTTTTTTCTTTGTTACAATATTATTATTATTGTTATTTTATTTAAATTTTTTTATTTGTACTAAATTATATTTTGATATTTTTTTTAAACACAAAAGATTATTTGCGATTGTAGCGGAAACGTATTAACGGAGCGTTAAATCGTATCGCTGGNTAAATAAATAAATAAATCTACAAAAAAAAAAAAGAATAAAATTTAAAAAATATTGAAATACATGTGAAACATGAAAATTTATAGTTTGTAAAAAATCTCAATGATAGTGAGGTGTTTGATTGTTGAATAATTTGATATATAATTTGTAAATTTCAATGATATTTTAGCTATTATTTTAGCACATAATATTTTAATATGTGCCATGGGGGTCTTGGCAAGTCCCCTGTGGTGATTCACATGGGCCTTTTGCAAATCCGCCAACAGACAAGTCCTTTCTCTTCGTGTGCTAATCGATCCGCTTCCTACGCTCGTAATTATGTAATGTTACAAGCGATCCTTGGATATAGCTATAATACAAATACAAATATATATTATGTCTAAATGGCACACCGAAATTCACCTAGTGTAGTCCGTATCCAACGACAATAAATCAACTAAAAATAAATTTATTTTTTTTTTTCTTTTAACTTGATCATTTTTCATTTCTTTTTAATTTTATTATTATTATCATTATTATCTAGGTTATGAGATCAACTAAAAGTCAAAAATAATAATGACAATAATAATGCCAAAAATATAAATTATTTATTTATTTTTTTTTTGCAATCATTAATTATTTATTTTGCACTGAAATTATGAAAAAAAAAAAAATTATTTATGAATTAATGAATATTAAAAAAAATTAAAATTGGTACAATACTATCATTGAGTCATTAAAATATAATGACTCATTGATTAATTAATTCTCAATAAATTAATGAAAATTGATGCCAGAAAAAAAGAAGAATTAATTTTTTTTAATATTTAAGAAAAAAAAGAGTTAAATTATTTTACAGGTATTTTTGAAGAAAAATAAATTTTTTATTATAATAGCATTGAGTCATTGAGTGACAATGACTAATTAATTAATTATTAATTTAATAAAAATTGTATCTATGATGTGTGATGATAAAAAATTGATGTAATATTTAAATGGGAAAAAATTAAAATAGAAATGAATAAAATGATAAAATACAACAACAAAGAAGAGTGAATGATTCAGGTGAAATGAGTAGTAGCAATCTCATCAGATGCACAATCGGGGTGTTGTTTGAAAAGAGGGGGATTAAAGGGTTACAGTAGTGGGGATAAGTTACTTGCTGTGAAATGAAAACGGTCGGTATTTGCGGCGCCTGCGGGTCCGCCCACAGTACGACGCGATCCTTCGTACTGTCCTCGTCAATGTACAACTATTATTTACAAAAAATCTCGATATTGGATCCAGTCAATTCAATCGTATCATCGTGTTAACATATCCCTCTTAATATTGTGTTATCAATAAGCTTATTAAAAACTATTTTATACGAAATAATTTTTATTATAAATTAACGAGCATCGTTGTGATTTTTTATTTTTTATATTTTTTAAATAAAAAAATATATAAAAGTAAATATATATAATTTTTTTTTGATGTGATGTGATGTGTTATTTATCAAAGTGCATCAGTGATTTTTTTTTTAAGACACCTACACGTTTGATAGCCATCAACAAACGTTGTATTATGTCACCCTCCCACATGATTTAAAAATAAAAACTGCATCAACTGCATACGACTGTACCAACATTTGACATTTATTAATTCTTTTTATTTTGTTATAATATTCTTTATTTATTTGATTGATTACAAGATTTTAAATCAATTAATTTATAGACTCTTTTTGTTTAAAGTTTAGTATTTATTATTTATTTTTTTTGATGTTTAAAGCTGCTTTTTTTTTTGAAAATAAATTGACAGTTTTAGTGAATTACACATGAAATGGATGAAATAAATTGTGAATTATTTATATAAATATATTTTTCTTTTGAATGACAATACAGTGCTGTGAATATTTATGATAAATTTTTTTATTTTTTACATGTTGTTGATTGATTTTAAGTGTTGACAGAATATTTAAAAAATTCTTAAATAAAAAGGAAAAGAAAACAAACAGACAAATTAATAGGTAAATTACAATAAAAAATTAATAATTTAATATAAATTATATTAAAAATAAATATAAATTAAATTTTAATTTTGTATTAAAAATTCTAAATATATCTTATATTTTTTTTATATATATTTTTTATAATTTTCATATGACAATTATTATAAAACTACTATAAAAATATTGAAAAAAATATAAAATATGTTTAAAATTTATATTACAAAATTGAAATTTAATTTATATTCATTTCAAATATAATTAAAAGTATTTTTTTAACTATAATTTAAATATATAATTTAAATTTATATTTTTCTTTTTCACTTAAATTATATCAATATTTTTGTTGGTTTATTTTTCATTGTCTAGGTCATGGTACTAGACAAAATATTAGATAGCAATTTGTTTTAAAAAAACATAAATTAATTATGTACAAAATTTATATTTTTTCCACAAATATTATTCGAGAGATAATAAATATTTTTAAATGTCATTTAATTTATCGACAATGTCGTCGAACGTAAACCTGATAATGAGCTGTAAATCACCTGGTGAATTCCATTGTACATGGCGCTATACGTGCACACGCATGATTCATTCCACGATCAGAAAAAAAAATAAAATAAAACACGATGCTGTATTTTCATTATTTTAAAAATTCTTTGAATTTTGTTTTATTTTTTTTTTCAATTTTAATTAAAACAAAAAAAAAAATTCTTTGTACATTTTAACGTGGGTGGTTGTTACCCCAAACTTTCATCATTTAAAAAATAAAATAATATCCTTTAATTATTATAAAAAAAAAAAATAAAAACATTGTTTAACATTAAAAATATATATAAAATTATTTTTGCATAAAATTTTCTTGATATTTTTTAAATTTATTTTCATTTACTTTGAAGAATCACTTCCCTCATGTTCATTCGGCTTATTATCCTTCAGATTATTTATATCTGACCGATGGAATCTGATGCCTCGAGGTCATCAGGCAAATTTTATTCAAAAAAAAAAAAAATAAAATAATTATTAATCAACATTTTCCATGATGACAAGACTATATTTGGTTGGGTTTTTTTCAATTCTATTTATAATTTTTTTGTATTATTATCGTTGGATTGATAAAAAAAATATAATAATAAATATTTAATATGAATGATCATTGCAAGAGGTTGATTGGGCCACCGACGGAGGTCTCAATTGTTGCGGCAAAAGAGACACATTGCAAAATAATCATATAACTATATAGTTACAAACACACGATGCCAGATCGATTTGCGATACAGTGTCCTCCGTGCATCGCTTCATCGATGTCATTACAAGGATGAGAGGCACAATAATACAATCGAAAAATTCCAGGTGTTGTATTACATTACCTGGAATTTATTTAATTTTTTTTTTTCGATACATAACTATTTATCGTTGATAAAAAAAAAACTTACAAAGTTCCAAAAATGTTTGTTTAATTTTAATTTTTTTTTTAATTGTCTTTTTAATTTTTTTATATTTGAAATATTTTTTTTTTTTTTTTTCGGGTTATTGGAAAAGAAAGTTAACATTTTGACTGATGTAATGCAAAAAAAATTTGATGAAAAAGTTGATTTTTAAACGGTGGAGAGAATTTCCAATTTTTTATTTATTTTTCTTTTTGATACGGCGGTGTAGGAAGTCAGCGCGTATCGGAACATATCACGAACCGTGATGGCAAAAAAATAAAAATTTATAAATTCAAAATTCGATCCTACCTTTAAAAATTAACTTTTTCGTCTAATTTTTTTTGCAATTAGTAGGTTAAAATGTAGGCTTAATTTTGTGATTAAATTAAAAAATAACCGTTTATAATTAACAATAAATTATCAACAATTACTAATTAGAAAATAAACTGACTCTCGCGCGGACAAATAAAAACTTCTCTACAATTAAAAAAAAAAATCTCTCAATAATTATTTAAAAATTTTCATCAATAAAAATATAAACCAATAAATAAAATTTGATAAAAAATAATATAATAATAATTTTTAATTATGTAAAATGATCAAGTATATGATAATTATATTTTTTTTTCAAATAATCAAGATTAAAACTATGATAAACTTTTAAATAATTACAAAAGTATATACATAAAATTTATTACAATATTTACAAAACATAAAAATTTATTTATATTTATTAAATTTTTAATATTATTTATTTTACAAAATACTAATCGATTTATCTTTCTCAATAATATGAATCAAGCAGACTTGAAATATTTTCTGCTATTAACTCGAATGTATATTTAATATTATTTTTTTTTAATATTTTTTTTTACATCTTAACGATCGTTAATCGATAATCCAGAGAAATTGATCCACATGTCCAATACGCGAGATTAAAATCTGTATCCATTTGTCGATTATGAAAGTAGCCATCAAAAAAAAAAAAAAAATTAAATAAACTATCCATCAGGAATTCAGGATACTTGTTCATTACATAATTTTGTAAAAAAATATATTTTTATTTTGAAAAACAGTGCTATATTTAAAGTCAAAAAAATATATTTAATTTAATTATTATTTTTAAAATAAATTATATGGACAAAAAATAGTCGAATTTTATTGAAAATAAATATTCATTGTATTTAGATTTTGCTAAATAAATTTCAAATATATTTTATATATTTTTCTTACCATAAAATTATATAAAAATATAAAAAATATAAAAATAAATT
Organism: Aphidius ervi; assembly: GCA_015776835.1. NCBI lineage: Eukaryota > Metazoa > Arthropoda > Insecta > Hymenoptera > Braconidae > Aphidius > Aphidius ervi. The sequence goes on along the minus strand of MKYW01000001.1, from coordinate 1,023,521 downwards.
TTAATTATAATTAAAAGGTATACTTTAAACATTTTTTAAAATATAAATTATAAATTTATTTTAATCTTGGCAGTATTACTTTGAAATAAAAAGTTATTAAATTTTTTTATTTTCTTTTTTTGTATGATGATGGGTTAGTTGTTGAAAAAGTCATATGAAATTTGGGCCATATGAGACACCATAAAGTGTGTTGTCAATGCTTATGAAATGGATGTTACACCTTGTATCAACGGAATAGTTAAAATATATGGATACCCATGGTTGGAATTTGGCCGAAATGTGCCAGCGTTATCATCACGCTGTACAACCAGTACAAAATTCATCACCAGGTAGAGATCAAAACACATCAATCGTCCAGAATTTATCAACTGGATCACATTTTGAACAAGCCAGTCCTTCATACTCTCATTACACGTAAGTTTTAATTTTCTATTATTATTTATTTGTCTGTTTTATCACAAAAAACAATGCAATTTTTTTTTTTTTCTTTAATTATAAATATAAATAAATAAATAAATTTGTTTATATAATTAATTATATTTACTTTGTGTGGATTAATAATTATTGTACTATATTACTCATCATTATATTAATTAATTATAATTAATTAATATATTATTATATTAATTATTATAACATAATGATTTTTTATTTTTTTTTTTGAATAAAAAATTGATCCATCTTCTTTTTTTTTGTTTAATATAAAAATATAAATTTCATTTGAAAAATTACTTTTTCTTTTGAATCTATCAACTGTGCTTAGTTTAAAAAAATAAATAGACACTTGTAAAAAAAATTATTAATCTAATTATAAATAATAATTAACAAAAAAAAAAATACATTTAAAAAAAATCAATTTGTTCCATGTTTGAAAGTAAATTCTAAAGTAAATAACATTAAAAAAATATATATATAATAAAATAGGATAAATTGACAATTATTAATTGATAAATAATTGATAAAAAAATATAAATATAAATAATGTAGTATGTGTATTAACAATTGATAAGTAAACATTTTGAAATTTATAAAAAAAAAATTTCTATTATATTTCAATATAGAAAAATCTTAATACACATATGTTATGTATATTGTTAAGAAAATCATGGTGGTGTGTTGTGATACACCATGAAATATTAATAACGAAACGGTGAATTAAGGATAAGTATATGATTCCATGGAGGTCTTGAACGTAGTCCTGTTATTAGTATGGCGATTAGGGTAAAGAATCATATTCAACCAAATTGCAGGGGCGTTACCAAGAGTGTTATTTGGTTAGTGCTATCGTCAATTTCTCATCTTATTTATTTATTTATTTACTTATTTATTTATTTATTATTATATTATATTTTCCTGTTTTTTATTTTTTTACATTATCATTTAATATTCGTCTTATTTATTCCTCAAACTTGGAGGATTTTTTTTGTTTCTTTATTCAAGGGATCATATCATTTATCAATACAAATGGGAAAAAAATATATTAGAACGAAATTTAAATTATATATTTGAATTATATTTGAAATGAATATTAATTAAATATTTTGACAGATAAATTTTAAACATATTTTATATTTTTTTAAATATTTTTAGTAATTTTATAATAATTGTCATATGAAAATTATAAAAAATATATATAAAAACAATATAAAATATATTTAAAATTTATATTACAAAATTGAAATTTGATTTATATTTATTTTTGACATAATTTATATTAAATTATTAATTGTTTATTGTAATTTACCTATTAATCTGTCTGTTTGTTTTTTTTCTTTTTATTTAAAATTTTTTTAAATATTCACAACACTGTATTGTCATTGAAAAGAAAAATATATTTATATAAATAATTCACAATTTATTTCATCCATTTCATGTGTAATTAACAAAAACTATCAATTTATTTTCAAAAAAAAAATAAATAAAAAATAAATAATAAACTTTAAACAAAAAGAGTCTATAAATTAATTGATTTAAATGCTTGTAATCAATCAAATGAAAAGCAATTTTATGAGCCCAAATTAGCATTAACTTTTCTAAATATTTTTATTAATTATAATTTATAAGTACGATTTTATTCAATAAAATAAATACTAAAATGAAAAAAATACAATTAAAAAACTAACGAGAAAAATAAAATAATTAAATTATATTTACAAACAAATGAATGTTTATTTATTCAACATGAAACATTATAAATTAAATATTTTATATTCTTCATCATTAGCTTTATTATTTTCTTGTTTATAAAATTTTTTTTTTTCTGTTATTTGAGGATTGATTTAATCTTCATATAATAATACACATCACCTATTATTAATTTTAAAAATTTTTCATATTTTTTTAATTTCAATTATCTTATTACATTAGCAAACTCTTTTTTTTTTTTCAATTCAATGATGAACGTGTTTACAACATATATAATGTGACACTTTTAATTATTATCAATATTTTTTTGTTTGATAAATTTAAATGAAACAAATTATTTATAGATATTTTTTGGCTTTATAATATAAGAATTTTCTTATTTAAATGATAGAAGAGATTTTTAAAAAATATTTTTATAGAAAAAATTTGCACTATGATAATTTTATAATTTATTTGAACTCATTTTAAATTTAACCAAGATATAAAGCAAAAATAATTTGAATAAGTTGTGCAATTTAATATTTATTTATTATATTTTTTAAAAGATTTGATTTTGGCCAATGTTGTTGATTATTGTCTAAAAAATTAGAAAAAATATTTTAAAACAGCTTTGTCATGAAAGTTTTCTGCAATATATTTATATTGAATGATTATTATTAAAGTATATGAATAAATTTAATTCAGAATTAGTGTTATATTATCCTTTTTTTAAAAAAAAAATAAAAAGAGGTATCCGGTGTTTGAGGCAGATATTTTCTAGCGTAAACCAAGTGCGTAGTTCACATGCTCTATGCTAGATTATATTTGCCCCAAACACCAGACACCTCGTGCTAAGTAAGTGCTAACAGTAATGTGCACATGTTATACATACACTGAGAAAAAAAAACCACAAAAATTGTTGTGAGAGCACAACAAACTAGAGGCGAAATCCTATCCTGTCGCTTTTTGTTGTGCTGCAACAAAAATTGTTCTATCGTTAAACAAAATTTGTTGTGCTACAACAAATTTTATTGTATCGTTGAACAAATTTTATTTAGCTGCACAACAATTTTTACCATCCAATAATATTTGTTGTGTTGCTTAATAATATTTGTTCGGCTGCTCAATAAATATTGTCCAGTTTCAAGGCAAATATTACCGTGCTGCACAACAATTTGATTTTCGGGTGTTATCGGTAAGACTCGGTCTTGTTCGTGTGCCTCGGTATATCTACATGGCATTGTGTGGAATTTTCTAAGTCAGTCTAAGTTGAGATCAGCTTTGGTGTGACTGACGTTTTGAAAATAAATTAATTAATCCCAAGATGTCAAGTTTTAATAACATTTTAATCATTGAATTATAAACTAAAATATTTGTGAGCAACTAGATAAATAACCAAACTTGATATTTAACAAATCACATCAACAATAAAGTATGAAATTATATGAAAATGACAAACATAACCTGCATCTGTCATTTTAATGCAGAGATTTTTTATTTTAATCTTTAATAATTATGAATATGAAAAATAAATCAAAGCATTAATTTGAATTAATTTGTTCCTTAATTGTTTTCCTTCTTCTTTTTAATTATCATAATGAAAATTTATTTCGTAATTTTGAAAAAAAAAAAATTTAATATGGTTTTAGAATTTTTGTTATGTGGAATAATAAAAATTATTAAACTAAATACAAAAATTGTTGTATGTTCAACAGTTTTTGTTTGAAGCATAACAAATTTTGTTGTATGTCTATTAATTTTTGTTTGGAGCATGACAAATTTTGTTAAACAGCACTGTAATTATTACTCTGCCAGATGAACAAAAACTGTACTACCGGCAGAACTAATATTATAGAGTTTCAACTTCGCCTCTACTTTGTTGTGCGGCACGACAATTTTTGTCCTGTTTTCTCAACAATATTTGTCGTTTTTTTTTCTCCGTGTACAGTCCCTCTTAATTTAAGCAGAGGAATTCAGGCAATATTCACGAAGGACTAATAAAATTAAGGTATTGTTAAGGTTTTGAACTCGAGACCACAAGCACTGTAGGCACGGCTCTTGCCGACTTAACCATCAGCTCACTCGATGATCGATGAAGAATTATCTTTGATTTAAAAAAAAATTCAACGTAAATTATCTTATTACATTAGCAAACTTTTTTTTTTTTCAATTCGAATGAAAAACGTGTTTACAACATATATAATGTGACACTTTGTAACATCAGCAATGAAACTTTTTTTTTTTAAACGTTTTTTACTGTCATCCGATACTATATTGCTTTTATATTAAATTTGTTCTGAAGTAAACTTTAGCCTCAAATAAAAATAATAATATAAAAAATAAAAAAATACAACAAAAAATGATAATAGTAGTAAAAAAAAAAAAANAAAAAAAAAAGAAAACGACAGTTGCAAGCGTTACTGATTTATTTTTTATTTTAAAAAATAAATTTTTTTCTTGATTTTTAAATTTATGACAAAGACTATTTAATGACAAATAAAAAGGCCAAACAGACCGAGAAGTGAAAAATATATTCAGCGTTGAAATTTTTGGTCTACGTCAGTTTTTGATGCCTTGAAAGACAAAAATCGTCGTCATTAAAGTTGTTCCGCTTCGTTCCATATTGTGATCACGACCGTCGCTTGGAACGCTTTTACACACAAGACCTCATATGCGAGGGTCAAACCTCGACAAATTTGTTGTCTCAATCGTACATTCTAATCGTGATTATTTAAAAAAAATCCTACGATAACAACCTTTTGCGTTTTCTCTAAAAAAAAAACCCAATCAAAATAAAAAAAAAAACACCAACAAGTCAACAATTGTTTTTTTTTTTTTTAACAATACTAAAAACAAATAAAAAATATAATAATCATCAATTGATAATCGATTAATAATTTCTCACAATTAACACACAAGTGCTATAAAATTATTCTTGGTAATTTATCATTAACAATACAAGAAAATTTCAAAGAAAAAAAACTAAACATTTTTATTTCACTGAATCAGCTTTTTTATTGTTTACAAAAAAATTCAACCACTTGTTTGATACTTAATAAATAAACTAAATTTATATTCTTAATAAATATATAAATTAAATAAATTAATAAATATTAATAATAAATTGAATATTATTATTCAGTCACGTAATGAAAAATTGTATGCAAATATTTTTATATTTTTTTTTTTGTCATGTACAACGAGACGTTCCCAATTTTATATATCTTCTTTGTATATTTTTTATTTGTTCCATAATATTTTTGAGGTGAGCCAGTAGATTTTTCAATACGTTCACGTCGTCATCAGACATTTATTTTAATATTTGAATTAATGCGGTACAAATTCCATCGACACTAAAAAAAAAAAAAAATACAAATAAATTAAGCAAAAAATATAATTTCAATATTCCTCGTTAGTTAAGCTTTTTAAACATAAAATAATAATGATAATAATAATTTAGTAGTAAAACAATAACAAGCAGTGTCAACATATTTTTATTTATTTTTTTTATTTTTATATATAAATAGTAATGAGTTAGGTGCATCGACCGATTGTAGATGAGATTTTGATGACGACAGCTGTATGCAAGAATTGTATTAATTGTATGACGAGAAAAAAAAATATAATAATAATAATTTTCATAAATAAATATATACAATTGCGGTGATTTATCAAAAGGCGTCGAAACAGTAACGGCATAACGCGTTTTTAAATTCCGTAATAAAATGAAAATATAAAAAAAAAANAAAAAAAAAAAAAAAAAAAAACAATAGGTGGGAATTGATACGAACGAAACGTTTAGTGACTTCTATCTTGATTATAACGGAAGTATTTCGTTATATACTAAATGTTAAGGAACAAATAAATAAATAATTTTTATTATCAAATATATATACAACACATGTTCACAGTTAAATTGAGAACAAAGATATAAAAAAGTATATAAAGAAGTTAATTTTTTATATAATTATTTTTGTGGAGAAAATTTTCTACTTTTTTTATTTCGAAAATCATTTAAATATATTGTATGTAATGTGAAACAATTTTTTTTTTAATTTTTTGAATAATATTTTTTGTTGTTTATAATTGTTTATTAATTGTTTCAAAATTTATTGATATTGAAAAAGGCGTATGTCTCGAGTTTCGAAATCGAGGGAAATTTTTTTGAAGCTTTTTTTTTTTCATTTCGAAACAGATTTTTGTGGAGATTGTTTGTCCACTGCAAGGATATAAATTTAAAAAGAAAATTTATTGGTTTTATTAATTGGGTTATTAATATTATTGTGTTAAAATTATTATTTAATTCAATGATATGAATTTCTTTGAAATAAATTTAATTTTTCGTTTATATTTGAAATCTAAATTCGAAATTCGTTTATTTTTTCAAGACACAATGTCATAAATGCCAAATATTATTTGTCCACGATAATATTTAATATAAAAATGAAATTAAATATTATTGTATAAACAATGTAATGTACAAGGAGGCAAATAATCGTCGGCGTCAGGACTAGCGTTAGTAGTGCAGAGGTGAGCGCCCGGGGTCGACACTTCCGCTTACCAACTGAACCGCGTTGGTCATTCGATTTAAAAGTTTAATCAGGGGACTATTAAATTACAGTTCCTGTAGGCCATCTTATGCACACATATCTATATAAAAATAAATATAAATAAATAAATATAAATAAAAAATAAAAAAGTCATTTCATCTATCTCCTTCATGTATTTTCCTCTTTTTTTTATTTCAATTTTATTTTTTTTTTTCCTTTTTTAATTTCTCATCAGCACTCAATATTTTTTTTATATATGTCACAAACATTATTTATAATATTAAAATTCAAAAGGTGTGATCAGAAATTATTAAAAATAAAATACAAACGCCTACATATTGAAAAAAAAAAGTTGAAAAAAATTAAACACTCAGAACGTGTCAATAGTTTAAAAAAAAAAAAAGAAAAAAATACTTTTAAATAAAACAAGATAATTGTTTTTATAATTTTTAAATAATTAATATATTTTTTTTTCAAATTTAAATAATAAAAATTAATTAAATTAGTATCTTAAATAAAATTATGGCGATAGAAAGTATTTTATTGTTTCCATTCACGTTCAAATTAACAATGTTAATTTGATTCATTTTTTTTTTAATTTAAAAAATTAAATTTTTAATAATAATAATAATTAATCATGAATATTTAACAATATAAATTCCAGTGACATATTTGTTTTAATGTTTGATAAATCTAAATGTTTTTTTTTTTATTGTAAATATATAAATAAATAAGTGATGTGAATATATGATTTTTATTTTTGATATTGATAGAGACAACAATGTCCATGAGACAAAGACCTTTGAGAATCTAATATCCAATCTTTGCATTATTATTTTGCAATACTTGTAGCATGCTGCAAATTGAATCACGATTGTCTCAATGAAAATCCTATCATGCTTAAAACAAGATGCAAGTATTTAATCTAATTTTTATTATTTATTTATTATTTCGTTTAGTTCCTTTTCATTCAGTGGATCCAAGATTTTATTATTGAATGAAATGGATTTTTTTTTTTCGTTTTTACTATCTGTGTTGGTCTTCAAGTTGATCGACAAGTTGAAGTGTTATCAAGTCTCTTGCTCTTGTTGCAAACACAATGAGCATTATGTGGATCATCAAGTCAATTTTTTTTTCCAACAAAAAGTACATTTAAAATTGAATAAAAAAAATTATATTAAATATAAAAAATAAAATTCTATATATTTTCAATAAATTCATTCTAAAATAGTGTCAAATAATTTATATTTTTTAATATTTTTATTTCAATTATTTATCAACATGAATTTTTCATAAATTTTTGAATAATTTAACTTGTTTTTTTAATGAGTATTTTCAATGCCACATTGCAAAGAAAAATTTATAAAATTCAAAGTTCAAGAAAATCCCGAATCCTTAATAATAATTTATTAAAATATTTTTTTTAAATTGTTTAAAAATATATTATTATTTTAAAAAAATTATGCATCTTAAAGCCCATTGTATTTTCCATTTAAATTTCTTTCTAATAATTTATTTATTTATTTATTATTAATCATAATTTTCAAATTTATTTTCAATTGAAATTTAACATTATTTGTATCTATTTGTTTATAAATTTGTATTATTTTTGCGTAATAATACTGTAAGGACAATCGTGGGAATTCCATTAGGTGGCCTTGAATGGTTCATTCATGTCGATCAATTCTTTTTACTAAACGGGGTTGACAGATCAATCGATGTATTTGTTAAGCGACTATGTGTATATATTTGTTTGTGTGTTTTTAACATCAGTGAAGAAAAAGACACGTCTTGATCGACTAAGATGTCTTTATTTATACCTGCTTAAACATTCTGATCTTGTTTTATTCTTCATTCATCTTTTATTTTATTTATTTACTTTTTTATTTATTATTTTAGGTTTTTTTTTATTCAATTTTTGCCATAAAAAATGTTAAAGAAATATTTTATAAATTATTTATAGGTGTATATATTATTTTTTTTGCTTGCAGAATGTTGGACAATTATGATAGGGGTGAGGTGACACCACCACCAGTAAATAGTTATGGAGGATCACCAGGTTTATTGGCTCTTCATTCATCCCTCTATGGTACACCAACTAGAGGATATGATATTGATTCTGGAATTGATGGAAATGAAGGAGCCATGATGGATGCTCAAATTATTCCAGTAAGTATTTTTTTTTATAATTCAAAAAAAATTAATTATGTATTGTATAATATTTATAGAATAGGGGAATAATTTAGTTGAATAAAAAATATAATATGTAAATTAGGCAACTATTAAAATAATTATTTTAGTGTAGTAAAAAAAAAAAAAAAAAGTATTACACGAGATAGTTGCAAGTGTGCTTTTCCTTGTAGAAAAATTCCCATGAGCTGAATAGAAATTTTCTAAGCTAAGTAACTTATCTTGATGAAGGAAAATTTCTACAGGCTAATAAAAAATGATTGCTACAGATTAAAAGAGCTTTTCTTTTTGATGAAAAATATTAATTTTCTTTTTTATTAGAGAGGCTAAAAATTGAAATAATATTTTCTGTGTATTATTTATTGCTGATTGATGTTTTATTTAAAAAATTGATAATAAAATTAATAATATTCTTGAATCACTGTAAAGGTAAAATTAATTTACAAAATTTCAAGTAGATATGGAATGTACATGGTCAGACAATATTAAGAATCAAAGCTTTCCAAAAATATATTTTGAATTTATTCGTTGATTGGTAATAGAAGAAAATGAATTTCCTTAAATTAATAAATTGTATTTTTTATTTATAAAATATTAATACAGTTGTAAAAAAAATCAAACAACAAATCCAAGTGTTTAATTGATATTTTAAAATGATGAAAAAAAAATTAGATACCAGGTATGCTGAGTAGTCCTGGCCATCAAAGACTCGAGGATATGTCTTGGTTGGCATCTGGACAACAATTGGATTATCAACAAAGTTTATCATCAATACCAGCTGGTGTTAAAATGTGTCATCCAGGTAGTTCAGCAGCAAGAAGTCTAAAAGAACAACGTATACGTCGTCCAATGAATGCATTTATGGTATGGGCTAAAGTTGAAAGAAAAAAACTTGCTGATGAAAATCCAGATCTTCATAATGCTGATCTTAGTAAAATGCTTGGTAAGTTTTTAATAATATTAAAAATGAATTTATATATTTATTTTCTTCAGATTGTATATTGATAAATCATTGATTTATTGAATTGTCATAATTTTATCATTTATATAATTTTTATCTCTTACTCACTTCTGGATTTTATGTGTACATTTTTGTTTTTTTTTCTTTTATTTATATTTAATACCAATGACTCGCGTGTGTCTTATTCTTATCATGAAAATCAGTTGAACGATGGAAACTCTTTCACCTCTGTGAATAAGAAAGTTTTTATACTTCTGTATAAGTATTATTGCAGTTTGTTAGTATACCATGGTGTTGCTTGATACCAACATATTAAATTAATTGCCTTGACGTCGCGTAAAACGTTGATCCATGATGTTTATGGTGAAAGGAAGACAATCTTGTTGGCTCATTTAGCTTTTTAAGGATTTACCTTTCCACAATTAAATCCTCTATAATAGGATTTCCCTTTTTTTTTTTTTTGTATATATACATAACATGATCCACACTTGTCTGCTGGGAAAAATTAATTTATCAATTGTCATTATGAAAAATAAAAAAGAAAATATTCCTCAATACTTTTATGGATTTTTAAAATAATCATCAAACATCATTAAACTATACTTAAAAAAAATTGAAATAGTTATATCTAAACATTACAGTATTTTTTTCCATTCAAAATCAAATAAATTCAAAAATTTATTAACCATTTATTAAAATTAGAAAAAAAATAAATTTTTTCAGTTAATTTTCATACAATGTTTCATTTTTTTTTCAGTATACACAATGCTCCATCTAAATTCCCCATTAAATTTCTATACAAAAATACATTTAACAATTTTTTTTTGCCAAAAAAAATCGAGTTAAATTTAGGCCCTTTAAATTTTTGGTCTATTCTCATGCGATTCCACTCTCACACGACCACAAACTTGACAATAAAAAATTAAACCACACAATGAATTTTAGACTTAATATAATATTTATTATTATTCCAAGTATCACCACATACTCATACATACATTATAAATAAAAAAATAATAATAGTTAATATTTATGATTATGTTTTTTTTAATTTTATATTTCTGATAAACCGTAAATCACCTGGTACACTAGTATACAACGTGTCTTGTGGAAGAATTACTCTGGCACTTTGTGTTTTATCTCAAGCTATTTAAAAATATGTATATACTATATATATAGTTTCGATTTATCGATTCAACATATTAGACGATCGGTACGAATGTTATTGACGTGTGGGGGACCGCCGATTGCTATGCGTGTCGGCTACATACCGCCTCCACTTATTTGCCCTCCCGCTATAACCATTCAATACATATAAATATTATTATTATTATTATTTTTTTTTTTTTATTTATTATTTTATTATTATTATTATTTTAATACCTATTTTTCTGTTGTATGTATTCATACGCGTGCCTTGGCCGTTACACTCTTTGACGAATTCAAATCACCACGCATATAATATCATAATTTCATCTCAACAATTTTTTAATAATATTTATTATTTTATTATTATTATTTTTTAATCATCAATTTGATGATATATTGGATATTGTAATTTATTTTTTATTTTAATATATATAATAATAATGTCGTTGTTGTATAAATGTAGTGAAGGTTGCTGATTATTTTGACAGTTAAAATTATTTTATAAAAAAATAATAAATTAATATTGCTGAGATTAAAAATCCAGGTGGAAAAAAAATAAGTTTTTTATGATTGGAAATAAAAATTTCATTGATTGAGAATATATATTGAAAATTTCAGGGTTTTTTTTTTATTTGTTTTTTTTTTTTTTTTTTTTTTACC
>MKYW01000001.1:957326-1011871 GCA_015776835.1 Aphidius ervi | reverse complement strand
TTTTTTTTTTTTGTCAATTAATTGGTTGTTTAGTTTATGTTTTAAATAATAAAAATGGTTTTTTTTTTAATTTGTATTATTTATATTGTTGAGGAGTAGAAAATGTATAAGATAAAAAAATTGATTGATTTTTTCGTCGAGAAATACTTGATACATTATGTTAAAAAAAAAAGTAAGAATTGGAAAATTTATTTGAATGATATTTATTGGTGCTTGTTTAAATGATTTCTAAAAAAAATTGTATAGCTATTTTGGTTTTATATGAAAATAAAAATGATAATATTTATAATATTCAAATATTGTTATATTGATTTTTTAATATTTATATTTTATTTTCGTGTGAGTGTTTTAAAGAACTAAATAAAGAAATATTCGCCCGTCGGTTCTTATATCCGGTGGCAAGCATGTCTTTGCATCTTTATTAATCGTAATTTTTTTTTTTTTTTATCATTTATTCTGTTCCAAGTTATAAATCTCTTGCCAAACATTAATTATTATTTTCCATCAAGTTGTCAAACAAAGCCACTAGATTTGTAAAAAAAAAAATTAAACCTTTTTATTTTTATAAAGCTTAGAATTTCTATTTTTTATAAAATATATTTACGATAATAATTATTGTAAAATATAATAGAATCACATGAAGGAATCATACATGTCTAGTAAAAAAAAAAAAATTATCAAAGAAAATAAAAGTCTAGGTCGGGAGACACCGGTACATAACGAAGCTCTGAAGACAAGATCGGTTCACAATAATTGCGCGCATATACGTACAGCATAAGAATGCGTACATTAAAAATAAAAAAAAAATATTTATATCGTATGTATAAATAAAAAGAGTACTTGAATATATAAAAAAAAAAAATTATATTTTAAATAAAGAGGGAGGGATAAAAGTATAGAGCAAAAAATAAATAAAAAATTTAAAAAATCTTATGGTCAAGAGTCAAAATGGAAAATAATATTTAAAGATGATAAAAAAATGAAATGAAAAAAAAAAAAAAACTAAGGCCAATAATAAGGTATAAGAAGAGTGCGTCTCTGCATAGAATGCCAGGTAATGAGGTGGAGTCTGCAGGAGAGCCGCACCCTTACGTAAACTCGACACAACGCGTCAGGGACCCACCTAGAACACCTAAGATCACCACACACACTCTCTCTCTCTCTCTTGTCTCTCTTTACCTCAACAATATTACAAAATATGAAATTTTTATATTATTTTATATATGAAATATAATTTAAAAAAAGAAATTATCATTATGCCTTTGGCAATATTCATCAGAGTATATAAATTTTCATATATTTGTGTACATATAGTCGATTCGACAAATTTACAAATTATTGTATTTATGATAAATTGTTTATAAATAAATATTAAAAATTAATGTACACCGTTAAACTCCCCCGGCGCCATAGATTTACCAAAGGTAAATTTCATGGCTTATTTGACTAAATTATCGCTCGTGTATTTCAATATATTTATAATTTTATAAATTTTTAACGGCAAATTATAAGGATATTTACTTATTATTCTTAGGGTTTAATACATTATTGTAATTTGTATTCAAGGTAAAGTACTATTTTTTTTTTTTTTTTTGGGTTTAAAGATAAAAAATGTGTTTTATCAATTTTTTTAAAATTTCAATTGGGAAATTATTTCTATAAACTATTGCGGGGTTGTCAAGGACTTGAAGATCATTAACAAGAGCATGATTTTTTTTAATTTAAATTTTTTTTTGTTGTTTCAATAATGTAGCAAAAAAAAAATAAGAAAAATATTTTAAACACTTGATGTTTTAGTTCTTAATTAATTCAAATTTATTTAGTAATTAATTAATTTATTTAATAAACAATTATTTATATTTCAAATAATGAAAATTAAAAATGACGAAAAAAAATTTTAAAAATTTTTAGAATTTTTTGTTTTTGAAAGTAAAAATAATTATTTTTAAAATAAATAATTGTTTTATTTAATTTAAATAAAATTAACTACATCGATAATTTAAACTCGATAAAAAAAAAACCTCAGAAATTTATTACTAATACAATTTGAAAAAAAAAAAACATTTTTAAATACATTTTTTTTAACTTTAATCCAACGTTATATTAATTTATTTTTTATATCACATAAAATTATTCATAATACAAATTTTAAGTGTCAAAATAATGAAAGAGTCAATTTTATCAAGGATAATAAAAATGGACGGATGGAAATATAAAATTTAAAAAGAAATAAAATTCAAATAAAAAAAAAAAAATTCAAAATATCATCAAGCTGTAAAAACAGTAGCTGACAGGTTGCGTTGCGGCTGTCAAATACCGAATTGCACACAGCGTGACTCTCTGCAACAAAGAAAATAAATATAAATAAATAAAAAACAATGCAAAAAAAATAAAAATAAATTTGATGGAACAACGTGCGTGTGCGGGCCACGAGTAGTGCGCGCAAAAAAAAGAAAATAAAATTTCCAAGATGAAAAAAAAGGAATAAAAAAAAAGCTTTTTTTTAAAAAAAAAAAAAAAAGCTTTGGTATATTGAGACTCTCTTGCAGACTGAGATACATCATGTGCCATGAGAGACGTATTATTAATGGTGACAGTGGGCGACCAAAGTTGGGCGGGGTGCGATAGCGAACGGATTTAAAATCCGATCCTCCTTTTATCTTATTTTTTATTATTCGTCCTTATACCATTCACGCTTATCTCACTTTTAACTCCCTCACCGTTAAAATATTTATTAAAAAAATCATAAAAATCATTAAATAACATATCGATAATAAATTAAAATTAAAAAATTATTTTGATTAGAATCTTTTATTTATTTTTCCTCTATTTTTTAATTCATTCATAGAACTTTTATTTATACAATATGATAAAATGTCAGATACCTACGGGTGTATATATAAAATTTAAAAAAAAAATAAATTCATAATATTAAAAATATTCTTAGATAGTTGGCAAGTAACACGCGATAGTCCTTTCATCGTACTCGAAGGTCATACAGTGAAATCTTTCACCAAGTTTATTTTTTATTTTATTTTTTTTTTTTTTCACATAAAAAGTTACCAAATAACCTCTTCAAGTATCCATGCAATTTTATAAGCATTTTGCTGGTTGCTTACATACTGCTACTGACATTTTCCATCGTGCAATTGCCATCGACAATTTTTCTTTCTCTTTGTGATTTCATTTTATTTTTTTATTTTTTACTCTTGCATATACAAAAGACACAACGAGAAACAAATCGTCCTTGCCTAATTAATGATTTCATGAATATACAGTAACTTGTTGTTATTATTATTTTTTTTATATTTTTATTTTATACAATAATCAACAAGAAAGTCTGATTTATATTTGTTGCATTTTATGCAATTTGAATTGAAGAATTTAACGATTTAAAAATATAAAAATTCAAAGCAACTCGTCAACTTGCAATGCTGCATTTACCTCCCTTGTTTTTATTTTTTATTTTTTTATTTTTTTTGTATATAGGTATTGATGATGCCAAAGAAGAAGAATAATATAATGTGGTCCCTGAAGTTAACTTTATTTTGTTGTCTGACATTTTCAGTATTCACTGTACTGCAAATATTTATTATTTTTTTTTTATTTTATTTTTTAAATTCCGTAGATGCTGATGGCGCGCGCGGCCTTTTGCCACATACGTATGTGGAATTTAACGTGGCTTTATACCCCCAATGATATACCCATGGAGATATAAACAGTGTGATTTATTTATCAAAATTTCTGATATCGAGATATCACTGTAATCCATGATATATTTAAATAAATAAATCAATATATAAGAATAAATAAAAAATAATCACCAAAATTTATAAATAAATGATTTTTAAATTATACCATTCATCGATAAATAAATAAATAAATAATTTGAAAAATAAATAAACAAATAAATAAATAAGTGATTTAACAAATTATTTAATTATTTAATTAATTATTTAATAAATAACCATTAAAATTTATAAATAAATAAAATAAATAAAAACATATCAAAAAAATCATCTAAAAATGAAATAAATTTCTCAATAAATAATTGGCTAGTAAAAAAATAAATAAATAAAAAATGAATAGACAAATAAATACATAAAAAAGAATTTTGAATAAATAAATTATTGCTGAATAAATAATTAAATAAATAACTAAAATTTAAAAAGAAATATTTTATAAAAATTATTTTTAAAAATACATCCTGTTGAGGTCAGACACTGATTTTTTTTATTTATTTTTTTATTGTCATTTTGTGGTACAATTTACGCTCCAAAAATTATGATAATTGTCGTGCATGTTTATAACGGTCAAATTAAATAAATATATAAATAAATAACCAGAATAAGTTGTGAAAAATAAAAAAAAATTAACATGGTACATGAAAAATTGACGAGACATTTAATTTACTTGTTTATTATTTTTATTGTTTATATATTCTGATGGTTGTTAATTTTTTTTTAATTTAAACAAACAAAAAAATAAAAAGAAAAACGAATTTTTTATTTGTCTTGGGGCATTAGAATACCTAACGAGGACACATCACGGTGGGACGTTGTTGTTTTTGCGCGGGTGTGACGATGAATCAGTACGCCACTAACATCAAAAAAAAAATTAAAAAATAAAATAGAAAAAGAAAGGGTACTTGCAATACATCTAGTTGTTAAAAAATTCACAGCTGGAGATTAATTTATATATATTTTGTTGCGTCTAGAAAATATTGACAATGTTGATGTGAAAATTCAAGCGAAAAAAAACAAAAATCCATGTACCCTTTGAAGTGAAAGTTACTTATAGAATACTGATAAAAGTAATAAATATTTCAAGTGATAAATAACAAAATCAAATAAATTTATAAATTTGAAAAATATTTATAATATTTAAATGTAATATTAATTTTAAGGAGATAAGGAGGAACATGGTGATGGTCAGACAACTCCATCAAAAAAAGAAAAAAAAAAAAAATACAATTGCGAATTTAAAATATCGTCGAAAAATTATTAATACAATGTAAAAATTAAAACCAATTGAAAAAAAAAATTAACAACAATAAGAACTTAAAATCCTTCTAAAAAATAAAAGAAAAAAAAATTTTTTTAAATGTTAATTTGATAAAAAATTAAGACTAAAAAAAAAACAATACTTTTGCGATCACTTGAAAATGTTTTACTTGATTTTCAATTTTATTTATTTTTTATCAGTGGATTTAAAAGATACATTTTGGCCCCGGAGGATCTTCTGTAGTTGAAATATATAAAATAAAAAAAAAATATATATATATTAAAATAATGACTCGTGGTCCCGATGCTCATGGTATGAGTACTCTCTTGGCTGAAGGCACACGCGCGGCGGCGGCGCACCCATATCTACGCCCCCATGCGGACCAGCTCGTCCATGCACTTTTTTTTATTTATTTAATTTTTTTTTTTTTTATTATTATTAACATTACTTTGTACATAATAATATATACATAGATATATACGCGAGCAATAATCTGCATCATATTCAACATCACTGCAAAAACATTTACTTTATAGCTATTTTTTATTTTAATTTCTTTTTTTTTTTTTTTCTAAAATAAATTTATATCCATTAAAAAGTTGATTGTAATTTTTATATTTTCATGCATATAAAAAGGTTGGAAAAGGGTGAGAAATTAGAGTAAAAAAAACACTAAAATTATATTAAAAAATTATTTTAAAAATTTTATAAAAAAAGATTTTTTTGTAAATTGATAAAATTATTTATTTATTTTTTATTTATTTTTTATTTATTTTTTATTTATTTATTTATTTGTTTATTTATTTATTTACATTTCTATTTATTTATTTATTTATTTATTTATTTACTTTTCTATTTACTTTTTTATATTAACCTTTCGATTTATTTTTTTTTACTTACTATTCCATCTATTTATCAACTAGTTTCATTTGCAAATATAATTTATATAAAAAATTTAATTTAAATAGGTAAAAAATGGCGTGGTTTAACACCCCAAGATCGTCGTCCATACGTTGAAGAAGCTGAAAGACTAAGAGTTATACACATGCAAGAACATCCAAATTATAAATATAGACCACGTCGTAGAAAGCATGCAAAACGTACACCTGGTGCACCATCATCACCACCAATAACAGCATCAAATACACCAGTATCTAGGTCAATACCCAGTGGTAATACAACAGTTCACCATTCAATGTAAGTATCAAACTAAATGCCATGAATTTGCATTACGTGATCTCATGTGAATATAATGAATAACAATTAATATCATTATTTCTTTAATTTAAAATATAAAAATATAAAATACTCCAATATCTTTTTAATGTCTAACAAATATATATAAATTACTAGGAATAAAATGGATGGTTATCAAGGTATGCCACAATTATCATGGGGTGGACATTCACCAATATCATCAATTTATCATCAACAACAACAACAACAAAGTATTCAAGATTATAAATCAGAAAATAATTCATTATACGGTAGTCCTTATACTCCAATTGTTCATAGTCCAGATATTTCACCAATAGCAAGTCCAGAACCTGATGGTAATTATCATCATAATAATAATAAATTAATCAACAAACTAATATAAAAATTTATTGTATTATTATATTTATTAAAACACATGAAAAATAAATTTATATAATTTAAAATTATTGGTTTTATTTTCAGGAGAAGGAACGCACCTTCCAGCATCACAAAATCGAGAGACAGAGAGAGAAATTATGGATGGTACATCAAAGCAACAACAACAACAGCAACAACAACAACAACAACACCAACAACAACAGCAACATAATGAAATGGTTGAACAGAGCAAACGTTACACCTACATGAACACGGACAGTCAGTTGCATACTGGACATGCCGGAGGCACAAGCATATCTTCCTGTCAGAATACTCATGGCTATACCGACACTTTGACCTATAAGAAATCGGTGAGTCACTATCATGAAATTATATTCTCTATAAAATAATAAATAATAAAAAATATAATTCTTTTTTTTATTATTATTTATAAAACTTGTATTATACATTTTTATTTATTTAATATTATCTTTTGTATATTATTTTATTTAAAAAAAAAAAAAAAACAGCTAATATTTATATTTTAATATTTTATTTATATTTTTGTTGAACAGGTATGTTATTTGAACTTTGAAAGACAAACAACAAGTATTGCTGCTGTTGGTATTGCAAATGGAATGATGGTATCATGCAATAAACTTAGATCAGGTTTTGATAATGTTGGATCAGTAACTGGTACATTTTATCCTCCTGTTGCATCACCACATGATCAAACATTGCATTATAATAATCCACAGTCGTCAAAAAATAATAATAACTATACAATACAATCAAATGTTGATAATAATTATAATCATCAAGTTAATTGTTCAAATCGTCAACAAAATATGCAGATGAGAACACAAAATGATCAATGTTCACGTAAGTTATTATATTTTATAAATGTATTGATGTGAATTTAATGTTTTTATTATTATATTTTAGCTGTATCACATAGATATCAAATTCACCATCAAGATTATCAACAAGAGCAAAATAATACGAGTCAACAACAACAACAGCAACAACAACAACAACATCTGGGACACTTGGAACAAAGTATAAATGAAGAAGAACAAGAGCAGTTTGAAAAATATTATAAATATAATATTCATCCAACAAGTGTTGGACATACTGGAATGTTATCACATAATGTTATTGATAGTAATCATAATTATACAAGTGATTTACGTTATTATACATCACAACCAAGTCAAATTGATTTATCAAGCTCACAGTGTATTGGTGATGATCAACAGAGCAAGGATAATCAATGTCAAGCTGTTAACATTGGTCATTCAATTGAGCAGTATCATCAAAATCATGAAATGAATAAATATCAAGAACATCAACAACAACAACAACAACAACAGCAACAACAATCTCATTTACAACAAAATCAGACTAATCAAAATGTAGAACAAGTTTCAAAAGGTGATGATGATTTTAGTGTGATACTGGCTGATGTTCGCAAGACTTGCTACAGCAGTTAGTGGCACGTAAAATAAATGAATAAATCTTTAATGTATTTCTTGCAGGAAATGACGGTAAAGATTTTTTTTTTTTATTGCAAACGTGTTGCAAATGTCTTATCCATTTTTAATCTACCTGGGGCAAATTTCGTTTTCAGGAAATGCTAGTTTCCTGTCTTCTTCTTCTTTTTATTTTTTTTTTTTTTCTTCTCCCCTACCAATTTTTACGTTCCCAGGCTATTTTCGAATAAATATATCTTGTTCTAATTTTTTTTTCTCTCTTTTTTTTACTATCACTTTTATAATTAAATCAAATTTTTTAGCCTCACGAGTCTTTTTTTTTTTCTTATTCTTCACACAACGTGGTACTTAAATGAAAAAAAAAAACATATCAATTTAATTTGTAAATAATTTAATTGAATTTTTTTTTTTTTTGAATTTATTATTAATTATATTATTGATTTATTATTAATTATTGTTTATATAAAATATTAGCTTGATTAAATTGAGATAAACAATTTATTTTTTAGGATATTAAAGCATGGTGCATTATTTATAGAAAAAAAATATTTCGACTGTGAAATTAACAATTAAATTTTGTTGATAAAATTCTTTAAAATTAATAATTAAATATATTATTAATTAAGTTATGTTTGATATCAAAATTTATAATATTAATATGATATTTTGTAAATAAATATGTTACATCAAAACGTGTTGTAATTCAATGAGTCTTGGATCAAAGAACATGACTCTTCGAGTCAAGTTTATTGAAATTTATTACTACTGATTAAATTAATATTTAAATTAATTAAAAAAAAAAAAATTATATATAAATTAAGGGGCAATATCCCTTGGTGATGTTGACGGGACATCGTAGGCAATTATTATTTTTTTTTTTTAAATAATTTTTCTCTGTTTTATATTTACTATGTAAAAAAAAAAAAAACTTTTTATTCAAATAAAATATTTTTACAAAGACAATATATGTTTTTTAATATTTCATTATTATATATTTATAAAAAAATATTTTTATAAACTACAATATACAGGTGTATAAAGAAAACAATAAAAATTATTATAATTAACATTATGACTGGATTAGAAATTTCGTTAGAAACATTAGAAAAACAAAAAAAAAATGAGCTTTTTTTGTTAATTATGATTTTCTTTTTAGAGAGCTAATGTTAGCTAATTAATTACGTATTTACATTATTTTTTTTTTAATTACAGCTACTGATATTCATGATTAATTTGTTAATATTTTTTCTATCATGGACTTTAGCCTTTTATTATGATAATTTTTTTCCTAGATAATTTATATTAATATAAATTTTAACTAATTCTTAGTTTTAATTATTTTGGTATTTTTAGTTGACAGTTTTTATTGACTTTATTTGTTTAAACTGTCGACGGATGATTGGTATAATATTTCAATTTTTAAATTTATTATTTGCTTGTATCAAATGGACGATTTAAACAGTCTTACAAATGTCATTAAATGGATAATTTATCATTACAGTAATTCCAAAAAAAAAAAAGGCAAGATTATTAAGGATACATCACAAAGTAAATAAATTTTAATAATAGCTTGTCTTATTTTCAATAGAAAATAATATTAAAACCCTGTGGGAATGTGTTATATTTAAAGAAATTAATTTACAAAAATTCCAACAATAAAAAATTGGACATTGGAATGTAATTTTGTAAATTATTTCTTTTAGTTTGTTCAAGAGATAAATATAAAAATTCTCAAGAAGAAATAGTACGAATGAATATTTACATATAAATTGTTTTTCTATTTAATTAATAATAAATTAAAGCAGTAAAATTGTATTTTACAATTATTAAAAAATTTAAAAAATAAATAAATATATTTAGCTAATTATTGCAAATTAAAAATTGATCACGTTATAATTGCTTATTTGATGATTATAGTATTAAAGCATGATAAAAAATTTGTTTTAAATTCGCGTTAATATATTTTGATATGAAATAATTAACGCGAACGTACGTGTCATTCATCCCAAAGACAATTTTGTTTAATTTTAGAATAGTACGAAAATATAAAATATTTTTTACAAGTTTTTATACCACATCTGTATGTTGATGGTGGTTTTTTGTTGTCAGTTTTGTTTTTACAAAATTTAAGACCACATGGATACCAGCCAATGCATAATTCTAATGAGCAAGAACATGGTGCCCATAAATTTGATGTGTCAGCACATTTTGGAGTGGTTGATGATTTTGTTGAATTTATTGTTGCTGGATTGAGAGTCATTGATGTGAAATTTTTTACAGAGTCTATTAACAAAGACTCTGATGTTCCTTGAATTATTAAAAATTAATTATATAAATTGATAAATAATTTAATTTAATAATCAAGTAATTTAATAAATAATTTTAATGAATTTATAAATTATCTAACAAAGAGTTGAAAATAAATCAACTATTTTATTATTTTCAAAGCT
Organism: Aphidius ervi; assembly: GCA_015776835.1. NCBI lineage: Eukaryota > Metazoa > Arthropoda > Insecta > Hymenoptera > Braconidae > Aphidius > Aphidius ervi. The sequence continues at coordinate 1,001,349 of MKYW01000001.1, read as the reverse complement.
GATAACCTTTCAGTAGCAAGTTTAATAAATTTTAAAATAAAAATTAATTAATTTAAATGTATTTTTAATGAAAAAATAAAACTATAGTTTGTTATTCTTAAAATTAATATTGTTTTTGAGTTAAAAAATAAGAAAAATCATATTTTTTTTATTCAAAAATCAATCGATAAATTTATTAATTAATAAATTAATAAATTATAAATTTAATTAATTGATAAATTTAATTTTACTTTTAATTGACTAAAAATATAAATAAAAAAAAACAATAACTTATTTTTTAAATAAATAATTTAAAAATAAATTAAATATATTTTAAATTAAAAATTAAATAAAAGAAAAACAATTATAATTTATTGTTTTTAAAACGAACCTAAATATTTAATTTAACTGTTTTTCAAGTAAAAAATTAATAATTAAAAATTACAATAATTACCTGGTCTTTGTAGCCATTGTTTTAAATCATCTTGTCTTGTATAAGTTGAATCCCCAGCTTCAGTACAAAGTTTTAAAATATGTTTACTAATAATATTTGATTTATTAACATCTAAAAATAAATCCATTGTATAATTTGTTGATCCTCTATCCTCTTCAGCAACTCGTATACTACCAGGATTTTTTTGTCTCAATTTAGACATTGCATCAGATGATATAAAATCCATTTTATAAAAATGATTTACAAAACACATAACTTGATATTGATTTTGTCCACGTTCTTCTTCTCCCAAAACAAGTGCTTTTATCACTTGAACTTCCTGAAAATAAATTACCACCTATTAATTTAATTGTTTTAAAATTTTATTTTAATTATTATTTAATTATTGTCTGATATTTACGTTTTTAAAGTCAATTAATTGAGTGACAAATGTTCCATCTGATCTTTGAAATTCAAGTGTTATCATGTCTTCAGTGACATTTGCCTCAATTATTTCTGAAAATATGTCACCACCCTGTCATAACAAACAAATTAATAAAACAATTATTTTCATTTGTAAATAAAATACATTGTTAAGTAATTTAAAAAGTTTGTTGAACATTTTTTTTTCTATTTAAAATACATTGATATGACTAAAATTTAAAATTACTTACTTGGTTTTTAACATTTATTAATAAATGAGTAGTGCAAATTACAAATAGACATTGTACAATGATAAAAACACTCATGACATTATTGAAATTCATTGTTGAATAAACTTTTCACTTGGCACCATATTAAATATCAAAAATTAGATTAATCATCGATCAAGAGATCGATGATTCTTTATTTTTTAAATTGATTTACATGCCGATAATAATAAGTCTAAAGATCAAACTATTAATTATCGGTGTCACTTTGACAGCTCAACAATCACAACAGTCAATAATCATCATAATTATGTTATTATTATTATATATTCAATGCATCTAGTGGGATATTATAAAACTATTCGTAAACTGTTATTTAGCAGTCGGTAAAAATTAGAAACTCGCGGGAAGAATCAAATTTTATTTTCAAATGAATGTTCATTAACAAATTTTAGAATATTAAAAAAATTTTATTATAAAATTAATAATATTTTATTCTATTTTTTTAATTTTCTAATGTAAAAAATTATAAGTAAATAATTTTTAAAAAATTTTAATGTTTGAAAAAGTATTTTTTTTTTATTCGAGTTTTTTTGTTTTTTACAAAGTTCTTAGTATATTTTTTTATACGCTTATTTATAATTATAAATAAAAACTTGACTAATTAATATTTGAATAAGGAAATTTATCACCAGTTTCAAAGTAGTATGATCCTTCACTAAAAAATAAACCGAAAAAAAATTAAATTATTAAATAAATTAACGTTAAAATAAAAAAATAAATTCATTTAGTTATTAATTTATTTACATATTTGTTGGTGAAGCATATCCATAATAAACTTTCTCTTTAGAATCACACCAGCCTAATTTATACAAAGCATAATTCGAACATGGAGTTGCTGAAAATGCTGTATTATTATTAACTGTTTCTGCATAAAATCTCCATGATCTCCAATGACTGCATAAATCTATTGAAAAATATAAAAAATTTTAAAAGTAATTTTTATCATGGAAGTTGAATTATTTTTATATACCAGGAGGTGTTAAAAATTTGCCAATGAGTCTACACCCTGGTTGAGGACGATGACCACCATTTGCATAAAAATCAACAGTTCCAGTATCAGATGGTGCACCATAATAACCACGATCTGTATGAATAATATCAACAAATCTAGCACTATCTTTATCAATATGACCAATTCCTATGTAATAAAATCCTGGAAAAGCTGGATCAAGTCCAGATATTCTTGGGATAGAATTATTACTATATCTTCCAACAAAACCAGCAACTTGTGCACCCATTGAGTGTCCAACGAAATGAAATTTTTCAATATCCAAACCGAGTTTAACAACTTCATCAAGGGATCTTGCTATTATTTTTGCAACATCTTTTATTCTACCAACCACTTCTCCCACATCACCAGCTGCTAATTCATTCCAATCAATTATGAATATGTTATCACTTCCTCGTTTCAAATATGCTATTTAAAACAAAAATAAAATAATTTATATTCTTAATAAAAAAGCTAATATACTTTTATGATAATATTATTGAGAAACCTTCAATAATTGTTTGAACACTTTCATTTGACGGATGTTCTATGTATCCATGTGCATAATAAACTAGAGGTTTTGTCTTATCAACATGTTGATATATTTTTTCTGGATCAGTGATTGGAATATTAGTGACATTTGCAGTGTTATTAGATTTTCTAAAGTATAAAAATAATATTCAATAATTATATTTTTGGTAATTTTATTAATATCTACATACCCAGTGTAAACTTTTATTTGTATTTTAGCAGCATATTCTGGATTTACTTGTCTGATATATTCTGAAGAATCTTGATCATTTGATTTAGTTTCTAAATATTAAAAAATAATTATTTATTAATTTTCTTAATGTTGTTTTATTGTAAATTTTCAAGACACAATTAATTTTAGCTTTTTTTGTTTTTTATATTTAAAAATTGCTAGAATGTTAAAATTAAATTTTTAATTAAATATTTTACCATCAGCTGATTTTACTCCAATTAATAATACTCCATAAATAATAATTATATTTAAAAAAAATTCAAGCTTGACAATCATTATTACTATTGCCAATTTAAATAGTAAAATTTTGCAAAATAAATTTAAAATAAATCGTTTAAATTAGCTGCAAGAATATTTATACCAGCATGTAACTTGTTTTGTCAACTGCAAATATTTTTATACTTGTTTAGAAATAACAGATAATGACTCGAGCCGAGTTCACATTGTGACATTGCCATGTAATCAACATTGTAAAAGATAGCATGTAGAGTCAAACAATTATGATAATAGAAAAATGTCATAATATTTTTTTTATGCGCAATAAATATTTTGCTTTAAAAAAAATATTATTACATAATAATCAAAAATTTAATCCAACAATATACAGATAGTTTTAAATAAATTTTCAATTTTTGTTAAATTATAAATATTAGTAATAAAAGCAAATATATTTTTAAACATTACCAGAAATTTTTTACCCTTGAAATTTATTATACAACTTTTTACTTATCTTATGAACATAAAATTTATTTCATTGAAACATTATTTTTCTTATCAATTTGTAAATATATTTAGCAATAATTATAATGAATTAATTTTATTTGAATTTAAAATTATGTAACTTAATGAAATTTCAATCAATGAAAAAAAATTAAATAATATATTATTTACTTTTTATTTATAATGAAAAAATTAATAACTAAAATTTTATTCAATTGTCATATTGTTATGTCCGAACTTGTTTAAGACCTGACTCTAACGTGATGATAATTACATGGCTATGTTTCGGTTCCCGGTCCCTAACGACAACTGATTTGTCTTAGTTTTTCGGGGTGTATTTATACTCGTATTTTCTCAGAGTAGGAGACAAAAGGGCTGGTCCCAAATGTGCCGCTATCCGAGGGTATTGCGTTGGTCTATCGTAGATGTAATCTAATCTGTCACGTCTGGCTCCAAGAAAGTCGTCAAATTTTATGTATTCGGTAAAATAGTTTGGGAAAAGTTCCTTTAGTTTGAATATCATTTTAATACTTTTTCAGTGCATACAGCTGTGTAGTTTTGGGTCTTATCAAATATTTGTATTTTAGTTTCTTGAATTTTGATGAAATCTAATATCTCGTGAGAAGTCTTGTGTCGTTATTTTAGTTGATAATTTATGTTTTCTTTTTCTGTATATTTTACGAATTTATAACGTCAACTAGGATATAACAATATTGTTAACTCAAATAATGATTGATAAATTGTTGATATTATTAATATAAAAAATTAAATATAATAAATATAAATTATAAATTTAAAAAAAAAAAAATTTATTTGTTAAATTTATTGTTTAACAACAATAATAAAATATAATATATAAATTATTTATATATTTTCAAAATGATAGTTTCACTTGCTGTCAATTTATTATCGTTTCAAAGGAAATTATTTATTGAGCATGATAAAGAAATGTAATGAAAGTTTTTCTATTATCTATTTGAAATGCTATCTTCGATAAAATGTTAATTACATGATAATTCCGCAACTTGAACTTGGGTTGACTTGTTATCTATCATTTCTAAACAAGTATAAAACTATTTTAACTTAGTTAAACAAGTTATTTGCTGTTAAATATTCAGGCAATGTTGTAAAATATCTAACAGAAAAAAACAGCAGCTAATTTTAACGATTCATTTGAAATTTAAATTTTCAAAAATAATAATGATTGTCCAGCTTGAATTTTTTTTAAATATAATTATTATTTATGGAGTATTATTCGGTGGAGTTAAATCAGCTGGTGGTAAAATATTTAATTAAAAATTTAATTTTAACCTTCTAGCAATTTTTAAATATAAAAAACAAAAAAAGCTAAAATTAATTGTGTCTTGAAAATTTACAATAAAACAACATTAAGAAAATTAATAAATAATTATTTTTTAATATTTAGAAACTAAATCAAATGATCAAGATTCTTCAGAATATATTAGACAAGTAAATCCAGAATATGCTGCTAAAATACAAATAAAAGTTTACACTGGGTATGTAGATATTAATAAAATTACCAAAAACATATAATTATTGAATATTATTTTTATATTTTAGAAAATCTAATAACACTGCAAATGTCACTAATATTCCAATCACTGATCCAGCAAAAATATATCAACATGTTGATAAGACAAAACCTCTAGTTTATTATGCACATGGATACACAAGTGGTCCATCAGATGAAAGTGTTCAAACAATCATTGAAGGTTGCTCAATATTATCATATAAGTATTAGCTTTTTTATTAATCAATTCTCCTGAATATAAATAATTTAATTTTTGTTTTAAATAGCGCATTTAAAAAGAGGAAGTGATAATATATTTATAATAGATTGGAGTAAATTAGCATCTGGAGAATACGACGTTGTTCTTGGTAGAATTAAAGATGTTTCAAAAATAATAGCAAGATCATTTGATGCAGTTGTTAAGCTTGGTTTGGATATTGAAAAATTTCATTTCGTTGGACACTCAATGGGTGCACAGGTTGCTGGTTTTGTTGGAAAATATAGTAATAATTTGATTCCAAGAATATCTGGGCTTGATCCAGCTTTACCAGGATTTTATCATACAGGATTTGGTCATATTGATAAAGATAGTGCTAGATTTGTTGATATTATTCATACAGATGGAGGTTTTTATGGTGTAATGTCTGATACTGGAACTGTTGATTTTTATGCAAATGGTGGACATCGTCCTCAACCAGGATGTGAATCACTTGATCAACTTTTACCTCCTAATGGTATTTAAAAAATCCATTATTTTCCATCAACTATCAATTATTTTGCAAATGCTTTTTATTTTTTATAATAGATTTCTGCAGTCATCGGAAAGCATGGAAATACTATGCACAAACAGTCAATAATAACACAATATTTACCGCAATTAAATGTTCAAGTCATGATTTGTACAAATCAGGATCGTGTAATTTAAATAAAAAAGTTTCATGTGGATATGCTACACCAACAGATATGTAAATAAATTTATAATTAATAATATATTTAACATGCCCTTTCTCTTTGCAACATCAAGTTAATAATTAAATTTTTCTTTTTTTAGTACAGGGTCATACTACTTTCAAACTGTTCAACAACCAGTAAAACAAAAATTATAAAATAAAAATAAACAAATAATATTGAATCAATATTATATTTCATTTTATAAAATTATCATTATTTCTATGTTAATCGTACAATTCTGCAATGTCTTTCAAGACCCACTTCAATGATACCCAATTCTTCAGCAGCACGTTTCGACAAATCCAAAATTCTTCCTCGTACAAAAGGTCCACGATCATTGATAACAACAGTAACACCACTCCCTCTTGCATTGAATACTCCAACTCTAGTACCAAATGGCCAAGTTGGATGAGCAGCAGTTAATGCACGTTCATTATAAGCTTCACCACTTGCTGTTGTACCAGATCCAGTGTAATAAGAACAAATTCCAGTTTCAGTTTCTAATGATTCTACACAAGTAACAATGCAAACGAGCAGTAAGCTCATCAATCCACTCCTCACAAACATCATATCATTCTGTTGAACCAAAAAAACAATAATAAATTTAAAAAATATATTTATAAATTAAATAAAACAATCAAAATAAATTATTATATCAATAAACAAATTTAATTCTTACCAGTAAAGAGTTCTATCCTCTTGTACAAAAGTTAAGTTAATTCTAAAATTAAATTATACAAATACAGTGTTTATATACACACCTTATCATCCATCTATTTGATTACCATCAATATTAAATAATAAATTAATTATATATAAACATACAGCTCATAGAATTTTGTTTTTATATTAAAAATAAGAATTCAAACACTTGTTTCCGCATTCTTTTCTAGTTATTTCAATTTTTTAATAATTGAATATTTATTTTATCAGCATGTCATTGAATAATAATCATCATTATTTGTACAGCTTTAAAAAAACTTGATAAATTTTAAATATTTTGATATGGTATTTCGCATTTGTTTCATTGAAATGTGATAATATTTACTTAAATTTTATTTCCACTTGTATAAATTATAATTAAATAAATAAAGAATTATTATATATTTTTATTTGAAGGAAATGAACAATGATAGAATAATATAGGTCAAAAAAAATAAATCATTTAGGCATTATAATTTGCAATAATTGATAATTAATTAAATAAAATTTATTGTATATTTTTTAAAAATAATATTAGTTAATTTTTATGGTACTGATAAAAGTGTGACTGTACATTTCCAAATTCCATCATCAATAACATCAAGTAGTAGAGCTGCTGCTCGAGATACATCCAGAGGTCGATCACAACAAGGACCATTGTCATTTATCCTTAACTCACATGTTTTATTATTTTTACCAGTAACTGAAACTATAGAATTAAATGGAAAATCTTTGGAAGCAGCTGTCATACTGGTTCCATCAAAATGTTCACCATTAGCTGTTAAACCAATTTCAGCTGGATTATTGGGATCACCATACCAAGAGCAAATTCCTCTTTGAGTAAAACCTGGATGTACTTGTTTTGATGTCCACCTGGCTGAGATCAAATTAAATCCAATGAATATTGACATCATAAATAAATTACAAGTTGCAATTTTTATTTTCATTGTTTAGCTGGAAAAATTAAATTTATTATTATACAATTTGACAATGAGAAATATTTTTTATTTTTATATCAAAAAAAGGTTTATCTCAAAAATTTTACTTACAATTTTTCAAATTTTTCTTTTGTAAAGAATAATTTTAATTAATAATGATTAAATTTGTTATATTTTTAGGAGGTTTTATACAGAATTTATTGCCCCTTCTTTTTGAAGAAATAAAATAATATTTTTGTTTTTTTAAATTTTATTGGATGATTTTAAAATATAAATAATAAAAATATTTTTATTTATTAATGTCAAGTAATTAATTGAAATAATAAAATTGATAAATTTGAAGAGGGAAAATAATAATACAATAATTTTTCAAAGCTATTTAGTAAAAAATATTATTACAACACATTTAATAAAAACACAATTTATTATTTGTCTTTGATTAATTAATTTATTGATTAAATTTAATAATTTTATTTGTTTTTTTTTTGAGTTGTACAATAGTTTGTTTGTATTTTAATGTCAATTGAGTATATTTTTTTTCAATTCAATAGCTTATTGTGGTATTGAAATAACAGTGAGTGTACAAGGCCAAACACCTTTATCAATAGTACCCATTTTTGTAGCTGCTGTTTTGGAACAATCGAGGATTCTTCCAGGAGTAAATGGACCTCGATCATTTATTCTAACATAAACTGTCTCACCATTGTAGTTAACCGAAACAACAGTATTAAATGGAAATGTTTTATGGGCAGCTGTCATATCTTTTCCATCAAACCATTCACCGTTTGCAGTTAAACCAGCTTCACTTGGTTCTCCATACCATGAGCATATTCCACTCTCAGTATCACCTACTCTTACAGCTGAGATTAAATTAAATCCAAGAATTACAGCCACAATAAATAAACTAGCTTTTGTTACCATTGTTAATCTATTAAATAAAATTTATAATTAAAAATTTTGACAATAGAAAATAATTTAGATAAGAAAAATAAAACTTACAATTTTTTTGACAACAGATATATAATTAATTTTTAAAGTAATTTAATTTTTGATGTCATTCTCAAGATTTTATACAAAAAATTAATCCCCTTCTTTTCTTTTAATCATTAAAACAATATAACATTTTTTTCCTCAAAATTTTATTTATATTTCATTGATAAAATTGATGCCATCTCTTATCACCAACAATAATAACAAATTTTTCATTTTAAAAAAATTTGTACACATATTTTTTCAATTTTTCCTGTAACTTGTCATTTTAATAATAATATTTTTACAATTTGTTGATCGTTTTTAAATATTGACTTTTGATATATATAAATTAAAAATTATATTGTTTAATTTAACACTGTAAAGTAAATAAAATTCAACGAGGAAAATTATTATTTATTTTTATTTATAAAAAATAAAATAAACACAATTGAGGAAAAAAAAAAATATATATATATATATATATATAATTGATTTTATATTTCCATTTTGATATATAGAATTTAATAAAAATTATTTTTCTATTTTATTTTTCTACTTGAAATAAATAGAAAATATTTTAAATGTATTTTGATATTTAATATGTTGTTTTAAGTTGAATTTTTTTTGTTTATTTGTTAATTTTTTTAAGGCACTGATTCGATTTTAATAGTACAATCATAAGTACCCTTATCTATAACTCCTAAAATTGCTGCAGCTTTTTCGGAAATGTCGAGGATTCTTCCAGGTGTAAATGGACCTCTATCATTTATTCTAACTGTCACTGTTTTTCCATTGTAGGTAGTTGAAACCATTGTATTAAATGGCAATGTTTTATGTGCAGCTGTCATATCTTGTCCATCAAACCATTCACCATTTGCTGTTGTACCTGGTACATTATTCCATGAACAAATTCCAGTCTCAGTATCACCTGGTTGTTGAGCAAAATTAAATCCAAAAAGTAACGATCCAATCAACAAACTAATTACTCCACCTTTCAAATCCATTGTTGATCTAAAAAAATAAAATTAAAATACAATTTTAATATTAATAATGTTCAATTCAAATATTAATTATTATATTTTAAATTTATAGAATAAAAAAATTTACATTGTGATTATAGTAACTGTTGATTTAACTTTTAACAGGTAGAAAAATTATGTGAATTGTTTTGATAATTATTGGTGTTATATATACTCATCCTCGCTATCATTTTTCTAGGAAAAAAAATAGATAAGAAATAAATATCCGGAAGTAAATTTTTATATTGTATATTTTGACCGATAGCATTGCAAAATATAAATCGTAATTGACAAGGATGAATACATAATTATTCTTATCATTATTTATTTTTATAAATTTTTTTTCCTGTTTTAAATGATAATTATTTTATTTGTATTTGAAATTCATTATATTTCATTTAACCACGGTATTATTTACTCATTTAAATTTATTAAATACTGTATTTGATTACACAAATTTATTATTTGTTTTTAAATCAATTTATTCTTGAGTTATAAGAGTACAAATTATGAAGATCTAAAAAATGATTCTAAATAAATAAAAAACCTTTATTTAAATTAATTGAATAAAAATCACAAGAAAAAGATATAAAAGAAAATTATAATAAAACATGTTTGTATTTATTTATTTATTAATTTTTATTAAAATATAAATTAACAATATTTTATTAAAAAATATTTGTTTAATTTTTTTTTTTTAAATTTAACTTATTTTGGTAATGAAACAATAGTGAGAGTACAATCCCAAACGCCTGTATCAATAGTACCCAATGACTGTGCTGCTCGTCTAGAAAGATCAAGAATTCTTCCCGGAACAAATGGACCACGATCATTTATTCTGACTGTTACTACTTGTCTTTTGAAACTGGTTCTTACGACTGTATTAAATGGTAATGTTTTATGGGCAGCTGTCATGGTGGATCCATCAAACCATTCACCATTGGCAGTTCTACCAGGTCCAGCATACCAAGAACATTTACCTCTCTCAGTATCACCTACTCTTACAGCTGAGATTAAATTAAATCCAAGAATAACAGCCACAATAAATAAACTAGCTTTTGTTACCATTGTTAATCTATTAAAAATAAAATTTATAATTAAAAATTTGGGAATAGAAAATGATGTAGCTGAGAAAAATAAAACTTACAATTTTTTTTAACAAAGCTTTAACAGATAAGTAATTATTTTTTAAAGTGATTCAATTATTTATCACATTTTTAGATTTTATACTCAGGTGAAACTCCTTCTTCTGTCTTTGGATCACTAAAATAATATAGAATTTATTTCCTTACAATTTTATATCTGAATGCATTGATAAATATGATGTTGAAGCTTTTTATTAATGAACGTAATGAATATACTTTTATTTTTCTACCCATTCATTTTTATTTTGACAGATTTTCTCAAGCGCCAGTTTTTAAATATTATGTTATGATAAAATACATTGTAAAGCCTACAAAAAAAAAAAAAAAATGAGGAAAACTATTTTTTATTTTGATTTATAAGTACGTAAATAAAAGATAAAATAAACAAAATTGTGGAATTTTTTCTTTACATTAATAAACACAAATTAAAAATGTATTTTATTTTTTTTACATAAAATATATAAAAGGTTTTTTGAAATTTTAATAATTGTGCTTTAATATTTAATTAAAAAATTTTAAATAAATAATAAATATTCATGAAAATAGTAAATTAATAGGAATGTTTTTTTTTTTTTTTTAAATAAATATAGAAGAAAACGAATTAAATATGGTAGTATTTGTTTATTTATTTATTTTTTATTATTAAAATATAAATTAACAATATTTTGTTAATAAAATATTTATAATTTGATTTTTTTAATTTAACTTGTTATGGTAATCATGGTAATGAATTAATTGTGAGAGTACAATCCCAAATGCCTTTATCAATAACGTTAAGTTTTGTTGCTGCTGCTTTGGAAACATCAAGAATTCTTCCTGGAGTAAATGGACCTCGATCATTTATTCTAACACTCACTGTCTGATCACCGTAGCCAACCGAAACAACAGTATTAAATGGTAATGTTTTTTGAGCAGCTGTCATATCTGTTCCATCAAAATGTTCACCATTTGCAGTTGTTCCTTCTTCACTTGGTTCTCCATACCATGAGCATATACCACTCTCAGTGTCACCAACATTTTGGGCTAATATCAAATTAAAACCCAATAATGACAAGACAATAAACAAACTGAAAATTTTATTTTTCCCAATCATTGTTAATCTGAAAAAATTAATTTACAATATTTAAAATATTTAATAATAAATTAATTTATGCTTGCAATTTATTTACTTACCAAATTTTTTGTAGAAATAATTTTACTCTATTAGTACACATATTTATACTAAAATAAAACTCCACCCATTTCAACTGTGAAAATAACGGAAGTAATTGTTATTCATGATCATGTTTTTTCTATAATTCATGTGATTAGTCTATTTTTTTTTCCTCAAACTTTAAACGATACAAATAAATATGTATATTATTTATTAGCACATAAAAGTTTTCCTGTAAATTATAATTTTTTCAAATCAATTTATCAAAAAAGGAAAAAAAAACTTTTAATATTTATTTGTCAAAATTACTTCTATGTTTTGTAATTTAATTTCGAGTAATTATAATTTTCATAATTTTATTTACATCTAAAGTCTAATTGATTTTCGATTTCTTTATTTCAAATTTAAATTTTGTCGCAAGAATCAAGTGACAGCGATAATTGTCGCGCGAGATAATCGTCATTGAAAATCCACCTTTTTGTTTCATAATATTTTTGTTGATCATATGTTTTGGGTTGGTCATCAAACTGTCCATGTGTCAAACAAAGTGTCATCAATTAAAAACACAAAATCCTTTATAATATTTACATAAATAAATTGTGTTTAAATTAATTAAAAGTAAGACAACAAAAAGGTATTCATGAATAGTAATTAAAATTAAAAACTAATATTTTTTTCTGTCCATCAGGCAATGACAAATGAAATGGAACAAATCAATGAAGATCTGGACAAGCTTCTTCTTCGTTGTCTACAATTAACAGAAGAAAAAATAGTCTACACAGTGCAGTTGGAAAATTTTATGAAGGATGGTCTTATTGAAATTGCCAAATCAAGATATATTCAAGGCAGAGAAACAGTTGGCATCAGCAATGTTCCCAATGATAAATCAAGTGATTCATTATTCCAATTGGAAACAAGCTATGACAAGAAAGAACCTGGATCAAATCCACTTCCAAAATTTGATATTCATCTAAAAAATAAAGAAGACATTGAAACTTGTAATCCAATCAAATGGTTTGGTGTTCTTGTTCCTCAAAGTCTTAAAACAGCTCAACATAAATTTCAAGAATCAATTTATCTGTCAGTTAAAATTGCAAATATAACAGCTGAACTTGAAAATAATCTTCACGACTTTAATATAACCAAAGAAAAAATTAAAATATTAAATAATACACCCGAAGAATAATACCCAACTTATTTCATGTACAATTATTATAATAAATAAATAAATTATTTATAATTATTTTTTTATTTATTTACAACAATTTAAATATTCGCGCCTTCATTATCATCAATAATAAAATGGCGTCACAAGTGGAACTAAAAAGCCAGATGGCACTAAAGTCTAGCGTTGTTAAAAAAAAAAAAAAAATATCAATTTCATCATCAACAAATTGAATAAACTCGTGGACGTGATTTTTGGAGCATTTTGGAGTATTTTAAATAAAATTTTAACATTAATAATAAGTTTTAAATAATTTTATAATGACGTCGACCTATCAGAGTGATAACGAGTTGAAAAAATTACTTCACAGTCCAGTTAAAAGTTCGAATTATGATAAATTATCAATGGCACCACCACTGTCTGTAAGTACCACCCTTTAAATGCTAGGTTAACATTTTGTTTATCAATTTTATTAATTTTAAATAACAATATAAGCATGCTTGATGAATAACTTTCTAATAAATTAAATTTTAATTTAATTGTTGATAAAAATTGCTTGGCATTTGTTAATGATTAAAGTGAAGACTTGTACATGTGTTCCACTTGATGACAGTATTAATGATTACTCAATAAATATAAAAATAATTTTTTTCTAGACAAATGTTCCAAGACCAAGTACATCTCAAAACACAAATCCACAATTGTCAATGACACCATCAACACCAACTCCTCATAAAGATGCAGCACCTGAACCAATTGTCCAGTAAGTTGAATAATTAAAAAATTAAAATATTATACTGTCAATTGATTTGTTAAATTATTATTTATAGAAATGTTGTGTCGACAATAAGTCTTGGCTGTGAATTAGATTTAATGAAAATATATGCTCGTGTTAGTGCAGCTGAATATAATCCAGCTCGTTTTACTGGACTAGTCATGAAAATAATAAGTCCAAAAACAACAGCATTAATATTTAGATCTGGTAAAATGGTTTGTACTGGTTCAAGAAGTGAACATGATTCATTTTTAGCTGCTAGAAAATTTGCTCGTATCATACAAAAAATTGGCTTTCCAGTAAAATTTTTAAATTTTAAAGTACAAAATATGGTTGCAACTTGTGATCTTAAATTTCCAATTAAAATTGAAGATTTTACATCTAATCATAATAATTTTTGTTCTTACGAGCCTGAATTATATCCTGGAGTTATTTATAGACTTGTAAAACCAAGAGTTGTATTATTAATATTTGTCAATGGAAAAATTGTTGTTACTGGAGCAAAAACACGTGATGATCTTCAAAATGCACTTAATCAAATGTACGGATATTTAAAAACTTATCGTAAATATTAATTACACTATTATTAATCTGGTTCTTCTTTTTGTTCTGTAAATTTTGTAAATTTTATATTTAAATAATTAAATAACACATTTTAATTTTAATTTTTTTTTTTGTTAAACTTTTATTTATTTTCTTTTTTTTTGCGTAAAATTTTTATTATTTAAATAGTAATTATATTTTAAAACAAACAAACGAAAAAAAAAAAACAATGATTTTACAATAAATTTTTCTTGATATGACTAGCATCGAAATATTTAATTTTTTTTCAATCAAAAATATTTTCACAAGATGTCGAAATATATTACATTAAAATATTATGATTCTTAACATTAATAAATAAATATACTATATTTCGCGATAACATATCAATCACACTTTCCTTGTTGTATTTTTTTTTTTTTTTTAAAACTTTTTCTTAAATTTGGTTCTTTATTATTACAACTTTCTGATCAAATATCAGGCACCATAATAATCTAATAAAGTACTCCAGAAATAAGATCAGAAAGTATCAATACTGTTTTTTTTTTTAAACATTATTATTAATATTATTATTATTGTTATTAATATTTTTTCTTTGTTAATAAGTTTGTCCTTATTTTCGTCAACTTGATTTGCTCTTTGTTTTTAAATGTTTTTTGTTGCGTTAAATTATTTATCCAAAAATGTGATTGTTAATATTTTATGAAACGACATTGATACCTTTTTTAGCAGCAATTGGTAATTTTTCACCTCTAAAAAATGGATTTGTCTCTTGAAAGCCTTGAATGATTTTTTCAAATTCAGAATTTTGTGATTGTGCATTTGTTAGCTCACGTTGATTATCAATATTTGTTGGACAATCAATCATGTGTTCAGCATCACACATGCATTCTTGGGCACTTTGATAATCTCTACTAAAACCAGCAGTGTTTTCAAATTCTTCTAAACAATTATTTTCACCTGTAACAACATTAAACAACAATTAGCACAGGATACAAAAACAATCAATTAATAAATTAAACAAAAAGAAAAATATCATAAACACACTTGTATAACCAACTGGACATGGATTTGGTGGTGTACAATATGCAGGCAATTGATTATCTGTTTTATCTTCAAGTACACCTTTATAGCCAGCAATTTGTATTCTATGTTTATTATCATTTTGATTTAATTTTTGATGTGAATTTAATGTACTGTGTTGTAAATATTCTTGATCACGTATACTTAAATTTGGATTCAATGTATCAATGCCATCATAATCAATTGGTAATTCTTGTGGTACTTCTTTGGCTTTATCATAATCATCAGTGACACGTGATAAATCTTGATATTCAAGATATGAATCAGCTGCATCAACAAGCTCACTTCCCATACGGTCAATTATTTCACGAAGCATCAATTCAGATATTAATGGATCCTAAATAAACAACATCAATAACAACATCATCATGTAAGTTTAAGAAAACACTTTAATTATAATTATCATAATCATTTTTTTTCAATTTTTTGTTTACCTTGATTGAAGGCATGTATACCATTGTCCCATGTACACTTGCAATAATTCCAATTAGCTTTATTAAAATCCACATTTTATTGTTGTCTTTATAAGTAAATCAATTAATTGTTTGTTTTTTTTTTTTCAACAGATTTTTTAATTAAAAAAACATCAAACAAGAAAAGAGAGATATTTAAATGTTGATTATTAATTGGAAACAAAGGATTGAACAAACACTTTGGAGTAGATGTGGATCTTGACTCATGTTACTTCGTCATTTGCTACGTGGACAACTTGCTTGCGCCATCCACGGCGTTACAATACATTAAAGTATTGATCCTGGGTCTATGTGCTTATTTCTTGAATCTCGAGATTTTATTTTTATTTATTTTTCACACCCACGTCTTTTTTTTTTTTTAATTTTTCTTTTCTTATTTTACTACTCAGCATCCAGCAATATCGTCATAGAGTTTTTTTTTTTTTTTAATTCATCATTTTAATCATCAACGTCATCTAGATGTTTCATTGAAATAATATATTAAATTTTAATTGATGATAAAATTTTGTAGTAATTATATTGTCAATTGAATAATCATTTTGTAAATTGAAGAAAATTTACAATTTCCTGTGATTTATTATTAATTTAATAAATGATTATTGTTTGATGATGGTTTTTAGTGAAATTAAAAGTTGCTTTGCTTGGTAAAATACATTACGTTGTGGTGAGGAGAGACAGGGGAAAAGATAAAAGATCAAAGGACCCTTTCAGTCTCGTTACGTCAACCAGAAAGTAGTTTGTTTGTTTTGCTTCCTCACAAATGACATTTACCTCTGACAAAACAAAAACTATCATTTTTTTTTCTTCATTCAATTTATATTTATCTATTTTTTTTTTTTATATTTTTATTTTTCATGCTGTAGAGAAAAATAAGAAAAAATAAAATTCCAAGGACAAGTAATTCCATGGATTCCAGCACATGTCATCATACATCGTTGTTAACTATTTGTGGAATTTACTTGGACATTATCAATAAACTGGTAAAACTATTTTCAGTTATTCTATGTTTGACTTGATGCATTTCAAAAGAAAAAAAAATACTTTACCAACTTGAATCATTAATTATTATTATTAAAAAACAAAAATCGGGCTAAATAAATTTATTGATTTACAAGGTCATTTATTTATTCATTTATTTATTAATTATTTTTTCATGTCTCAATTGTTTAAGGCTTTTAAAATACTTGAATATTTGTTAATAAAAAATATTCATTGAAATATAAAATAAAAATACAAGCCTTCAACTGTACTTAAAGCTATAAAAAAAAAATATAAAAAAAAAAGGACAAAAGTCTAGTTGCAAATGGGTCTACAGAAAATAAATTATATACTTTGTTGGTCAGTGTTTTGGAGGGAGGGATGAGGGATGTAATGTTTTATTGATGATATTATTTTAAAAATAAAAAATAGGGGTAATATTTTGTTACGCTCTTATATTATATCGTTCTCTCAGCGTCACGAGTATTGATCCCACAAAAATGAACCTCACAGAAACGACTTTTCCTCTAGTCACTATCTGAATGGGTCATCCCTCTTTTTCTCATTTTCTTTTTTGTCTCTCTCATTTCATGCAACATCCTATTTTCATTTTCAAACTCTCAACACTTTTGCATAACCATTTTCCATGATGAAAAGCAGGCCACAGCCTGTCACGAGTCTTCATGTACAATCTTTAAAAAATTTTTTTTTTCTTTCATTTACCATATAGCCCTTTTTTTTTTTATTCATATTTTTTTACTATTTTATTTCTCTTTTATACCACTGGCTTTATGGACTCGCAAATAACCCAGCAAGTCAACAAATAAAATTTTTTTTTTTTACCATTTATTTATACATTCAATTAATATTTTATTTGCTTTCTTTTTTTTTTTATATAAAAACCACATTTGATAGAAAAAAAACCAGATATTTTGATGATTATCAAGTTGGATGGAAAAAAAATTATGTCAGGGTCAAGGTCGTCGTGAGAGAATTAAATTACAAGTGAGATTGTTAAAATGGTTGATGAAAAAACTTCTAAAATTTTGGTAAATAGATTGTAATTAAATTTTGATGATATAAAAAATTAACCTTTTAATGATAATTATTTTGCAAAGAATGACAGTACAGATGGTTGTGGTGATTATGATAAATACATTCCATATATTGATGCAATTCGTGGATTATTTGTGTCAAGTCTTGATGAAAAAATTTACAATGGTTTGTCAAATTTTGTTTATAACCAAGATAAAAATTCATCAAGAGATAATTTACATGAAAAACAATTGAATTCATCAATGGGTGTATCAAATTTTGATAAATTAATTGATGCCATATGGAATCTTGATCCAATAAATGCAATTTGTCCTGGTTCTGGACGTCAAGATGCTGGAATTTTTGAACGAGTACTCAGACAAGCTATAAAATATTTCATAAAAGAAGGTCTTATATCTTGTTTTCTAAATTCAATTGTTCTTAACAACCGTCTCAATAGAATACACAGAGAACTTGATGACCTCAGTGTGAATAATAATTTTTTAAAAACCTATTTACCTTGGAATTTTCATGATAATAATAATTTATCTGTTGATAAAAATAATCAACATGTTATTGATTCAAGTCACGAAATATTCAACACGGAAATAAATTTAAGCCAGTTAAAAAATGATGAGATAATACGTGATAAAGATGCAAAATGTTTTTGTACATCTAGAGAAAATTCAAATGATGAAATTTGTGAATTATTGAGAGATAATTATGGCAGGTGTTTGTCAGACGAGTTTCATGTTGATAAAAAAATAATAAAAAATAAAATATCTAATATAAATTTATCACAAGATGATAATTGGACAAAAGAAAATTTAAAAATTCATATTTGTCAATTAAATAATTGTTCTGATGACAAATTATCATTGCCAATTAAATCAGAATGTTTTATTCGTCATCTAGATAATTCTGGATCATTTAAAAATATAAAAAAATATGAAAAATTTAAAAAAAACTTAAAAAATTGTCTTGATAATATTTGTAAATCTTTAAATAATATTTTAAAAAACTTTGATGGTAAAATAATACGTAAATGTTGTTTGCTTTGTCGTGTACATGGTGATTATTTAAAGCTTTGTTTAAAACATAAAAATAATGATGGATGTAAAGTTGATTTGTACTCTGATTTAATTGTTATTCATGAAAATTTTGAATGTCATCATGATAATTCTGCTAAATTTAACAACAAAATAAAATCGAATCTTGATAAAGATGAAGCTGAAGAGGTGAATTTTCCAAGAAGCTCTAGGGCTTCATTAATTTTAGCTGGCCAAAATTCATCTGATGATGATTTAAGTTTCAACTGTTCTTGTGATGAAGAGTCACACGATGAAGACTCATTTAGATCAGCAAAATCAATAGAAAATATTAGAAAAAAAAAACCAGCTAAAATTATTGATAATCATGAAGAGCAACATGTTGTTGATGATAAATTTTTAAAAGATAAACTACTTGACATTTTAAAATCAATAACAAATGAAAATTGTAATAAAAATTCAAGTTGTCCAGGTGATTATTGTAAATCAGTTCATGTACAAACATCTGAAAATTTTGAAGCACTTCAAGGTCCTGATGATTGCCATAAATTGATAAAAAATAAATCAGATCTTGAGTTAAAAATATTTGAAATACTTGAAACGATTATTAATAAAAATAGTAATAAAAAAATTGATGAAGAAAAAAATATAATCAAGCATGATAGTTTAATTATTATTCAAAAATCAAAATCATTAACGAAAATTTGTTCACCAAGTGTTTGTCACAGTGTTAAGTCAATTAAATTTTTACGTGATAATAAAAATAAGGCTGATGATGGTGATGATCATGTTGATGGTATTCCAGAGCCTCGTTCACTTGATCATCATATTAATTCACCTGGTTGTTTGCAGCTACAATGGAGTGTCAGTAAAGAATTATTTAATGACTATAAAAGTTCTTTAATTTGTATTTTATCACCAAGTAAAAAATCATTTAATCCAAGTCATAAAAATATACTGACATTGACATGTCAAAAAATTAAAGACAAGCATCAAAATAAATTCATTAAATCATCTTTAAACTCAACTTTCAATCAAAATTCTTTGCATGATAATGTTTCGTGTAATTTATCAAAATCAAAAATAAAAAAAACATCAAAAATTTCATGCTCTTCTTCAAGTTTAAATAATGATAAATTTTTAAATTTTACAATTGAAATTAAAAGATTAAAATTGATTATTAAAAAGTTGATGGAAAAATTACGTTATACATTTACGAAAAAAACACTTAAAAAATTACAAAGATTAATTAGAAAAAAAATTATTCGTCCACTTTTAATGGAACGTGAAAAATGTACACAAAATAACACGTCAAAAATAAAATTATATGATAAGAAATTGTTTAAAAATTTTTCAGCAACAGAATCTATTGAGTCATTTCGATATTTACCAAGAAAAAATTATTACTCAGATACTTCGGTGAAGCATAATATGTGTTGTCAAAGAAAAAATAATTATCATGATAAAAAAAACTTTAAAAAAAAAAAATTTAAAGCACAATGTAGTCGTTGTAAAATTGACAAGTCAAAGTATAATTATCAACAACATGAAAATGTTGGAAATAATATCAAATCGATAAATAAAAATTGTCAAAAATATTCAAATAAAGGTAATAATATTTCAACCAACAGGAGAATTATTTCATCATCAAATGTTGATATTGAATTTAAATGTCCTGAAGATGATGAAGAGTGTCCTGGTTTGATTAATAATTATTTTCGTTCAATACTTACTCAATATGTTAATCTTTGTAAAAATGTTAAATATTCTTTTGTCAATAATCAAACAGATGTAACATCAAGCCTTGATCAAGTACCACCAACGAAAAATAAATAAATAAAAAAAAACAAATTATAAATAAATGTATTATTCAATAAATAAATTAGACAAGTAAATTATTTACTTAGTAAATTAATGGTGAAAAATAAAATTTAATTGATGCTTTGATAAATAAAAAGTGGCTGTTAAAAAATATTCAACATCATATTATATTTTTATGATTATCAAAAAAGACAATCAAGATGATCGATCCAATTTTGCTCTTTTGTTGTTTTCTCTCAGGTCACTTGATATTGTTTTTTTTTATTTTTTTATTATTGGTATTTTATAAAATCANTTAATTAAATGAAAAAATTATTTAATTATTTTTAAATTAATTTAATTAATTATGGTTTTTTTTTTTCTTTATTTTATTTATTGTAAAAATACATTTTTAAAGTTGTTTAATTAATATTTTATATTGAAAAAAAATGAGAAAAGAGTTCTTTTTTTCTCTTCTCTCAATTTTTTTTTGTTATTAATTTATAAAATCAATAATTTTTTTGTGTATTTGTATTTTCAAATGATTTAAAATGATGATGAAATAATTTATTCAATTTTATTATTTATATAATTATCAATTTTTTGATTCCATTCAAATTAATATTCTCACTAATTATTTAAATAATTAATTAATAATTCTCCAAGCTTTAAAAATAAATGAAAAAAAATTCTGTAATTAGTCAACAGCCTGTTGGAATTAAATAAATAAATAAATCAAAAATAACTTGATTACTTTAACATTTCTAATTAAATTTTCATCAAAAAAATAATATCTTAATTAGAACAAAACTAATATCTCAATATTTGTCAAAATGTCAAAAAATAAACTCAATAAAAAAAATAAAAAAAGAAACACTTGTTATTATTAATTTTATTGTACAATTATACATGAGAATAAATTCAATAAATTTGTCAAATACAAGAGGGTGAAAGCTGAGATTTAAGCTCCAAATAATCTCTTTGTTTCTAATGAAATTCTCCGACGATACTGTCAAGACTTGACATGTATATAAAAATAGAAAAAATAAAAATTCTCTACGTCTGTATTATTGCTCCAAGGCTTTATATTCAACAACTCAAATTATTTTTAATGAACAATGTATATATTAGATATATCCAACTTTTAATCAAAATAAAAATCTTTAATATTTTACTTTTTTTTTGTTCATATATATATAGACACAAAAGTCGTGCTTTCAATATCAAGGGGGTCCAGCATCAGTTGTAGCTGGTTTGCCAGAGTGGATCGATATTTCCTGGCAACCATCATCCACGATGGGATGATGCCTTTGCCTCCCTATATCAGCTTTTGTATTAAAGCTCTGTTTGCAACAATAAGGAGTTACTTTCAATGACGAGAAAGAGCTTTTCTTTTTGTATTGACAGAAACTCTTGATCCGAATTAAATGAAAAAATTCAATCCCTGATATAAATATTTTTTTATACTAATCATTTTTACATTTTATTTATCAAAAAATTTATATTTTTTTCACCCTCAAGTACCTGTCAATCCACCATACACAAAAAAAAGCTTTTAAATATTTTTTTTCAAACTTTTCATATTTAAATAAATTTCCATCATTTTTTTTTTCTAAAAAACAATTTTTTAAATATTATTCAATCATCATAATATTTATTGTTATTTTTTTTAAATTTAATTTTTATTTTTCTATTTGAATTGTATGAAATTTTTAAACACCCACATTAGGATAATGTGGAGCTTTTAAATATATATATATATGTAATTTTATATATGATCCCTTTGGTGATGCTGCTGCTGCTGCTGTGTGGCTCACCTACACTTGCTTAAAATACTTGTCTTTAAACGACCAACCCTCTAAAGAGAAGTTTATCTATTCTCCCTCTAGCTTAATATATATATATACAATCCATTTTCCCCTTTTCATCTAACTCTCTCCCCTCTAACTTCTCTCTTATCAAATGTTTATTCCCCAACGTTTTCAGCTTCACTTTCATCGACTGTATAAACTCGTTAATAATTCAATTTGTACATCCATTTAATCATCCTTTATCTTTTTATATTTTATTATCATTTTAATAATATTATTATACAACCAATAATTTAATTTTTACAATATTATTAAACAATATATTTATTCAACCAAAAAATCATCATTTAAAAAAATTTTTTTTTTCTCGAAATTTCTATTTAAATTAGATTTTTCAATTTAAATAATTTATTTAATTATTTATTATTATTAATATTTATAATCTTTACAATATAGACAAAAGAAAAATATTTTTTTTAAATATAACAAGTGTTAAAAAAAATAAATAAGATTAATGTGAAAATTGAAGAAAAAAAAGAAGAAAAAAAGTTTCTATTGTTTCATCCCCAGTGATTTGTTGATTATCGATGTCAAAATTCCAATAAAATTATTTTTTATTTTACCTATAATTATTATAATTATTATTATAATTATTATTATTATTATACAGGTAAAACCGGGTAAAAGCTCCGCCTTGTTTCGATCAGTAAAGGGGTAAATTGTGGGTGGATTGGCCAGTGATATCGTTGCGTCTTGTTGGTATGACCAATGATAATGCAATGTAAGTGTGCGCATGATTTGAAAAAGTAACTTGCAAACCCCTCCATAGATATGTTACGAATTTTTGGTAAATTTAAGGAAAACTACAACGACGTTTCATCGTCGCGTATCCCGCGCTTTCGAACCCACTCCGCAAAACACTTCAATCTGGACTTAATTATTGGTGAGTTTAAAAATAAATTAATTTTTTTTTTTTTTATAAAAGAATATATACTAATTAAATTAATAAATTATTTATATAATTTAGGTATTTTTTTTTACATTTAAATTAAGGTGATGACACCATTTGATTATTGTGCAAATTGTTAAGTGAAAATGTTTTTAATAAATTTGATAAGCAGTGTAAATGTGAATAAAAATAATTTTTTTTTTTCCTGTGTCGATTGATAAATTGTGCTTTTTTTTTTAAGTGATAAAAATTATTAGCTAATTTATTCTAATTATAAATAAAATTCATAAAATACAGATGAATATATTTTCATGTTTTAGACTTAAATTTGAACAAAAGTCATCAAGTCATTTGAGCTTGAATAACTTGATGAAATAATAAAAGAATATATTGATAATAGGGTCAACATATAATGAAACTAAAATGATAATGATAAAAACCAGAATGAGTAAGCAAAAAAAAGTTATAAAAATGTAATAGAGCCGTAAATATATTCCGAGGACAATAACGTTTTAGTCATGCGTGCTTGTAATCGATAATGCCCGCGGAATTTCGGGGTGACTCGGTTAAAATGTCCTTGGGGATATGAGACATCTTCATCCCTCGTTTCTACAATTTCAGCATGAAAAAAAAAAAAAAATGTTAAATAAAATATAAATATAAACTAGATATAGCCCTTGTTAATTTCATAGCTAGAAATAAATAAACATAAAACTTAATGACAGTGTCAGCAAAAGATAATATGAAAAAAGCAGCAAAATTAGGGGATTATTTTTTTCAGGGAATCAAGCAGATAAATATATATATATAAAAAAACATCCATTAACGCATTGAGCAATCACCGTGACGATCAATTTGACTCTTCATTTTTCCACCCTTCTATAATGTCGACATGTACCACATCAACTCTTGAAACACGTGCCCTTATATCGATGTTCATTGTCATGTCACGTGCCATTTTAATAACCGAGCATCATTGTCATATCATTCGATTTTTTTTTTTAACTCAAATATTTCCAAGGAAATGAAAAATATATATTAAAAAATTACTTGCATTGATAACAGCAAAAGCAAAAAAATTATCAGTTGTATTTTAGATTGAAAATCTACCCTACATGAACATGAGTCACCCCAATTTACAAAATACACATCACTGATTTATTTTTTAATATAACTTAAAACAAATATATATTAAAATTATTGATGGATTTAAAAAAAAATTTATTTCATCTGTAGAGTTTGTGGATATTTTTTTTTGCTAAGCGAAATTTACTTGCAATCTGCCAGTTTCATATCCACCCTCTACTAGGTGGATTAAGGCTGGATAGTCTGCCACTTCAAATAAACACCCTATCCAACAAATTCACCCTTGTTTCTCACTTTTATAAAACCGAGAACCAAGTGTTTTATATGTATCACAGTTATCCAGTCGACAATTTAACTCAATCACCATTTGACTGCCAAAAAAAAATCATGTATATAAAATGAAGATTAATGTTTGTTTATTAATTTGATTGTTTATTGTTAAATATTTCAGGGGCTGGGATATTAATTTAACAACAAATTGGCAACCCCAATAATTTAAAAATGTCCGGATTCGCGGCAGCGGGTCTCGGAGCCATACAGGCTATTAAAATAAAAGCAACTGAAAAAATTTCAACGTAATATATCTATTTTATTAACAATAAATAAATAGCTGATGTAATTATTGACTAGATGTTTATTAATGTATTATTATCAAGTAGATTTCGTACAACAAGAACAAGTAACACAGAAGGCTATGAAGAATTTGAGCCATCAAAGACACCAGGAGTCAGAGCAAATCAGGGATTTGAAGATGAAAGAGGATATTTAGGACAGCCATCATTTGATTCATTGCCAGAACCAGAAAGACCACCATTACGTCATATTGATATGTATTGTATGCCGGAATTTCCATGTCTATCAAAGAGATACACTATTGCAGTATTAGCTTGTATAGGTAATGTTTATAATTATTTTAAAAATATTTATTAATTGATCATTGATCAACTATCAAAGTAGCAAAACAGCCAAGCCATCAAAAAACATCATAATTATATTTAAAATATTCTAAATCTATTTTTAGCTTGCATTATGTCTTCTTGACTTTGTTGAGCATCAAAAAATATTAATATTAAAAATATTTAATTGTTAAAAAGGCCTATTTCCATAGATTAATAAACAATTAAAAAATTATTTTTTTTTTGCCTCGGTTTTGGTGGATTTAAGCCCTTTTTATACTGAGGATTTTTATTGTTAGGGATTATTTTTATGGCATGATAATTAACAATTAATAAAAAATAAAAAAATCATGATAAAAGGGTATTTTATTTCGTCAGGGATAAAAAGAATAAAGCTTTTTTTTTTGTTGAAAAAAAAAAGCTCATAAAAAAGATTTTATTTTTGTATTTGGACTTGAGCCCTTTTGTCATTAATAGCTATAAAATTAAATGGAATTTTTTTTTACTAACTTTATGATATAATGTTAAATTAATTTTATATATATTTTTTTTTTTTCTCTGTTAAATGTAATTCAGGTTTTGTTATATCATTTGGCATGAGATGTAACATGGGAATGGCAAAATTAATAATGAAAAATTTAAATTCAACAATTGAAATTAGTGCTGGTAATTCAACAAATCATACAACTAGAAAATTATTTAATTGGTCAGTTGCAACTGAAAGTGCACTTGATTCATCATTTTTTTGGGGATATTTAATAACCCAAGTACCAGGTGGTTTTTTAGCATCACTATATCCAGCAAATAAAATATTTGGTATTGCAATTGCAGTATCATCATTTTTAAATCTTCTTGTACCTGGAGCCTTGAGAATTAATCCAATTCTTGATATGCTTGTACAAGTTTGTAAAGGACTTGCTGAGGTAATTAATTCATAATATCAAATTAAAGTTTAAAAAACATTTTGTTTTACAATAGACAAGTACATATTTAAAAAAATATATGTAGAGATTAATATTTTGATGTTGTTGTTTAAATAATTAAACAGGGTGTTACTTATCCTGCTTGTCATGGTATATGGAAATATTGGGCACCACCACTTGAAAGATCTAGACTTGCAACACTTGCTTTTTGTGGTTCATATGCTGCTGTTGTCATTGGAATGCCACTTTCTGGTATACTAAATGATTTGTTTGGCTGGTCTGCATCATTTTACTTTTATGGTAAATAAATTAAATACATAATTAATTAATTTATCACAAATATATATGTATATATTTAAATTTAATTTTAATTAAAGGTATTGCTGGTTTAATTTGGTATGGTTTTTGGCTATGGTTGGGCTTTGAAAGACCATCAAAACATCCATGTATATCAGCACGTGAATTACGATATATTGAAGATTCATTGGGACAAGCACAATCACAAGCACCAATGCCAACATTTTCAACAACACCTTGGCATGCATTTTTTACATCAATGCCTGTTTATGCAATTATTGTTGCAAACTTTTGTCGTTCATGGAACTTTTATCTACTTGTACTATTTCAGGCAAGATTTTTTCAAGAATCATTTGGCATGGCTCCAATTGAGGTAAGTTTATTTTCATTTATAAATTATTATTAAACTTGTTGAAATGATTTACATTTAAAAATATAATTTACACAAATTTTGATAGACTGGCTTTGTTGGATCATTGCCACATTTATTAATGACAACAATAGTACCTCTTGGTGGTCTTCTTGCTGATCATTTACGTAAAAATGGTATAATGACAACAACAACTGTTAGAAAAGTATTTAATTGTGGTGGTTTTGGTATGGAAGCATTATTTTTTCTTGTTGTTGCTCATTCAACAACAGCTGCTGGTGCAACAGCAGCTTTAACTGTTGGTGTTGCTTGTAGTGGTTTTGCAATATCTGGTTTTAATGTTAATCATCTTGATATTGCACCACGTTATGCCAGTATACTTATGGGAATGTCAAATGGAATTGGAACAATTGCTGGTTTACTTGTTCCATTTTTTGTTGATTATATGACAAGAGACAGGGTAATTATTATAATAATAATTTAAATTATTCACAATGATCAATTATAATTATATTTAATTAATTAATTTTTTAGCGTCCAGAAGAATGGAGCAGAGTATTTGTTGTTGCAGCTTGTGTTCATGCAATTGGTGTAACATTTTATGCAATATTTTGTTCTGGTGAACTTCAACCATGGGCTGATCCATCAATTGAAGAACAAAAAAGTTGGAATCCACTTGATGATCTTGGACAAACAAAACCACCAGTACCACCACCACCAAAAATTGCACAGTCACAATTTATTGTAATTATTTTTTCATCTAACATTTATTAATTTTTAATTTATATTTATTTTTAAAATGGATTTAATTCTTTTTTTTTGTAGCGACAACCATCGTTAGATGTTAATGCAGCATGGGACAATGATCAAACAAATAATGGATACACCCAACAATATGATACTAGTGAAAAACATCAACCAATAAATTATGGTGCAACTGAAACAAATCCAAATAATCCATTTGTTTCATCGACAAATCCATTTACAAGTAGTGTCAGTGAAAATTATGTTCAACCACAACTTCAAAATGATCATGATGTCATGCAGAATAAACAGTGGAATTAATTTATCATTTATCATCCTTGAAATAAATAAACTATTAATGAGGTTAGTAGAATTTATCGTTTATCAATTTGAAGTGGAGTCTCAAGGTGATTTATATATTTATTCCACAAAAAAATATGAAAAAATGACTTTGATTCTTTGATTAGATTTTTTTTGAAATTAATCTTCATATCATGTAGACTTTCAAATGGTTTTTTTTATTTTTTTTTCTATAAAATAATAATATGGATTTTTTATTCGTAATTGAGTCACCCTGGGACTCTTAATTAGATGTTATTTAAATAATTGGAATACTCGAGAAAATTGTACGAGAAATATAACTAAAATGCGAAAAAAAAAAAAATTTAATAATAAATCTACGTGATTAAAGTAATGCCTAAGAGGACAGATGATAGTGCTCTAAGTCAGTACAAATAAAAAAATATACAATGAAAAAAATTAGGAAACATATTGAAAGTATAAAAAGCTTTTTTTTTTTTATTATTTTATAAAAACAAGCTTATTTTTTATAACTATACAAAAATGATAATAATATATTGATATAAAAAACAATTATTGGAATTGAAATTTAGCGATGATAAATTATTTAAAAAAGCGCTGATTATTATTGACAATATTATTAATAAATTGCACATGTTTTACAAATTGCACGAAAAGTTTTTGAATGAATATAAAAATATATATTGAGCTATGACAATAAAAACAAAAAAGCTCATTAATTTAAAATTTATTTTCATGGAAAATTAAGTATATAGAAATGAAAATTGCACTTGTTTTAAATGCCGCACATAATTAAAAAATGGATTTTATAAAAATAATTTAATGGAGAAAAAAAAAATGACAATATAAAAATTTTTTAAGGTGACAATAAAATTTAGAAGAAAAAAAAATTAACATCTTGACTATAGCGCAATTGGCTGATACTTTTAGGTATTTTAAATAAAATTTCAGATAAATTTAAATTGGATGACTAAATATCCTGGTAACAATATCCATATGAAAATTTTCCGGTGAATTATTTTGTTAATAATTTATAAATTGAAGAAGGAGAATAAATACTTTACAAGCTTTTAAAGGGTGAATATTGGCTGAATTAAATTTGAAATAAAATCAAAATTTTGTCATTAAAATAAGATGATTAATTAATTTATTTTTGAATGAATTAAATTTTATAAAAATAAGTAAATTATTTATCATTTTAACTCAAATATTTTTGGTTTTTCTTTGTAAAATTATTTTATTTTGGAAAATTTTTACCAGGAAATTTGTGGAAGAATATTTAGTCGCAAAATCATTTAATTAAAGCGAAAATAAATGTGAAAAAAAAGCAAGCAATAAAGATCAAAACACGTCGAATAATATATATAAAAAAAAAATTAACCAAATTCATAAATTAAAACGAAATAATATTTCTATAAATATAATCCAGGAGAACTGAATAATAAATCGAATGAAAGTTAATAATCTCAATAAGAGAGTGATCAAAAAAAAAAAAAATTTATAATTAATAAAAATGAAAAAAACACAATGAAAGTATTTAAAAAAAATAAAACTAATTAAGATTTTTATTTCTTTGGGTAAAGAGGAATTTAAAAAATTAGTTTAATGTTAGATAATAACAAAAAAATTTAATAAATTATATATATATATTGAATTCGAGTTGATTCTCGTTTTCTAGTTATTCTTTGCTATATCACTCCGATTTCTATAATTTAATAAATCGTGAGAAATTCATACAAATATGTGCATGCAGGAAATCGACACATTAATAAAATCACAAAAGAATTAATAAATAAAAAAAACTATATTTCATGTCTTCATAAAATTTAGAAAATTATAAAAATCAAAATAAAATTTATTCATAAAAAGAGAGGAATTTAAAAAAATAATACAAAAATAGCGTTGGAATTGTGAAATGTGAAAATAAAAAATATATATCTGTTGAGATTGAATGATAATAAAATTTTTTAGTCAATAATCGTGAAACACTGCTGAAATAAAAATTTCAAAAAAGTTATATCAATAAAAACACGTCTTATTAATGAATTAAAAAAAAATATAAAAATCAATTTTTATTAGAAAAATGAGCCAGACAAAATGGAGAACGTTGTACGTTACAATCATGTCTCGGATTGATTTTTTTTTTTTTCAATATAATTTAAAAGACACAGAAAATAATTGTGGTGTTTTTATTTTCAAAGAAATAATAATGATTAACGACAAATAATTAAATCTAAAAATCGATGATTAAAATTAAAAAATTAATTTATTATTTGTATAATTAATTTTCATATTGAAAAATGAAAAAAAAAGAAAAAAAAAATGATAGTCAATTTAAAAGTAAAACAAATAAATAAATAAATATAATTGTTATGTTTTTTAATATTATTAAATTATGTTTATGCTAATGAGCAATTAGACAAGATAATGTGAATATTATTGAGTATTTATGGTCAATTTATTTAGCCTTAAACTCATATTTTATTCATCATAATCTTGAAGTAGTGTCTGGCCTAATATTAAAGTTTTTCATGATATTAAATTCATCAAATTAATCATTCATGTTAAACTTGTAATAAGAAAAAAATAATTATTATTATTAAAATCGACATGACTGTGTGTTTATCGAAGGAAAAAAAATAATACAAAATTACAAAAAAAAAAATAAATATATTAATTAAATCATAATTTACATTAAAATCTAGGCTAAGTGCTGATGCTGTTCGAACAATAATAATGATATATTTATATGATAAATAATAACAAAAAAATATATATATATAAAACAATGAAATTATTAATAATAATTTAATGACATTGANAAAAAAAATCAAACTAATATTTTTTTTCTCAATTGAATTTCTTTTTTTTTCAATTGTTTATAAATATTGTTTATAAATTAATTTAAAAAAATAAATAATCAATGAAATATGTTATTGATTATGTATATAATAGATAATTTTGTTATTTTCTTTTTGTTTGTTAATTTGTTAGTTAAATAATTAAATTATAAAAAAATTTTTTTGATTGAAAATTAATATTTTGACAGTTTAAATATTTATAATTTATTTTTTCCATTTACATCTGGTTGTTAAAAAAAAATTTACATTCATCATTTGTGTATGCGCATTAATCGTGTATGTATATATACTATTTTCTCTGACTGTCTATTTAATTCTCAGTGTATGTCCGCGTTGCAAAAAAAAAAAATCTCCACTAAATAAATGTTACCTGTAAATATTCCAAGATGAAAAAGAAAAAAAAAAAGGAAAAGAAATCTATAAATGATAGTAAAAAATTAATAATAATTCTATTCATTTCGGCATTGACAATATTATTTAGTCTAATAATTATATATTGACAATAAGAAAGTTTATAAAAAAAATAATAATTTATAAACAAACGATGAAAGTAATATACACTTCGACAATAAAACGAAAAAAAATTATATAAACAAATATACAATAATATATACACTAAATACAAAAAAAAAAATTGCTAATTATTTAATTTAAATAGCTAATTTTTGTGATGATAATTTATCACATTTTTGGAACTCTAAATATTCAATTATGTATCATCAATCACATGAGAAAGTATACGTAATTAAATAACCAAAACAAAAAAGGTAAAATAAAACTACATTTTGAGTTGCAAAAAAAATAATAATTAGCCCTGAAATTTTTTCATTATGTGAATGTTAATTGAGCAATTTTGAATTTAGCTTAAATCCCAATAATAATTAGGGATATTAATAATTATTATTATTTAAATGCTGAAAGACAATAAATAATTTATTTTAATGTAGAAAATAAATTTATTTACAGCATTAATTAAATAATAACACGAACAATAAATAATGTAAAATGATTGTTGAAAAAAATAATTACAAAAATGGTTTGTTATCAATTATATAGAAATGTAAAAATTATGTATGAACTTATATCGTATCTGAGTGTATTATTAAATAATACAAAAAAAAAAAAAAAAAAAAAAAAAATTATGGGATACCCAGGAATTGTTGTTTTATATCCTCAGCGACTATTTGACAAAGCGGAGAAATGAGATGAGAGAAGAAGCATAAAAAAAAAAAAAAATGGTTAGACAACCGGAGGGCATAAAAATAATGAAAACAAACCCGTGACGTCGAAACGTGGGTGAGTTAAAATGACAAGGGGTGAAAGANAATAAAAATATTGATGACTATTGATGATGTTGTATATTTTATTGAATTTTTTTTTCATTAATTTTCATTGAGATAAAAATAAAAAAAAGCTATTAATATAATCTTTAGAATGTTCATGATGAATAAATTTTATTTATAAATATTTATTTTCATTTATTATTTGTTTATAAATTTATTTATAATATTTTTTTTTTTTTTATGAAATTTGAACTTTGGCTTGTTGCTCGTCCTCGATGTTGCTGTAATTATTACGCGAAATCATGAAGAGAAAATTTGAAAAAAAAAATACCGTGGCCTAGTATAAAGTTGTGCTGTTAATATATGTATATTTATTAATTTTTTTTTTTACTTTTTAATTAATGATTGTGTATATTATCAACTGGACCTGAGGCACGCAACATGGGAGTATAAAAATTTATTATCATGACGGTTTTTGAAGTTACCATCATAATTTAACTGAGGAAAATAAAAAAGTACATTTCACCATCATAACGACATAATTTTATTACGGAATGCTTTTGTTTAGTTGTCATGCATAACATATAACTTGTTGTATAATCAAATAAATCACCCCCTTGTTTTTTGTGTCAATCAATATATAATTAACTTTTGTGATTTTTTTTTTTCTCTATTCGTTGGTATTATGAATTTCATATTTTTCAATTTCATTTTTTCATTCGAAATAGCTTCATTAATTATAGGTTTTTTAACTTTTTTCATTTGTCATATAATATTTCTGGATTGGGGATAAAGAAGCGTATGTTTAAAAAATTTAAAAGTAAAAAAAAAAAACTTGTTGAGATTGTATTTATTTTTTTGTGCAACAATTACTAATATTCAACTTTAAAATTAATAAAATTTATTTTTTAAATATATAAAGTTATAAATAAACAAATAAACAATTAAAAAAATTAAAAAAAAAAAATTGCAAGTCATTTTTAATAGAAAGATATAGAAAAAAAAAGAATTTCTAAATTTTTTTTTATTTCTTATTTGCAAAGTTTCTATTAAATAAACAAATTAATCCTTCAAAAATTTAAAGAGTTATATTTTTAAAAAGAAAATAAACATTACAAATTGACATATTATCAACATGTGATACATTTCGTTGAATAATCTTGGATCATCTTTCTTTCCAAGTCACATAACTCTCGATAAAAATAAAAAATTTCTCATTCTCGATTAAGGTCGAATTTGTATTTTTTTTTTTATTCGCCTATGCGTAATATTGACATTTTTTTTGTTTATATTTTTCAACAACTTGATTAAAAAATTCTTCAAGTAGGTCATTGAATAGTTTAACTTTTAACTTGACTTGATTAAAATTGTCCTTGTCTAGGTCGGAAATAAATTGAATAAATTTTCATATAAAAATACAACAAATGATATATAAGAAAAAAAAAAAAATAAATAAATAAACTTGTTAAATCCCCAATCAAGAAAACCGGCATGTACTTTTAACGCATGTATCCGCGAACCGGGGCACACACGCGGCTGGACCGTGAACGAGGAAGCGTTGTTTTTGTTGTTGTTGTTGGTGGTGGTGCTGCTGCTGCTGTTGCTCGTCACTAGTTTACTTTCTAAATTTTCATTGTAACATTTTGCCTTTTGCAATTGTACATATAAACTGTAAATTACTTTTACTCAAATTATTTTTTTCATTTAATTTAACAAATATAATCAAGTTTGTTTTTTTTTTTTAAATTCATCGCAGTTACTGTTGCACCTCCGATGTTATATCATGAAATTGTCGAGTGCCCGAGATGGCGATCAGTGATTTAATATTAAAATTTTTTATATGTTTGTTTTTTGTTTTTTTAACATGTAAGTAAATTATTATTTATTTTTTTATATTTAAACATCAAGTGAAATTGTTTTTTGTTTTTTAATTTTAATTTATTTTTTTTTAATTTTGTTTTTTAAATATTTTCACTTTAATTACTTTTTATTTATCAGCAACTTTTTTCGCAAGTTCATTTTAAATTTAATCAATTTTAATAATAATTAACACTCTTGATTACTTGATTACTTNCAATTAATTTATTTTATTTTTTTTTTTTTAGTTTTTCTAGTTGAAGTGAAGGCCCAGAATAAAACACTCAAGGATCTCTTCAACAGTTCTTCGTGTGCAAGGCCACCTTATACCTGTCCTCATCCACAAATTGAATTTTATTTATACACAAGGTAAATAATAATAAACTGTCAATCTAAATTGACATTAAAGAATTTTAAAATAATTTAAATATAAAAAAAAAAATTCCTTTAAATGTTGTTTAATTAAAATTAATATTTTTCCGGGTTTATATAAATTTATAAATAAATAAAAGACCTGTCTCAAGTTTGAATAAGTTATATAGAAAACTTTCAATTTCAAGATCACGACCATGCTTGTTGGCAACTGAAAGTGGCCTCGATTAAACCACAATTTACCTTTCTCCATCAATAAAATATAAAAATATATAAAATATCATTTACACATATTTAACATGTCCACTAATACACACGTAATATTTAACATGTTCACAAACACTTGCGTCAGATGATTGAATCAAATTTAAAAAATACAAAATCAAGTTTCTCCTTTTTAAAAAAAAATAATAATTTATTCAAAATATATCGTTCAAAAATATATAAAAATAACTATTATATAATCATTGTTTTTATTAATTTTTTATTTTAGAACAACACAAAAAAAACCAGCATTAATTGATGTTAAAAATTATCGTTCACTTGATTATACGACATTTAATAATTCTCATCAGACAAAAATTATCATTCATGGTTTTGGAGGAGGAAGAAATTTAGCACCAAGTACTGATCTAAGGAATGGTAAATACCTAAAAATATTTAATAATAAAATTATTGTTTATTTTGTAATTTTAATTGTTAAAGAATTTTTTGCTTTTTTCAATTATTATTACGGAAATTGTGTGTGAAAAGTGAAATGATTTTTATTATTTTTTTATGAAGCATGCACATAGACGGGCATTGACCGGATGCAAGTGAGAGTGCAGCATGACTATTTGTTGCTAAATACTATACTTTAATTTAAAATTTATTATTATATCTCACGAGTTATTTTATAGAAAAAGCATTATATTTTTTTTGCCATTGTAACTCATCAAAGTATCTTGATTTTTAATTAAACAATTTTTAAATTACTTTCACTTTTTATAAATATTATTTTATCAAATAATTTAAAATTAAATTAATTAATTAAAATTGATCAATTTTGATAATTTTTTTAATGAAAAATATATTTAGATAAATTAAAAATACAATTAAAAAAAATAAAAATAAATCATTAATTAATTTCATCAATGAATTTAAAAATATTACTTCAAAATTAATTAGTATTTTTATGAATTATTAAATAATTGTTATGTAATTATTGAAGTAATTAATAATTTAAATATTTACCAACAGCATTTTTTAAACGAGGTGATTACAATATAATAATTGTTGATTACGGAACATTGGTACGTGAACCATGTCTATCACAAATGCAATGGGGCCCGGATTTTTGTTCACGTTGTATTGCTCAGTTAGTGAGATATTTGAAACATCATCCACGTGGAATACAAGTAGAAAATATACATGTACTGGGATACAGTGTTGGTGCTCATATTGCTGGCCTTATTGCAAATTATCTACCCGATGACAAATTGGGCAGGATCACAGGTAAATTAATTTATAAATAATTTGTATGCTGAGTTGTTGTAACTTAGATTACAATTATAGGTCTAGATCCAACGATATTTTTCTACATGAATGGAAACAGATCGAGGGATTTGGACGAGACAGATGCAAATTTTGTCGATGTGATCCATACTGGAGCTGGAATACTGGGTCAATGGGGACCAAATGGACACGCAGATTTTTATGTAAACGGTGGATCGAGTCAGCCGGGATGCGCAACAGCATCAATACTACGTTAGCATATTTTTTTTTATTATTATCTAATAATTGCTTGAAGTATTTTTACGTTGATTAATTTTATTTGTATTTATTTTTTATCATTTAGAGACTCTGTCTTGCGATCACACGAAAGTAACACCATATTACATCGAGTCGATAACGTCAAAGGCCGGATTTTGGGCAGCACCATGTCCCAATCTATTCTCATACCTCATAGGCTGGTGCAGCCCAGAAGCCCACGAGTGGATACAGATGGGCGAGGATACTCCACATACGTATGTATTTTTTTAACAACAAAAAAAGAAGCTAAAATACTTTTTTACACAAATTAAATCTTTAAAATATTGACAAACATTAATCAATATCCTTCTTGAAATTTCGATTTATTTTTTAAACAAAATTTTAAACTTTGATATTTTTTATTTAATAATTAAGTAATTAATATTAATTAAAATTTTTTTTTTAATTTAGCGCACGAGGAGTATTTTATCTGTCAACAAACGCACACAAACCATACGCCCGAGGACTACCAGAAAAAAATCGAGTCCCGAAAAAACAGAAGCAATCGTCTTACCGCCAGTATTAAGTTTACTAAAACAACTGATAAACATAATCCTCGAATAATGCTTCTAATTTTGTCAATCAAAAATCAAACCTTGTACATAATTTTACATGAATAGCTTTTTTATTATAATTTAAATAATCAAAATCACATCAAAAGGAAATAAATAATAAGTGATAGAAATTATTATTTTTTTTTTTTTATGTTAACAACAATATTTATTACATAATAATTACGATATAATAATAACTTCTATGGATTTACAATACATTGTCGCACTAATCCTTATCATTTTATTATTAAAATGGAATGATTACAATATTTTTTTTTTTTTCTTATTACATTCTCTTTTAATTTTTTTTTTTATAATATATCTCGCAAGCTGGCGGCGTTGGGTCATTTTTCATAATTTTTTTATTGTTAATTTTTATATTAATTTGTTTATAATAAATTCATTGAAATATTTTCATATTTTTTTTTTTTAAATCGAGATTAAGATTATACATTGTCATCTCGATATCGTGCATCAGGATAATTTTTAAAATTTAATCATTTTTTTTTAAGGTAGAAATTTCAAAATTACAAACTCACTTTTATTTAATTTTTTTTTTCAAAGATTATTATTAATTTTGAATTTCACCTTCTATTTAGATAATAATAATAATAATAATCAGTGTCAGCAGGGTATTCCAGAGATTACGGAACTAGGAATAAACATATTTTGTTTTTTTTTTTTTTTTTTATCATTTTTTTTATACAATTAATAACGTACATTCTACTTGTAATGATTAAACACTTTTTCACTTGTTTTTTTATTTGTTAAATAATTTTATCTCACACCTGTGTGTAACCACATTTTTAAAAAATAAAAATCAGGTCACTGAATGAACCCATTTTTAATATTATTACATCGAAAAAAAAAAAAGCCTAAATTAATTAAAATTATATTCTCAATTATTTTTTATATATTTCATTGTTGTTGTTTTTTTTTTTTAAATCAATCTTATTTTTTCCTTTCTTTATTTACATAACTTTCGCACAAACCCAGTTCATTATTATTATGTTTTTTAAATTAATAATAATTTGAATGATAAATAATGAGCATGCATATTGCTTGAAGTATGATGATGAAATAAAATGTATAGATAAAAGAAAAAAAAATTTCCAGAGGATGCAGTAAGGCACTTTTTTCATGACTGTGAATGAATCATCAAAGTGCATTGAACATGATCAAATTGTATTGGTGCCTTGGATGATAAAAACTAGGCTAAACACTCTCTCTAAATTCTAAAAAAAAAACACTCAACACTGTGTGTTTTTTTAAATATTTAAATGTTATTTTTTTTTGTTTTTCTTTTTTATTAATTCAAATATCACTGTATCCTCTGGAAATATTTTTTTAATTACACAAAAAAAAAAATTATAAACAATTTAAATAAATAATTATCACACATTAAATTATAAATTGTTATTTTTTTTTTAAAGTTTTTCTTAATTTTTTTTTTTCCATTATTCATTTATCGAGATTACACTCATACATATTCTACTTTATTTTTATTTTCTTTTCTATAACTACAACATGACTTATATACTTTTCGGATAATATTCTTCTTCATTCTACCATAATGTTTTTTTTTGTTTTAAATTTTTATTTTTTCGTTAATATTCGTCCACGTCGATCAACGACAAACCTTGTGCCTAATGTTTAATATATGAAAGGATGAATCTAGGATAATGTCAACTATGAAAATAATTATTTAACTTAATTAAACAAATTGGCGATATTATTATATAATATTTAATGAATAATATGTTGATTATGATATTTATTATGATGATTAGAGTGATAATGGGCGGTCCTTTATAGCTAATTTTTAAATGGTGTTTTTAATTTATTTTTTAAATTTATATATCAATGGGTTATTATGTGGTTTATTTATTTCATTTTTCTTTTTTTGTAACTCTGATATTCTAATTTCATTTTTTCTATTCGATATTTATTTATTTATTTTCATTTAGATATTTTTATATTTAGCTTTATGAAGACAGGGACGTCGGTTTTTTTATTTTTTTTTATATATTTTTCTTTTTTAATATAGTCACAAGTATATTTGCGAAATAAATGACTAAAATAATGAAAGGCACTCTAGATACGTGTATAGGTACGTGCGTGCAGATACCATCAATTTAATCATACATTTTTTTTTTTTTGATGTTAGTTAACGTTATATTTATTTTTCGTCACATTACGTACCCAACAGTTATATAATAATATTTTATATACACATTCAGTGTGTTATATATATTTTTTAATTTTTTTTATTAATCTGTTTTTTATTTCTTTTTTTCATTATACAATCTGAGGTACTCTCGTTTTGATGGACATGTCTCCTCGAGGAGGCAAAAATACATTTTGATATATTATGATATTTATGATTTTTATTAAATTATAAATGTGCGATAATTTTTTTATTAAATTATAATTATTTAAGCTGGGGGTTAGGTAGGAAGAAAATATGATAGCGATTATATGAATTTATGATGATTTTTTTTCTTTCTTTTATTCTTGCCCCGACGTCTCTGTCTTTATTATAATTTGTTTTTTTTTTTTTATAACAATTGAAATTATATATTTAGTTTATTTTTTAATTTATTTATGTATCAATACAAGTACAATGCCGCATTTGACTTTAAACTGACTATCATGATAAGTCGTTTACGATTTAATTGGTCCTGACAAAACTGAATGTCATGGTCAAAATATTCGGATTATAAATTTCTTGGTCGAATTATTTCAAAATAAAATATCCTGGTTAAGAAGAAAAACAAATTCTAAATTT
This sequence comes from Aphidius ervi, assembly GCA_015776835.1. Classification (NCBI taxonomy): domain Eukaryota; kingdom Metazoa; phylum Arthropoda; class Insecta; order Hymenoptera; family Braconidae; genus Aphidius; species Aphidius ervi. Next base: position 961,538 of record MKYW01000001.1, on the reverse strand, counting down.
ACCTGATATTATTATTAAAATAATACAAACATAAAGAATTGTTTAATGACAATTTAAAGTGTCCCAAAAATTATGATAAATAAATAAAAACTCTCTTGATAATTTCCTTTTTTTTTTTAATTAACTTTAATCTTGGATATACTTAAAATTAATTAATTTAAAATCAAGCTTATTAGTCATTCTATTACTAATGACTAGTATTATTATTTTAAAATTAATTTTTCAATATTTATCTTTCAAATATTCTATGAAATATTTTTTTTTCGATTTGTCATTAAAAATTCTGAATAAATTTTTTTTTAATTTGATATTTTTAACCAGGCTTTTCTTTCATTTTGAAATATTTATTATTCAAAATATTGTGACCAAGATATTTAGCCATATAATCGACAAAACGATAGAACCAAAAAAAATAAAAAAAAAACAATGATGATACGATTTAACTTTAAATTTCTTCTGTCGTTATTTTAATATTTTTTTCGCCAATTTTTCTCCTTTTCACTTAGTATATATATGTTTTTTTTTTAAATCTTAAATATTAGTGATACTGAGTGGTGGATTTTATTATTAAATATTAATTATAAATGATTTTCTACTGTGCTGAATTTATTCTCACATTCATATTGTCATTCGTAACCAATCATTCTCGTATTTTTAAAATTTATATTTTATTCTCATGCCTTTATTTGAAAATTAAGTAGAAACAATATAGCTGAATATTTTTTATTAATTTTTCATGCTTACATGTGGATGAGAAGAGCCAATGCAAGTCGAAATAGACATATTTTTCATTTCGATAAAATTCTAATCAACCAGAAAACGTTTATATATTTATTTATATTATTGTGTAATATATGTTTTTTTTTTTTTTTTTTTTGTTAATTAAATTTTGTCAAGTCATTATCATTGTTAATTATCAATAACAACAATGATTATTTAAAAATGTTTTTTTCTTTCACAATTAAATTCATAATACATGCATAATTTGTATAATATTGTCCGTTTTAATATATTTTTTTTTAAACATCTTAATTATGATTTTCAAAATCATATTTATTTCTGATAATAATTTCGGACCAAGTTATTTATTTATTTCCGAATTTAAGTGATTTTAAAGGCCGATTAATTATTGTGAATGTTTATATGAAATCGGGGCAATAAATATCAACGAATATATTTTTTTTTTTTCAATAATTAATTGTTATTTAATTTGACAGGAAATGTATTTACAATTTCGTAATTTACTGACCAATTATAACACTGATAAAACGGAGGATAATTACAAGACATCGATTTAATATATATTTCCTTTTTTTTTTTTTTTTTTGTTATATTTATTTTCATTTTTAGTTGGAATTTTTTTAAAATTTTTTTTGTGAAAAAACAAAGAGTATGTACAATTATTCAATTCCTTCATCGAACACAATCAAACAAAAGTAAATCTGTGTTTTTGATGTCATCTTCCGTTTGTTATTTAAAAAAAAAAAAAAAGCTGTTTATAAATTAATTATTATAATTTGTTATTTTTTGCTTGTGATTATGTATTGGTCAGAAATTAAACGACAATTACAATCCATGTGAATAGGCCCGTTTAAATATATTAAAAATCATTTTTGAAATTAAATATTTTTTAAACTTTTCAATACTAAGTTTAATTTTTAAACTCAATTTTTAGCTAAATATTTTAAAGGATTTCTTACTGCAGAAAATAATCTGTACATTAATCAAATTTAATTAATTTTTTAAATTTATTGTAGCGTACGAAGACTTGAACAAGAACACTGTACTTCCAATAATTATAATTTAAAAAATAAAAATAAAAACAACAATACAATTTAAAAATTATATAAACAGTCGACAAATTTATCAAACATAAATTAACATAATTAAATTAATAAACATTAATATTGTTGAAATAATACGACTCATGTATAAATAATTAAATTATTATTTGTTAAATTAACATAACAAATAATATTTGATTTATTTATAACTTAAATTATTTTTTTTTTTCAATCAAATTATTTTTTCATTTTTTTTCTAAATTGTTGTTGTTTTTGTTTTTATTTTTTTATTTTTTTTCTACAGAATGAAGTATAATATAAATTTTACCAGAACATAATATTAATTCTAAAATTTATTTATCCATTATTTTGCAGTATTAAATAATTACTGATTTTTTTAAAACTGATTTATAGATATCAACTAAATATTCTGTAATTTTTTTTCATTTTTAAATATATCTTTCTTCTTTATCCTCTTCATAATATTTATTTATTATTTTTTTTTCAACTTAATTTTGTTAATTTATAATTTTATCAACATTGCGATATACTCCTGAAATTAAAAAAATCAAAAAGAAAAAAACTATTTGTCTATATCTTTGAGAGAAAATGAATTTATTTAAAAAAAAAATTAGTATACCTTTTTTAATAATTTAAGGAAGATATTTAATCTTTTTTGTCACCATCTTCTGGATCCTTGAGCGTATGCCATTGCGCAATTGGACGTCTTGGTGATGCCAACATGTCTGACCAATGTCGTAGTTCAGTTCCACTCGCATTGTAACCAAGTACAACTTTTCCAATTGGTTCTGATGTACCAATACGATCATAATCCACTACAGTTACCATCAAATTCACTTTCTGTTTGAAAAATAAAATTTTAAAAATTAAATAAACATCAACAAATCAACATTACAGTCAACATGAAATACCACATTAATTAATCTCCTACAAGAGACTACACACTTAACAGATCAAGCCTGGATCACATCTGTGTAAAGTAAAAAAAAAATAAAATAAATAGAAAGTATAAATGTTTAAAAAAAAACACATCATTTTAAAATACATTGTTGTAAAAAAAAAATAGCACATTGGTTAAAAATAAAATTAAAAATAAATCACATTTACAAGTACAAAAATTGTTTAAACAATTAATCAGTTCAAGTATTAATTTGTATGGTATTACAGTAAACATCAACCCAAAACCACAAGAAGAATGTTTTCCCTAGACGCACCCTTAAGAGCGAAAGGGGAAATGTATTTGTGTTTATGAAATAATTTTTTTTCATGTTTATTTCACCTGAATTTGCTCGAAGGGAACTTCAAAGGTAAACGATTCGTTGTAGTATGGATTGAGGGTACATTTTTTGATTGATGTCTTTTTCTTCTTGAGTCTTTTTCCATTTTGCATTAATGCTATTTTAACATATGGATCTGATAGACCACCAACGTCCATTTTCTTCAAATTTTTAGCTTCCAATATGACAACTGTTAATTTTCCAGCTGTTGGTACGTAACGAAGTGAAAAACAAATATCACCAAGTTTGTTGTCCTTGCAAAATAAAATATATATTATAGTAAATATTGGGTTAATTCAATTATTAATTAGTATTAGTGTTGTTGTTTGATTTTATTGATGATCTTACTTGTCCACCTTCACCTTCGACACTTTGTAATTCTCGCCATTCTTCAATTGTTTGTGCCAAATCAATTTGACACAGTGGAACTTTAACTTCACCGATTTGATCGTGTTTTGAAAATCTATCAAAATCGAATATTGCAAATACTAAAGTTTTGTTCATAGCATCGGCATATGGAACTCCCTGAAAATTTAAAAAATATAATATTAATAAATTTAATTAATTTAAGTTCATTGACAATGATACGAGACAGAGTAAATATACTAAACACAAACTTCCAGGTTAAATTATCTTGAAATAAAATATCAAGTATATTAGTTGAAAAAAAATGAAATATTTTTTTAAAATTAAAATTCATCATCATAAAAATAATATAAGCATAGTAATATATGAATATTTGTTTTTTTTTTTTTAAATTTAAGGAAAAATCTATAATTATATAATTTTAATATATTTATTATGAAAAAAAAAAAAGACAAAGAAAATTGTATTTATAAGAATACTATTTTGTGTTTTGTTATCAAGTGGCTTAGTGGTTGAGGGGACAAGCTCCATGCCTACGGTGCTTGAGGTCTTGAGTTCTAAACCTTTCGACAATTTCGATGTATGAAGGCAATTATATTTAGTTGAATGTTGAACAATAATTATTCAGAGCAAATACTTCCTGGCAAAGAACAAGTGAAGATCAACACTGTCTTGTTCTATGCTGGGAGGTATTTGCCCTAAAAGCCAAATATTTTTTTGTTAAAAAAAATTTAAATGACAATACTACATTTATTTTTACAATT
>MKYW01000001.1:929826-956878 GCA_015776835.1 Aphidius ervi | reverse complement strand
ATGACAATACTACATTTATTGTTAATTCAATAATATTAATAATTTATTTTGAAAAATTTTAATAAATGGTGTTTTTAATTATTCCGTTAAAACGTGTTAAAATAAAATCAACATAGTCAAATATCAACACAACGATTCAATGACTATTGTTGACTGTCTAAAAAATAATAATAAATAAATAAATATTCCATTAAACAATTTATCCATTTTATTTTTTAAATTTACTATCAAAATAAATCTCAGATAATTTTAAAAATAAATTAATTATAATGGCTCAATGTTGATATTATTTCAAATTTAAATTTTGTTAATATTTACTTTTTAAAAATTTTATTAAGTATTTCTTAATATATTTATTATTTAAAAAAAAAAAAGAAAAAGAAGGTTGTATTCATAAGAGTTATAGTTTTGTGTCTTGGTACCAAGTGGCCTAGTGGTTAAGGGGACAAGCTCCATGCCTACGGTGCTTATAGTTTCGAGTTCAAAACTATAGAGAGGTTGTTCACTAAGATATTAATTAAAATTATACGATTATGTTTCTAATATTATCGGGTGTATAATAATTTACAGCCTATCCAATCTTCTACACTCGCATGCGACTGAAAATGACCTAAAACTCTGCGATTAGAGCAAATACTTCTTGGCAAAGAACAAGTGAAGAACAACACTTTCTTGTTCTATGCTGGGTGGTATTTGCCCTAAACGCTGAATAATTTTTTGTTTAAAAAAATACAAATGACAATACTACATTTATTATCAATCCAATAATATTAATATTCAATTTTGAAAAATTTTAATAAATGTTGTTTTTAATTATTCCCTTAAAAAGTGTTAAAAAATAATCAAGTATTTTTTTATTGTTAGAAAAATAATTATTAATATATATCTCAAATAAATTTGTAATTATTTATTGTCATTGTATTTTTATTTTTTTTAAATTGGAAATATTTTAATCTGGAAATTTATATTGTGCATATTTAAATATAAATTAAAAATTACCTTGAACGTAAATGTCTCATTGAATTCTGGATTCAGTGTTTTTCTATGTACCTTAGTTTCAAATTTCTTTTTTTTATCTGGTAAAAGATAAACTTTAACATACGGATCAGAAGTTCCACCCATATCAAGAGCTGGCAACTCTTCAGCTTTAATAACTGTCACTGCCAAACTGTTTGAGTTGAAGTCATACTCAAGCTTTAAAAAAAAGTACAATCAATTTTTTAAATTCAAAACAAAAAAAAGTCACCCTCAATTGAAAAATAAATTAAAAAAAAAAGTTATATTAATTTTTTTGGTTCACATAAAGTTTGATTAATTAAAAATCATAATTAAAATGATGCTTGATAATAAATTGGCGTGTTATTATTAATTAAATGTTGGCAATTTTGCTACCTTGTATTGGAGCTTTCCAAGTTTGACCTCGCTCTGTTTGCTCTCAGCTTCATCAGGCTCCTCAGCATTGTCAGTTAATTCTTCCATATCCGGCTGTACCTGTGGGTTTGTAAATAGTTTCCACGAGAGGAAAAGAGAAATATTAAATTTATCTAGGATCTAATTTAATTGAAAAAAAATATATAAACCTTGTCCTTGTATGTTCCACCGAGTAATTGTACACCTTTGAGATCGACACCTTTGATACCTTTTTTTCCATCCTTCGAACGACGTTTTCGGAAACATCTTCTTATACAAAAGCCACATATTCCAAATATTATTGCGACAATCACTGAAAATTTAAAATTAACATTTAAACAACAATTATTTATTTAATTAATTATTTTTTAAATATTAAATTTACCTATGACTATTGTAACTGATGCCCAATCTGGTAAACCTGATTTGTCTTTTACAAAATCCACAGCAACTGCTGGTATTCTCTCCACTTTTTTTAAGGCTGATCTTGCTGTTGTTGATGCTGGACTCTCAGACGAATATTCTATGTAAAAAAAAATAATTAAAAATTAAATTTTGTAGAAATATAATTAACAATAATAATTTGAAATACATTTTATTAATTTTAACAATTTTATTTTGGAAAAATTGTAAATTTTTGTTGTTATATTTGATAAAAATATAAATAATTAATTTTTGTGTCAAAATATAATTAATAATAAATATTTAAAATGAATTTTATATTAAAAAAAAAAATTATTCTAGATTAGATGAAATATTTGAATGAAAATAATTAATTTCTGTGTGAAAATGTAAATTATTTAGATGAAATTTATTATTTTTAGAAAATATTTATGGAAATTTTAATTTACCAGAGACAAGATCCTCACTGGTTGATAATATTTTTTGAGTTGAAGATGATAATATGACATTCTTCGGAATACTCGTTGGTGGAGCAACACCTGATGTCAAACTTTCAGCTGGTACACTTGGTGCAATCGGCACAACTGGCGCACTTGGTGCACTTGATGGACTTGGTGCTTCCCTCTTGACCGCCGGCATTTTCTAAAATACAAAAAAAATAATAATCATTAATATATAATTAATTAAAACAATATTTAATCAACAAAAATAAAAATCCATTCAAAAGACTACAAATAACTTTAAAGAAAAAATCCTTAAACTTTTTAAAAATTTTTTATTTAAAAAGCTCAAACAATTGCTAAAATTTCTCTGACAATTTTTTGTCTCTCGACTGTATTTTATCTTCTTTTACAACTGATACAATTACAAATAATTAAATTAATTATTTTTCTTAAGATTATAAACTAAAAGAAATAAATAAGAAAAAGATTTTTTTTATTTTTGATTATAATTAAGTAGTAGTGCACTTTAAAAGTTCATGTTGAACAAAAGTTGAACAGAAGAATTGTCTAATACAATCAACAAAGAGCACATGTATTTTTTCTTTTTTATAGTTGCTTTATTTAGAGTATTATTTTTCACTTTTATCTAACGCCTACTCGTGGACATTCATTGAATTAACTGATAAGTGATAATAAAACTTTGTAGATGTATTTAATTATTAACACATTTATTTTTAATACTATTATTTATTTAAACGAGAAATAAAATTTATTATAATTATTTCAATGACTTTGAAGTTTAATTTTATGTTATTATAGTTATTAATAATATAAGACACCTTGAACTAGTTTCGAGAAATTATTTTTTCTCTATTTTGTAATCGGATCATGAATAAAATTAAAAAAAAAAAAACTCTTTCTTCTTCTCTTAATTTTTCTAAATAAATATAAACAATTTGATGATATAAAAATTTGAAATTTTAGTTTAAAAATTAATAAATAATTAGCATTCTTTTTTTTTTGTAGTCAGAGGATATTTAAATATTTTTTTTTATTTGTTATATATATTCTAAAAAAATACATAAACATAACTAGCATAGATTTTGTAAAATAAATTTCTCCTAAACACGAACATTAGCCCATTGACTTTTGAAACAGTAAACATCAATTATGATTAGGTTCAACCAACCGAGTATAATTTATATAAATTTATACAAATATACAGGAATATTTTATGACATTATTCAAAGACTTTGAAAAAGGTCAGGAGTATTTTTTTTTATCTATCATGAAATATGAAAAATTATTTTTTTACGTGTCAAGTATAAAAATAATACATAAAAAATAAAATAACACGTAAAATTTTATTCGATTTTGTTTTTTAATAATGTTCATAACTATTTCAAAAATTTTCCAAGTAATTATTTCATAAATTTTGTTGAAAAAAATATATATTTTTTTATTTAATAATTGTAAATTTAAATGAATTTTTCATTTTAAAAATTATAAATTTAATTTAAATAAATAGACAAACGATAGAACAAATTATTTAAAGGATAAATAAATAAATGAAGAAATAAATGAACAATATAATTAAATAATTGATCAATAAATAATTAATTAATGTTAAATATTTTAAATATTTTTTTTAAAGAATTCTATTTTATTTTTTAGATGAAATAATTAATAAATAAATAGACACGTCACTTTACAATATCGTATCTCCTCAAATGATATTTTTTATCAATGAATATTTTATAATTAAACACGGAGAGAAATCCGCAGCAAATAATGCTGTAGAGTATCAAACAAATTTTACTGTAGTCTACTGGAAATTGAGAAGTTGCGTGGGGAGGCCACCAGGATCGACTAGAATTTCCTACTACACTACAGTAATTTTAATCAAAACAAAACAAAAAAACAACACAAAAAATTAAATAAAACCTTATTGTTTAAACATCAAAATAAAAATGTAACGTGTTTATTAATTTTTAAAAAATAAACCATTTTATAATTTTCATGTGTTTCACCGCATTTTTATTTAGATTCATGAATAAAATAAAAACAATAAACTTTTTTAGAAGAGGTTAGGAACACACTTGATTTCCAATAAATATTCGTGTCATCTGGCGGGAAAACCTGCTGTACACTACAGTAATTTCTGGTCTAAAATATACCATTAACTCAAGACTTCCAAAAATTCCGGTAGACTACAGTAAAAAATTTAGATGAAATATAATAATAATCATTATAATAAGTGGGAATTAGTCGCTTTAATGACGTCAGCTATGATTTTTACGATACCACTACAGTAATATATGCTGCGGATTTCTCTCCGTGAACTTCCTTATAAATGTATCATATTATACATGATTGCACTCATGCATATTGACGTAATGATCGAGTTAACGTCATCCAGCTGCGTTATTAAAAAAAAAAATAAACATTGTTTGCAAAGGTAAAAGAAAAAAAAACAGATGAATAAATAAAATGAGATACAAATAAAAATTCAACTTTCACATTGGAATCCGGTATATGCATGCAATCGTAGCTCAAGCACGTTTTAAATTGAATTTCAATAAGTCATGTCCATATATTTAACAAACATGAAGAGTTTCAATCGAGTAAAGATCCACAATGTAAAATAAAAATATATTTTATTTTTTATTTTTCAAGTGACTTTTCATTAAAATTAAAAAACTGTATATTAAACTGAAATTAGCATTGCAAAGAGAGAAAGAGAGAAAGGAAGGAAGGAGAGAAAAGTTGTTGAGGAAATCAATACTAGGAATGAAAAAAAATATGAGAGAAATAAAAATGAATTTTTTTTTTAATATCCAATTTAAAAGTCGTTGGCTTTTGTAATATAATTTTTAGGGCATGTAATTTATCGAAGAAAATCGATACTAAGAGTGTTAATTTTCGTGACGATTTTGATTGGCTCTTAATATTCTTGACATTTGACATTTATGACACTATTCAATAATTGAAATTGTTATTGGCACTGATACGGGGAAAATTACGAAAAATACGGAGATGTGTTCCACCAGGTTGCACACACGATTGTGGCTATATATTCACCGTAATTTTCCCCGTAACTTGTATAAATGTCACCGAAAATTCCTCCGTACAGTGCCAATAGCGTTACCGTTCAATAATAGCCGCACCCATTTGTCTTTATTACAACTGATTTTTTTTATTTTAAATTTAATTTCATACGTTGATAATTATTACACTCCAAGTTTGAAATGAAATTAATTTAGTGAATTCTACTTGCACAAACTTTGAAAATATTATGTTCAATATTTTTTGGATTGCTATAGTTAAAATAAAATATAAAACTTTCTGTTTTCAGGTAGAAAAAACTTGTTATAATAAGGAAATATAAGAAGTATTGTAATAAGTTAATATTAAAGAGAGTAATTAAGTAGCTTATTATTTATAGACTCATTATTTTGAATATTCAAATGTTAGTTTGATGAAAATTAGTCTGACGAAAATAAGTTTTTTCTACTTAAAAAAAAAAAAATTTCCTTACAAAAAATTCGGTTTTATACAAAATTTTTTAAGCTTTTTTTTAAGTAGAAAAAACTTATTTTTGTCAGACAAATTGATAGTTTTCATGAATGCCTACAATGATACAAAAAATAAAAAAAAACTCACTTTTTTAAAACAAATTATTTTCAATTTATCAAATATTGAAAAAAAAAAAAATTTATCAGTATATCTTTTGGGTAAAAAATAAGGATAATACTGAGACAAATTGATTCTGCATGAAGACATGAATATAAATTGAACGACTATGTGAAAAAAAAAAATAAAAAAATAAATAATAAAGAGGATCGAGTGATAAATAAGAGATTAAATAGAATTTGAAGAGGATGAGATTATAGTGATGATGACGATGTTTGATGTCCTTCGACGACCCCTAACCACGTCCTTGGTTTACGCGTAGGTGAAGCATTATATTTCACTGTATAATATATATATAATATCAGTGCTAAGTTACTCTGCTTGTAAGTTTATTTTTGACCTCTTAATCTTTGCAAATTGCTGTTAATTAAAAAAAGAAAAAAAGTGAGTAAATAAATTTCTAAATTGATGAATGAATAACTTCAAATAATCAACGAATAAATTAATAAATAATTTATTTAATAAATAAACTAAAAAGTAAATAAAAAAAATATGAAAATAAGATGAAACATCCTCCATGAAAGTTAATATAAATTTATCAAAAAAAAAAAAAGATAATCTGATTAAATTGAAAATTTTTTTATTTATCTATAATGAAAAGTAAAGCTGGTTTATTTATTTTTTTTTTTTTTTTTAGATAATTTTCATTTGTTATAATATATTTATGACGGAGGAAGTGACTCAATGAGGTCAACATTCTTTAAAAAAAGAATTTTTTTTTCTTCTGAAAATATAGAAAGTCTAAAAAATATAACGAGACGTGTTCGTATGAATTTTTTAAATGGCAATCTGTCGTTGCAGTTTGAGTGTAATGTGAGGAAAAAAAAAGATATCTAGATTGATGTTAAAAAATTCAGATTTTGAATTTAGGTGAAAGGTTATAGAAACGCCCATTGACACATATTTATATACAACTTGTTATTATAAAAATTATTCAGTTAAAATATCTCAGTTTATAAATAAAAGAAAATTAAATAAATAAATGAATTTAATGTAAAGACAGATAGTTTATTGACAATGATATATGACGAAAATAAATTATACTAAACAAAACATCCAGCTCAAATTATCTTGAAATAAAATATCAGGTATTTTAGTATTAAAAAAATTGGATATTTTTTTTAAATTAAAATGTATTATTATGAAAATGACACAAGCAGTGCAGAGTAATATATAATTTTTGAATAGATAGAAAAATACAATAAGTATTTTTTAATATATTTATTATTTAAAAAAAGAAAAAGAAAATTATATTTATAATAGTTATAATTTGGTGTCTTGGTATCAAGTGGCCTAGTGGTTAAGGGGACAAGCTCCATGCCTACAGTGTTTGTGGTCTTGAGTTCTAAACTTGTAGATTAAAATATAATTTGAGCGTTAGCACTGTATGGAACTTGCAATATGGGCAGTGACTATTTTACAGAGACCGATTAATTCATGATTGGGGCAAATACTTTCTGGCAAAGAACAAGTGAAGAACAACACTTTCTTGTTCTATGCTGGAAGGTATTTGCCCCAAACGCCAAATATTTTTTTGTTTAAAAAAATACAAATGACAATACTATATTTATTATTAATCCAATAATATTACTAATTAATTTTGAAAACTTTTAATAAATGTTGTTTTTGATTATTCCCTCAAAACGTGTTAAAAAATAATCAACATAGTCAAATATCAACACAATACTTCAATGACTATTGTTGACTGTCTAAAAAATAAAGATAAATGAATAAATATCCCATTCAACAATTTATCCGTTTTATTTTTTAAATTTACTATCAGCATAAATCTCGAATAATTTTGAAAATAGATTAATTGTAATGACTCAATGTTGATATTATTTTAAATTTAATTTTTGTTAATATTCTCTTTTTAAATATTCTAAATTTAATTCATAATTAATTGATAACTATTCGACAAATTGTTAATTATATTTTTTCCATTCAAAAAAAAATTAAACATTCAACTGACAAATTAAATAAAACTCCTAATTTTTTTTTGTCATTTAAAACGTAAATAGAAAATAAAAAACTATAAAAACGTAAAATAATTTAGAGATACATTTTATTTATCTTACAAATTGACTTTTTTTTATAGTTTTTTTTTTGTTACAAGGAATATATTTGCTGATTTAATTTCCATCAAAAAGATAAGAAAAAGCAAAAATAATTATTTTGATTTATAATTTAAGTGTATTGATAATTTTTCCTTTTTTTTAACGACATTCTTTCATCTATTTTTATTATTATTAAATAATTCAAAAGGTCTATGGTTATATATAGCAACAAATGCAATTGTATATGATGTTTTGTATAGTATTGATTAGCTTGATGGGAATAGAATTGATATTTTGTATCTTAGCTTTGCAGATCTGGCCATTGGCACTGTACAATATTACGGTTTTTTATTCTTATCATCATTTACCCATCGTAAGTTTATATACACAATGTGACGTGTACTGTACATAAATCGATAACGACGCTTTGCTCAGATACATTTTAACCTCGGCTATTTTACTCCCTCTCTATTATCATTATTTTTCTACGAAAAAAAATAACAAAAATCAAATTATTACAGCAAAAAATTCACAACAAAAAAAGACAAATAAAATATCTGTTTTTATTAATTACCATAATTATTTAGCATATTAAATTATTTATAAAAAAATATTATTCAACTGACGAAACTGACTGACAAAAGTTTAATAAAAAATAAAAATATGTATAATTCATGTCTATGTACAGTAAGATCGAATGCGCAGTTTCATTTTATTAATTTGTCACGCACCAAAATGACTGCTATAGTAAATGCAACTTCCAATTGACTGTTTATTAATTTTATTATTATTATTTTTTTAATTTTAATTAAAACAATCATATGGTCAATTTAATCCACCTATTATCCTCTGATGATTTGAATTTACCCAATATTTATCTACAATTTAACAGAAAAAAAAAACTAAAAATAAGTAAAATTAATTTTTTGTTTATTTTGATTTTGTTAATAATAATTATGGTTTATTTAAAAATTATATTTTCATAAAAATTATAAAATATCAAAGGAATGATATACTCTGAATTCTTTTCATCCCTTAATTTTATTTCATACTAAAATATAAAATAAAGTTTAAAAATAAATTTTTATGTTTTTTTTTTTTATTAGATAATAAAAAATAAATGGATTAATAATTTTTTTACTGGTTTGTTTATATAATTTTTTATTTATTTATATGTTTATTTATAAATTTAGTTGTATTTTATATTTGTTATAATATATTAAATATATAGAAATGAAATTTATGATATTTGTTTGACTATTGACTGGCCTACATCACTTGCCGTCGGCAATTCAACCCTCCCATAATATATTTTTCCCCTCATAACCAATGATGCTTGCCAAGAATTGTCAATGAAATTCCTTTTTGATCCTCCCTCTCCTTGACACGACCCACTGAATATCAGACGATCGAAATATTTTCTTATAAAAATGGCCAAAGAAAAATAATAAAAATAATACTAAAAAAAAAATATCAATAATACGCATTCAACACACAACCCTGCGTAAACACATAAAATAAAAATAATGATAATAATAATTTACAGACTTATAACCATTGACATCCCCTTAGTAAATTCCATCACAACCCTCAACTTGATTGCCAGACATTTAAGATTAAAATATCTATACAGAACAAAAAAGAAAATCTTTTTGAAAAAATAAAAAGAAATTTATATATTCGCTCAATTGAATACAAGTTTTTCTTTTTGTACAAAGTTGGATGAAAAGAATCGTGGTTAAGATGCAGTTCAAGAGAAAAAAGAGGGTTGTCAAAAGAGGGTAGGTTGGGTGCTGTCAAGTGAGGGAGGTAAAGAATCAAAAAAAAGGGGAAAAAAATACAAAAAGCTACAATCAAATTGTCATGGATCAGGAGATGCCCCGGAATTTGTCAGATATAAATATAATAAAAAAAATCGATAACTCAATTTTATATACTGACATAATCCAAGTCCATTAAGAAAAATAAAAAAATAAAATATACACTTCATTGACATGCTTTTGACAGGAAAAAACTTTTAGGGTCGTTAATTCAGCCGAAAAAAATTCTTAGAGAGATCAATAATTAAGGAAACCTCTAGAGAATTAGGGTTAGATAAAATCATTTATCCGAGAATGTTGAAAAAAAAAAGAAAAAAAAATATAGGGAAACAATGAATCGATAAAATGTGTGCGGCAGGTTGAAGTTGCGGCGGGTGAAAGGGATCGATTGGTCAGGCATCCCACCCAGTGTTAAAAAATTATTTTTTTAAAAATAAATATCATCACGTATATCACACCACCACCCTTAACATGCAACACTAAAAATAATACATTTTTTTAAAATCTATATTATATATTCACAATATTATTTTATTATTAAATTTTCACTAAATATTTTTCTCAAAATGACGTAAATAAAATAACACAAAAATATTTCACTGTGATAAAATATAAATTTTTCTTTCATCACTTGTACTTACGTATTATATTGTTGAACAAAAATAATTATAAATAATTATTATAAACAATTTGACCGCTCCCGTTTTAATATTTTATAATTATTTTCCTTATTCACCAACAAAAGATCCAACTCTTTCTCTGTCAAAATTCACCCGCGACCCCGTAACACAAGCGTCACGAAGACGCAGCTTTTCTGTGCGGTAAAATACTTTTAATATTAATTTAATAATAATCAAATTTATTGTTAATAATTAGAAAATTATATATAAATATATATTGTAATTATTGAATTATTATAATTTATACATTATTTATTTTATTAATAAAAGCACAACGTCATAAAAACGTATTGTAAAATTCAGTCGCGGCTTCTCTTTACGGGCCACAAAACTCTTGCACACTAGGAGGTCAAATGAAGAGGGAAATAATATATTTGCGCATGTGTAGTTTGAAAATATATTTTCAATGTAATATGGCTGCTTGTTATATATATATATATATATGTGTATTTGTATTTTAACATTGAAGGGTTGTAAAATCGATAAAACCAAAGTTTCTTATTATTGGTTACTCGTTGTCACTAGAGGGCGAAATAAAATACTCGTGGCGGACTCATGTGGTCATCCTTATAAAGCACAAAAATATATTATTATTATTATTATTTTTAAGCTCGAAAATTAACTTGATGTTATTATGAATATTTAAATAATATTTTGCCTGATATTAAAATTATTGCTTTATTTTATATTTCAGATTTTAGAGAATTATTTTTCATATTTCATTTCATTTTTTTTTAAACCACCCTTCACTTTTGGAGCTTTAATGTCAATAAATTTGTGACGTTAATAATCGTGTGCTTTGAGTATATGTGAATTTATTATAACACTTTAGCAACGTTGCAAAGAAAAAGGAAAAAAAAAAATCTTTGCTTTTATCATGACGGTTTGTCACGGATGACGTAGTGACTCCCTTGGGACATCGGCCTTGACATCACACACGATACTGTCATTGATATGTGTAATGAAAATGTAAAAATATATATTTTTTAATTTATCTCGTATTTTATATTATATTTGTTTATTATTTAATTTATTTGATGGTAATAATACAGTCTGACTTACTTTAATCACAGTCAAATTTATTTAGAAAACATTATGGTCTGACCTTGACTACTTGATTCTTATTGTGATTTTTATTTATATAATTTTTTTTATTTTTTAAGTATTATTGTTCTAGTTTTCTTCGTTAAGGCCAATTGACTTTGAACCTGTGATAAAAATTATTTACAAGGATTATGCATTATTATTATAGCTAGAAGTTTTATCGATGTAATAAAATTTTATCGTTGTTGAGTTCGTCGACATAGTATACTTAGAAATTGGTTGTTATTTTCCATTTAATGTAGAACAAATTTATTTTATTTATTTTTTAATCTGGAGTATTATTTATTTTTTATATTGTTTGTATAGAGTTGGTGGAGTGATTAGTGTTATGGAGAACATTGAAGGTCCATGGGACAATGATAAACGTAGGGTATCATCTGGCTCATCAACAAAAATTCGAAATGATGATTTAAATAATAGCCAAATTGATTCTCGTGATGAATCAATTTTTGATGATTCTTTGACATATGTGAATATATTTTTTCTAGCTAATTAACTAGATGAAAATTTTTTCTTAATAATATAATTATTTTAAAATTTAACAAATATCAAATTTGAATGCTCAAATATTATTGGTTTATAAATTTATTTAAATATTGAGTTTGCTATTTTTTTAGATGTTTGAAACAATATTTTTTCTCATTTTAATTTGACATTTTTAATATTGATTTTTGAGTTTTAAAATTTAACATTTAAGCTAAATATTTTTTGTTGTTTAATAATTATAATGTGCAATTTTAAATTATAAAATAATAAATAAATAAATTTTTGTTTGATTGTAATTTTTAGATACCTGTTTATACTCATTTAATCACTTATGATCCAGTGCCAATTAAGAGGCCAGTGACCCCATTAATTATTAAATCAGTTCGACCTGATTTAAGGTGAATATTTAATTATTATTTATTATTATTTGAACAATAAATTGTTGTCTTTATTTTAATTGTTAAATCAATTTTTTTATTTTAAATTTTAGAGCGGAATCAGAGATGAGAAAAACACCAGAATCAAAATCATCTAGCCAGTTTGACAAGTCATCAAAAATTAAAGAAAAAAAATAAACTTTACAATATTTCAATTAAAAAATTATAATTAATTTTAGGGCCGGTTTTTTCGTCCACAATTACAGTTTTTTGTTATAGTCTAACGTTTCTCTTCCCTATACTATACTATACCATGGTAGCTTAACTGTGGACGAAAAAACCGGCCCTTAGTAATTTTATTAATTCAGTATGTAAATTTTCGAAAATATTGTTTTTTGAAAATATAAACATGTCGTTCATGTAAATTTTCGCCTTGAAAAAAAACATGGCGTCAAAATTAAAAATTCGCCTTAATTGTTTATTCCAACATTGAATTTATTTTGTTGGTTAATTCGTTTTGTTGATAAACAAAACAAAACTAAAGTGCAATAGGTATTCTAAAAATACATAAAAATATAATTAAAAAATAAATTTTCATTGTTATTAATTAAAAATTGCAATTCTTTTTTTGTAACCACAATATTTTTGATCTACAAGAAGAATAAATAATATTTCTGGAGGATTAAGAAGACATCACAACATTGAAATAACGTATGATGATTAATAAAACTCCATGAATAATTTATAACAATTAATTAATAATAAAATTTTATTTCTAGATATTTGTAAAATGAAGACCAACTATTGTTCATCAGATAAATCAGTTGAAAAGACTGTCATTAAACATGGTAAAATCAGCAACAAGCCACAAGATGGTTCAGTCTGTTCCTTGCTGATAGAAGATGTCCAAACAATTCCCCAGGATATTGACTTGCAACAATATCACTCGGAAATATTAACTGGCAATTCAACAGTCCAATTGACAATTGACGAATCATCATCAGAATTGGACAGACAAATTGAAAGAGCCATCAAGTGGATGGGAGACAATGAAGTTGCTCTTGTTAATATTGCTCTTCCTGACCAAGAAGAATGTCAAAAAAATAACCAACTTAAATTCAAAATAACACTGATTGATCACAAGCCAGTCAAACCCATCTGGGACTGGACACCACAAGAAAAATTTGACAAAGCATTGGAAAAAAAAGAAACTGGTGTTGAACTTGTTAATAAATCAAGAACAAAAGATGCATTTTATAAATTTTCACAAGCTGTTAAATTAATAATTTCAATGGAACCAATTAAAGACTTAAATCTTGATGATAATTTAAACAATCGAATTAATGATCTAAGAGTCAGTTTGTACAACAACATGGCAATGTGCCAGTTGAAGTACAACAATTATGATCATACAATTGAACTTTGTAATAAAGTCTTGATGAGAGATAAAAATAACGTCAAGGCATTGTACAGAAGAGGTTGTGCTTATGGAGCTATCAAAAATGTTGAAAAAGCACTTGATGATTTTAAATATGCTTATCATATTGAACCACAAAATAATGCTGTTAAAAGTCAACTATTAATTTATCAAGAAAAATGGAAAAAAGCTGAAAAAGAAACAAAAGATATTATTAAAAAAATGTTTACATAATTTGTTAATAAATATTTTATATTTTTTAAAACTTTTTTGGAATTTATTTATCAATCAATCGCATAAATACAAAAATACATTTTTTCTACCCATTTTTAAACTTATACCACAATTATATTATTATTATTTTTTTTTACATCTTGCATGCTCAACAATTTTTTTTTTTTAAATATTTCAAATTAAAATTAAGGATAGTTTTGATATTTAAATAAAGATCAGCTGCATTATTATTGATTAAATGATAAAAATATGTTAGTAATATATTCCTGCGATGATTATTGCATTGTTTGTTAATAATAATCATTAAAATATGTTGAGACATTATTACAAGATAACAAATCATATACTTAAAATCACATTTATCTTTTTTAATTATTTTATAAAAAAAAAAAAATAACAGTGACGTATATAGTATTAAAAAATTTGATGTTTTTTTTAACTTAAAATTATTATTAAACGATATAATTTATATATTTTGATGTTGATAGATAATGAGCAAAAAAACAGTTGATGATTTTAACAGAAATAATAAATAAATGGCACAAAAATTTTATAATTATTTTGCCAATTATCGAGTCGAAATGATTGATTCATTTCCAGATATATTTTTTTTCTTTAAATGCTACAAACATGCATGAAAAAAAATAATAATTAAAATGCACATTCACGCCAGTTGTTTTAACAGTATTCATTTTTTTTTAAATATAATATTTGCAACTTGACAAAAAAAAAAATCATACTCATCATAATCAAATTGTTATTATTAATATCATTGCAAATATGATTTCTTTTTTCTCTTTTTATTAACAAATTCACTGGCAAGATGTATCGATTATGTAAATGAGCAAGTGCATTTGCATTTTGTAATGATTTTTTACAACACATAACAGTTTAATTTACAAAGTTAATGGCAAATGCGCTAGTGTTAATTTTTTATATTCTTTTTTTTTTTAACGATACTCAGGATAATAAACTTTATAGCAAACACAAATGAAAATAATAAAAATTAAAATGAAATAAAAAAACTAATTTTAAAATATCCTGAATTGTAAAAATGTGTGGCACAGCTGATGAAAATAAAATTACTAAAATTACAAACTTATTAACGCACTTAACTTTTTTCTTTTTTTTTTTTTTTTATATAAATATTTACATTTAATGCAATTTAAAAAACAAAAAATCATCCTGAACAAAATTATTAAAATAAACCCGATTAATGAGTAGTTTTAAAATGTTTTTTTCTCTTTTTTTTTTCTCTCTTTTTTTTATACTTAAGAATTTTTATAAAAAAATTTTGAGTTATTATTTTTAATGACAATAATTATCTAATTATGGACAACATTTTCATGTGTCAACTATAACAATTTGCTAATTTTTTATTTACTTTAAATAACGATTTTAAAGATCCATCGATAATATTATAAATACTGTCTTCTCACAATATAATTAAAATAAATTATTCTCATGTAAAAAAAAAACAAAAAAAAATTGTCAGGTTATTTTATTTGAGTTTAAATATTGTTCAAGATTTATTTTCCTTTTTTTTTTTTGTTAAATATATCTATATATTTTTAGTGTTAATTAAAAAAAAAAAAAAAAATAAGGGAATGGATCATGGATTTTTAAGAAATATTTTTAAAATATATTTTACGATTGTTTAGGCTTTCCATTAACAGCACTCATTGTTACATTGGTTGCTGCTTCAGTTGCTTGTGCAACAGCAACAGAAACTGATTTTTCCACAAACTGTTGATAAATTGGCTTCATAAACTGAAATTTAAAATGAATAAATATTAAAAATCAAATGATTAATAAAACGAAATAAAAATTAAGCAAAAGTACAATTAAATTTAGCCTTGAAAGCATATTATAAATTATTTTTTTTGTCACGACAATGGGAAGCTGCAGAAAACTTACAAATCACCATACCTTGATTGATGATTCCAAAACGCACTCGGGATTATTAAGGGACAAAATTATACAATTAAAATTCAAGAAAACAAAGTGTATGTGTGTTTGTTAATGTTATTAAGTGTTTTCCTTTTTTTTTTTTTAAATATATATTATCTAATTTAATAGTGAACCATCGATTATTTATGTTAAAAAATAAGATGAAATAATAAAATGTAGATGATAATTTATAAATTAAGCGTGGGATCATATGTAACCATGTTTACGAAAATGGGTATATACAACAGTATAAGTTGGTATTGCTGCTAATGTTATGAAAAAGGATAGGACAAGGTAACGTATTTTATGAGCTAGATGAGCGCATAGCCAGGCCTGTCGAAAATAGAGAAAGAGCATATTAGCTGGCTTATTTTTTTGGTTTGTTTTTATAAACAAATACACCGTGTATTGTTTGACAGTTTGAAATAAATATTATATTGTTTGTTAAAATAGTGGATAAAAAGTATTATGAAAATATATATTCAATCAACATGGGCTTGAAGCATTAAATATTTAATTAATTATAACTTACATTGTCCCACATTGCACTTGCCAGAGCATCAATTTGAGTTCCAACTTCTCGAAATTCACCACTCCATCTAGTTTAATTATTAAATAAATAAATTTATTTTAATGAAAAGATTAAGAGTTTAAGAATAAATAACTTACCTTATGTATGCCCATAAAGCAAGTGTCAATAGTGCAACTCCCATTGTAAGATTACAAAAATTAGCAACTGGATAAATACCAATTAATCCAAATACACCAGATAAAATATATGTTATAATAGCAATTGTAAAAAATACTGCTGGTGTACGAGCTGCTTTAAATATATTTTTTGATTCATTGTGTGCTTTAAATTGAAGAAATGATTCATCCATATCCTAAAATTAATTGTCAATTAATAAAACAAATTAAAAAAGAAATAATAAATAATTAACTTTAACAAACCTTGCTTAATTTTTCTCTGTATTTTTCACTAAAATCGTCACCTCCCATTTTTCGTTTATTTGAAAATTGATAAATTGCTTTTTCTACACATCTTTTATGCTCTGATTCTAAATGTGCTGTTGCTAAAAATGGTTTTGTTCCACCACAAACACACTCCATCAATTGTAAATACAGATCTTTAGCTTCAGCAACAGCTGATAAATTATTTGCCTCAGCAGTTGCCTGTATTAATCAATTTAAAATAACAATTATCAACTCGTAAATAAAATATACAACATATAAATAAATAAATGAAAAAGAAAATTTACCTCAAGCATACTTTTTGGTTGTGGTAATTCATCACCTTTATATATTTCAATATAACATTTAAAATATGCAACTAAATCTTTAGCTTTAACAGATTGTCCATTAATTTTTTTAGTAACTAAATTTTCAGGTGCTAATAATGTTGGTATTAATTTTCTCAATTGTTTTTTAAAATCCGTTTCAATTTCTGATAATCTACCATCAAATTTTGGATTTGTTGCAATTTTTAATCCTGGATGTGGCATTAAAAAACATGATATATCAGAAAAACATGATTTAATATGTTTACGTAAACTTTGTAATTCTGGATGTTGCATATCAGATACTTCTAAACGTCTTTGTAATAATTTAAAACCACCATCAGCACCATATTCAGCTTCATATGGATACGTCCAATCTCTAACTAAAAATTGTAATCTTTGAAATGGTGTTGAGCCAGATTTTTCAAGTGCAAGTCTTCCATATTCAGTAAATAATTGTAAATGTTGTAAATCATCTTCTTGTATATTTGATGATAAATTAAATATTTGTACTGATGATAACATTGTACTTAATGCAAATACAGTTGCACAATCTCTAACTGTTGATTGACTGTCAAATGCACCTTGTGTATCCATCAATATAACAGCTATTTTTTCACCATTTGGTAATGTTGTTGGATATACTTTTGACCACATTAATATACCAGTTGTTTCTCTTTCTGAACCACCACGCCATGAAAAACCACTCAATGGTTCATCATCATTACCAAGCCATGAATCATCCGTTTTTTTGTCAATGTACTGTTAATAATAATAATAAATAATAATAAGCTTCTTTTGTCAAGTAGATAATTTTATTTTTTTTATAATACCTTGCTGTCCATGTAACGTAAAAAAAAATCAAGCAAAAAGCTTTTTCCTTTTCTGAATGCACCAGCAACAGAGACAACCACAACACTGCGGTCTTTTATGTCATCTTGAAGTAAAATATCTGAGAGGGCTTCCTCGTCAAGTTCAAAGGTATGATTTGGATGTGCCAAGACTACCTGTACTGGATGTCCTTTGTCCTCTTTTATATTTTTTTTTTCCATTGATAAATCCATCGTGGACAATCTCTCAATTTTTTCTCGTCTCGCTGGACGTTCTGTAATATTATAAATTACATTTTTATATAAAACCGAAGCCAATTAAAATTATCATTTAAAATTTTTATTTTTAGATCATGTTATTTCTAGTTTTTCAAACATTTATCTTCCACAAAAAATAAATAAAAAACACAAATTTTCGACTAACCAATTTCTTGATATCTGTTATTTCCTGGCACACGATTTACATTCTCATCTAGCAAGGCCATTGTCGGTTTTGTAGCTGTAAAAATAAAATAAAAAAACAAAATAAAAAATAAAAAATAATTCAAGTCATCTAATAATTCAGTAGCATAAATTATTCGTTTTTTACATTTATAATTATTACGTATTGAAAAATGTAAAATTAGATAATCATGAATATTAAAAATAATGAGTATTATTTATTAATAGAAAAATAATATAATAATATTAAACGGACCACGAGAAACCATTCCAAATTCGTCTGGTAATTCATGACGATATCTACGTTCAACTGGTATTTCTTGTTTATTTTCACGAGTTACATTATCACGTACTCTGTGTCTGTATAATTTATTACGTTTTTCACTCATTTTTTAAATATAATTAATAATATAAAATTATAACTGTTAATTAAATTTGACTATTTATTCATAATAATAAACACTTTAATTATTATTATTTATAACAGTTGTGTGTGTGTGTGTTTGTGAGTTTATATATATATATAGATTTTTTTGTGAGTGTGTGTATGATGGGTGACTAGTTGAAAGCCAGAACGAGACTAAAGTCCGGATAGTATGAGGTGAACACAACGTAGTGCATAACTAAGCACCAATGAAAACACTTGGCATTCAATGGAAAATTGTCAGCTACTGAATGTAAAATTGGCAGCTAACTACAACTCAACAATTTGACCTTGATATGCATTTTTTTTCATTACCTTAATTTTTTATTTATGGCTCAAAAATAATAATTAAGTTAATTTTGATTTTTGAATAATTTGAAATATAATTTTGTGATAAATTTTTAATTTAATTTGGAAAAGATAACTTACTAAATAAAGTTTAGAGAAAAAGAAAAAATTTATGTATTGCTGGAAGGCTGGAGGCAGAGAGGAGAGAGAGAGAAAGAAGTGAAATTTAATTCTTTTCTTGAGATGTAAAATGATGAAAGTGAAGTTTGTAAAATGAAAGGAGAATATTCGTCTCTTGAATTTTATTCAAGTTATGTAGTAGTGGATGAATTTTTAAAGAAAATATATATAAAATTTACAGTGACATCGTTAAAGTCTGAGGATAGTAACAGATGAATAAATCTAATCAAAAAATTTTCCTCAAATTTACAAAAAATTTTTTTATAAAAAACTTTTTTACTTGTAGTTATTTTAAAAAAATTTATTCAATTTTTTTTTTTTTTCTTGTTTCTTTAAGTATATTGTTTATGTAATTTATGTTGATTAAATTTTTTTTTACAATTCAAATTTTAAATACATATTAGAATGTTATTTTAGAATTTTTTATGAAAAAAATTTAATTTAATTTTAGCTTGTAATAATAAAATAATTGATTTGCTTTGAATTTATTTGACTGAATGATTCATTTTTAATTAGAAATATTCATTGATCCAAGTTATAATTAAAATGAACAAATTGCTGTTATTAAAAAAAAGCAGGATCAAAGTAAATACTGCGCGTACCATGAGCTTCAGTTTAATATTATTTTTAATATCATAAAATACCTGCGAGATAATTTGCTTTTATCAATAATAAAAATATACATCAAGTGTCAATTAAACAATCCATTGAACAATTGATAAATTTAATTATTTACGAGGGAGCCACTTGTCGGTTACAAAAAAAAAAAAAAAATATCCATGCTTTTTAAACTACGTCATTATCATTGACAGAATCATCATTCAATTATTATTATTATTATTAACTGTCATGATCTAAAAATTCTTTAATAATTTATGTTAATTTAATGTGTCACATCATCTCCCACATTGATTCTAAATTAATGATGATATAATCATTTAAATGACAACAAAATCAGTGAATGATGTCAATTTTTAGCAACAAAATATCATCAACATTAACAACAACATTACTTGTTATATCGACATATCTTTCTTTGTCTTTTGAATGACCTGCTTGTTTATTTTGCAACATAAAAAAACATGATAACACTGATGATAATCAGGTGACAATAATTATTTTGAAGTGAAAAAAAAAAAATGATTTGATGTTAATGATATTCTGATGATGACACACACACACACATCATTTAATTTGACCAGAAAAAAAACAACAAAGAAGACAAATAAAACAACAAAAAAAAGGATGTTATTTTTTTTGTTGTTAAATTGTTGTTAATTAATTAATTTATGCAATTACCTTCAATGAATTCCTTGACGTTGGGCATGTTGTTGTTTAATGATATATTTCCAACAAAATATTGTCAACTTTGTAATGACAAGATATAATTTTCACACAGCTGGATGTCCAATTCACATATATACACACATGCAGTATACGTTTGTGTAAAAATTTATTAATCAATATATTTTATTGATGCTTTAATTAACTTTAAAAAATAAAAATAAAAATTATACATTTATTAGAATATAATTATTTTGTTTATTAATTTATAATTTACTTACCGACATATGAAGGAATGTCGTCGTGTTTATGTTCTACGTTATTAATCGCCATTTTGGATGATATTTACTTTTCATTGTGAAAGTAAACTTATGAATATAAAAGTCCCTAAAGATCACTAAAAGATCCCTATAAGATTTTTTAGTTATTAAATTTAACTGCAGATGTCGATGCGTACGCCAATGGCGGCTGTTAAAAAAATAATAATAAAAAATAGAGTAATTTGAATTGGCCAATATTTCCCTCCAAAATTAAAAAAAAAAAAATAAAACAAATGACGANACGATCGGCAATTTTTTTTTTTTTTTTTTTTTTAATAATGTTTATGGCATTGTTGACGTCATTCAGTGTCGGTCTTTCGGAGCAAACGGTTTGTTCGTCGTTAAAATTATCACTTAAAATTTAATTATTAATTATTGTTGAATTTATTGTTTATTATTATTATGTTTATCTAATGTATTAGTCATTCGCGATGTTATTTATATATTGACATCAATAATTACAGTGAAAATATTGCTTTTTAGTGAAAAAAATTGACCTTGAAGGAACAAAAAACGGGATAAATTAATTATTAAATGAAAAATAATAAAAATTTATTGTAAATTAATGGATTATATTGAAATGAACAATTTTACGGAGTATTTTCGGTGATTGATTTTACAAATTTTCAATTCAGTGTGTGTTGTTGTTGATAAAAAATAAAAAATAATCAGTGATTTATGAATATTTATGATGGACATGAATAAAATGATTGAAAAATTATCGGATTAATTAAATTGGAAATGATATAAAATGGAAAAATCAAAAAAAGAGTAAAAAAAAGAAAAGAGATGAATTGAGGGTGCTATTTCGTTTTGGCGGAGGTGTTTTCGAAGATGGCGGCGTTGCGGTCCATACAGTCTCTCTCAATGTTATGGCGAAGTTATGGATGCTGGTGTGCGCGAGGTGGTTCGTTTCGTGCGCGAAAATCCTTGTGTTATTATCGTGTTCTTTATGTACATGTTTAATGACATTTTAGCATAATAATAATATACCTAAAATCATCAATAATCATATTGGTAAGTTGTTAAATAATTATAAACTTTATTAATTATATTTTAAAGTGTTAAATCTATTATTATTTTCATCACACAAAATATCTAACAAAAAAAAAAAAGAAATTTCATGAAAATATATGTCGTAGTATTATGCTACTGTTGTTGTTGTTGTTCAAGTTGTTTTTTTTTATTATTTATTATTATTATCCTGTTAATTATAATATTACCGGTTTATGCTAAAAAATATATCCGGCAATAAAAAAAAAAAAAAAAACAACAACAAACATGGCTGACTATTAAACACGACTATTGTTTTTTTTTTATTTTTTTTAAATGTTCAACAAACAAATCAATATAAAAAAAAAAAATTAGACAAATAATACTAGATTTGAATGAAAAAAAACGTCGTATTATAAATATTATTTTTAAAATAAGAAATTTTTTTATTTTTAAATTTTTGGAAAAAAAATTATAAAACAAGTTTGAAAAAGAATAATTTAAAGCGGGGAATTTAAAGGGACAGATGAAGTCCCACACGAGGTATTTAAAAATTTAAATCTCCCAGCTGGGCCCAATTGTGGGCTCCACATACATGCAAAGACACACATGTATTCTGAGTATGTGATGATTTACTCACCACGCGGTCGTTCTCTTGCCCAGCACGTGTTTTTATCAGTATCTTGTTTTTTTTTTAATATTTTTTTATAATGTCTTTGCTGAAGCATAAAAATCCCTACAGCTCTTGATATTTATTTTTAACAAAATCAATTGACTTTAACAAGCAGCCTAAATTTGTACCATTGAATTTCTACTTTTATAAATACACACACACACACACACATTCACCATCATCAGAAATATATATTTTTTTTTATTATACAATTTAATTGCAGTCCAATTAATTTCACACGTGTCGACGTCCTCTATATGTGGGTTATTATATTTTTTTTTTTTATTTTTTTTGAAATTATACTCTTCTTTTATCTCTTTTATTTAGTTATTTTTCTTCTTTGTCTTTTCGGTTTCTCTGCCAAATAAACGCCGAGATGTCGACTGCAATCACGAGGGTGATTCACGACTTTTGGCACATATATATAAACTTTTGTCAGTGTGACTGTTTTTAAAATCTCTCTCTCTCTCTCTTTTTTTTTTTTTACTCTGTATTTATGTTTAAATCGGTGTGTGGGTAGTTTTTTTTATTTTTATTTTTTTAAGTATGTACATGGTCTATGTACAAGTCGTTATGCATGCTTGCAATTTTGCATACAAAGTGTGCCATCCCGTCTGGATTATTTTACTGCATTGAAATTTTGTCAATTTATTATTATATATAAATTAAAAGCTATATATATATTTACTTGATTAATTTTAAAATTATATAAATTACTTGATTGATTAGCGATACAGCTATTATTTTTCTTCAATCTTTATCTTTTAATCATTGTGCCAAATAATTTTAAAAAAATCGAAATAAAATAATTCAACGATTTTTGCTTAAATTACATTTTAATTTTATAATAATAATTTAATTATAATTAATATATTATTTACTTTTTCAAGTGTTTAATTGCAATTTGCAAGTTTAGAACATATATTTTTATTTTTTTTTTTGGAGTTAAAAAAATACTGTATGGTAATTTTGGAATTTTAGATTATATTAGTCATTATTCTAGGGTCAAATTAGAATGAAATGTCAGGTTTAACTATATTCACTGGCTATATAACAAATGTATAAAAGTACCCTAGTGCCGATCGTAGGCAATTTCTGAGTATTATGCTCCCGTGAGCACTATGCTCGTATGCAAATCGTAAAATGCGTTCATCGTAGTTATACCTCTCAACATTTATACACCGTAATACTCTGAAACACATATACATTTACTCAATGCCATCAGTAATGGTAACGTTTTGTGTGTGCATGTGGATGATACAAAAAATTTTAAATCCCCAGGCATTTATTTAATAATTTTTTATACATTTACTCGCATTTTTTTTCTTATCAGAATTTATTTAATTCATTTTTCTACAATTTTAATACATATAGTTATTAATAATATTTTTTTTTAGAATTGATTCGAGCTTTTTTATTACTGTTATGAAATTATTCATGTTATATATTTCCGTGGAATATTATAAAAAAATATTAACTTTTTTGACTCGAGGCGAAAAAAAAATCAGTTAAAAATATTTGATAATTACTGTTTTATTATTGTCAATTTTTAAATTTGATGATTGAATTTTAATAAAAAAAAACAAATCTAAATTTAAATCAATTTGTTGGAAAATATTTAAAAATTAATTTTTAACAATTGATGAGCTACAAAGTCACCTGTGGCGACGACACTGAAAATCCTTATATCTGGCTGAGTGTTTATATAATATTTCAAGTAAATTGTTCGAATGATTTCTGAAAAAAATGATAACAAAGATAGATCGGACATTCAAATTTATTATTATACATATATGTAAATCTATTGAGAGGAGAAAAGACCATTGTGTGTGTGTATTTTGATAATGAAAATAATATTTTTTATATAATTTATCAAAATCTATATGGATATTATTTATGATGATCAAAGGCTTGGAGTAAACTGGTATATGATAAAAGGAAGGAGGGTTGTTTGGATGGGTGAACGCGTCAGCAACGTGAATATACATAAATCTAGCAAGTGACCACAGAATGCAAGCTATATTGTTCATGCAAATGGTCGCGGATATGGTTGTAGAGAAATACGAGAAATAAAGATAGCAAGAGCAAGGGAAAAAGAGAGAGAAAGAGGGTGATTACAATTGCATGCTGGGTCATATATGAACCAGGAAAAAGGGGGGTAGACGATGACTACGACGACTATGTTGATATCATATATATAAAAAGAGAAAGGAAAGAGGATAGAGAAAGAAAAATTGGCAAAGTGCAGGTTGTAGTTAGAAAGGGTTTCTTGCAATTGCAGATTCACCATGGATGAGAAAATGTATTTGCGATTGTAAATGTTAACATGGTAAATGTAAATATATATATATGTGAATACACCTGATCCACTGAAAGCACTGAAAGCTCAAATATTCAGGCCAGTTATCATTTCATGTACGCGCGCGCGAACGAGTCACTATATAATTGCATATTCGTGAATAACTAACAGTTTAGAACATCACTAATCGGAAATACAAATTTTGAATGACTAAAATATATATACACAGTATAATTTTATTCATTATACTTGAAATAATGTTTACCAACAATTGTCAACATTGCATTTTGATTTTTTAAAATAAAATTAAAAAATTTTTAATTTCAATTTGTATGTATATTGTAATGGCATTATTAATGTACTCTAATTTTGTATTATTTTTCTCATTAATTTTTATCTCTCTCTCTTTTTTAATTATAAAAAAAAAAAATGTTTTTGAATGTAAAAATTGTATTTTAATGATACATATTGACAAGGATTTCTTTGTAGATGAAAATCTGGCACACACATATAAATAAAAATATACAAAGTTGTTTTGTATTTGGCTAGAGTCCAAATATTTTGCTGGTGATGATACATCGTCCCGCGGGATATCATACATGAGACATTTAATGTAATTGCATGGACTTGTGCACTATGTACAAAAATACACAATATATACCAATTCATTTATTTCAAGTAGACAATAGAAAATTTAAATACCCTGCACACAGGCGTTTTAAAAATAAATTCAACAAATATCGAACCTTTATTTTCAACATAGAATTTACCTCTCTCTATCTCTCTCTTCATCATTAAATTCTATAACATGATTTTCAAATCTCGATCCATTATCATTGGATTTACCTGTTTACATTTTAATTCACTATTTACTTGAACTGTTGGCTCAGCGCAATTATTACATTTTCATATATATAAAATACTTTTAAATTATTTAAAAAAAAATTTTAAAATATAAAAAATTAATTTAATTTGATGAGAGTATTTATAATTATTGTCAAATAATTTTTATTTATTGTTTCAAATTTAATTTTTTTTTAAAATATTAAATTGATTATTTCATTTAAAAAAATATTTTTTATTTACAAAAAAATGATAATAATAATAACGATTCTGTTGTTTTTCGCAGTAGGGAATGCATCATGAATTCCCCTTTGCCATCGAGCAAACTAAATGAATATCGGTGAGACCCATGAGACCAAATTAATAACTCGTGTATATATATATTTTTTGGTACAAGGTATAATGAAAATTCCTTCTATATACAAGCATAAACACAATCAAAACTTCATTAATCATTACAAATTAGAAAATCAAATTTTTTTTAATAATAAAATACAAGGGTTGTTGTAGAGTCGCTAAATAATTTGATTCAATTTATTTTTTATTAATTATGAAAATTTAAAATTCATAAAAATATATTTACCATAATTAAAAAACATTTTTAAACATTAAAAAAATCATTAAAAATTCTTTTTTTAATTTTAAAATAATTTAAAATTAATTAATTAACATAATTTTTTTTATTTTTAAATTAGTTTAATTAAGGTGTTAATTGTTGCTTTAAAAAATAAATAAAAATTATATTTTTTATTTATTAATATAGGTATTTTATTTGAAAAAAAAAAATTATTTATTTTCAAGAGCTCATTATTATAATAAAGTAAATGAATATCACAAATTGTGTACACAATATTTGACGGGTAATATATATTAACCAAGTTATTAATACAAATTTATGTCGAACAAGAAAATACATAACAGTGACAAAATAAAGTTTTACCATCTGGCTTAAATGGATTAGTACGATTAATCGATCCAAGAATTCGTTGCTTGTTTTTTTTTATTTTTTTTTTTGTGTATTTTTGTGTTGCTGTGTTTGTAAATGTTGAAACAAGTATTTGAACGTTATCTGATACTGACCAACGAATTAGTCCCTACCTTGTTAAGTGACAAGGAAAAAAATAAAA
>MKYW01000001.1:864738-915143 GCA_015776835.1 Aphidius ervi | reverse complement strand
AAAAAAAAAAAAAATTATTATATCAAAATGAAAATATAAAAAAATTAAAATAATAATAATTGTTGGAAAAATATATTTTACATGTATTATAAATATATATGTAATGTAAATAATATTTCATACATGCGTGTATGAACTCGGATAAAAGGAGGCAACCGGATTGGTGCGATTTTATAAAGGTGGTAGTAGTGATGGCCGAATAGTGTTGTACTGCGCAGTGAGCCTAAACGGAAATCAATGTGAAAGCGATTACGAATTCACCAATGTACCAAAAGCTCATTTTTATTTATTTATTTATTTTTTTTTTTATCATATTTAACTGATTCAAGTTCATTTTTGCACTCATGCACACTCATTTCAATGGAAAAAAAATTATTTAAAAATATTCTAATGATTATTTTGTATGCGTAGTGA
Source organism: Aphidius ervi (assembly GCA_015776835.1). Taxonomy (NCBI): domain Eukaryota; kingdom Metazoa; phylum Arthropoda; class Insecta; order Hymenoptera; family Braconidae; genus Aphidius; species Aphidius ervi. Next base: position 914,729 of record MKYW01000001.1, on the reverse strand, counting down.
ATAAAATTTTTCAATACATATTTTTTTTGCTTTTTTTACTTCAAGCTTTAATATTTAAGCAAAAAAAAATTATACAAACTTTAATAAATCAGCTAACGATTCAACTTTAAATATCGCTGTCTTGAAAATCGTTTCAAGAATTTTTAAACTGTTTAACTTTTAAATAATCTAAAAAAAAAAAAAAAGATAAATAAAATAATAAATTATGTAAATATCGTGATTTTCACGTGGCTAAAAAGGGCTTGAAAAAGAAAAAAAAAATTCGATTATAGATTTAATTTACCAGAGTGATTTATAAATTTCTGTAAATCCTATAATTTTTTTTTTTTCTTCATAGTTAAATCTTTTGCACTTTATTTACTTTTTAAAGTTTTAAATAATAGCCATTTGTGTGTTGAAAAAATTTAAATACTCTAATGATAAATCGTTAAAAAAAGGCGAAAAGAAAAAGGGAAAAAAAAAAAAACTAAAACCAAAGGGGAGGAAATACTTCTATTAAGGATTTTATTATGATAGTTGGGCAATGACAAGGGGGATCTATACGACCGTAAACTCATCATCTAGTGTGGTATATATATACACCATCATAGCGAACGAATAAAAATGCCAAGTAATAAAAATAAGGCAAAGATATGAACGAAAGAAATTAAACTAGAAAGTACTTTTTTTTAGTTAACTTGCTTGCATCTAGAAAATTTTTAAACTTTTTTAAAATTCATGTATATAAATTGTGGTGGACTTAATCAGTTGGTTGTGGTACTTAAAAACGCATTTCGTCAAAACGCACCGGTAGACAAACTGGACTAAATTCTGTTTGCCTCATGGGAAATGTCTTTCTCGAATAAGCGTAATGTCTTTTTTTTTTTTTTCTCATTTTATTTTATTTCTCTTTCATTGTTCCAGCAGTATGTCTTTTTTGTTTTATGCTCTACTATCATCACAGAAAATAGTATTAAAAAAAATAAAAATTAAAAACATTTTATTTTATTTGTTTTTTAATTTGAAAATAAAATTAATAAAATATTAAACGAATGAAAGAGAGAAGAATATTTTTGAGTTATAAATTGAATGAAGCCATTTGTAAAATATTCGAGATATTGAATATCTTGTTGAACAAGTTTTTTTTTTTTTATTAGTTTGATGGTTATCGAAAATAAAAACGTACACAGCGAGCATTGATAAATATTTCAAGCTTTTTTTTTTTTTCTACTATATAAATAGTACATATAATATTAAAAAATATTATTGCATCGAAGGTATTTATTTTATTTTATTTAAAAATAAAATAAATTCATGTTTAAATTAATTTTTTTTAATGAATTTCAAGCTTCCATTTTACATACACTTTTATGTCTATTAAATATAAAAAAAAAAATCGCAAGCTCATGGAGATACGCCTGTCTTTCATCAGCTACAAATAGATAATCTCTATGAATTTTTTTGAATTCTTTAAACGTAAAAAATAAGACAAGAAAAATATGGTTTTTTAAAGTGTGATTATGTAAAAATAAAAATATCAAAAATAGACCTTTTTTTTTTATGTAACATTGTATTTTAAAATACATTTTCTTGTTCTTGTCAATTTGATAATAAAAAAGCTACATGTCGCATTGACGATTTACTTATATATTTTTATGAAATTTTATTTTTTGTTATCATCTTTTTTTATATATATTTTCTTCCCTTCGTATTTTCTGCTTATTATCCCAGTCGCTAGAGTGCGAATATCTTGAAATGTCCATCCACCTGTCACTTAACCACCATGAAGAAATAATATTTCCCAGACGCTTAAAGAACACAGTCATATATACGCGTTATTCTTCAACAAACCATTTCAAGCATCAGTATATTTTTAGCGACAACTATTTTTTTTATTGCTTTTTTTTTTTTATCTTCCCCTCTCTTTTTTTCATATACACACGAAAAATAAAATAAAAAAAAAATTCTTTATATACATTTTTTTCATGAAAAACATTTTCTTTTTATTTCGCCTGTCAAATGTTTATTCCAATTTTTGCAAAGGGAAGAAAGAAAAAACGAAAAACAAAAAAAAATCAAGTAGAATAAGTCAATGTCATATCAGACGTCAGTGACACGATAAATTTTTATATCTTACAAATTTGAAATAAATAAAAATAATAATACATATAATTAATTTGTTTAACATGTACTTATTAAGTTTATGAAATTTATTTTATTGTGTTTATTGGTATATACATGGTGTATTCATGTGAAATTTGTCGTCTGGATGAATTGCGGAAAAGACCTGAGGTATACAGAGAGAAGTGAATTGCAATCGGTTGGTTGTATGTATATAAAAGAGAGAAAGATAAAAAGAAAAAGAGATGAAAATATTATATGTGAAAGAGAAATGAGGTTGGGTTTTGAAGCGACGACATGACGATGCTACTGTCGTCACTCCAATTGCTTCAAGCGCTTTGTAGCAAAATTGGGAACGCACTTTGTGCACAGAGCTTTCGCATACGCTTGGCTTCGTCATGATGAGGAAATACGATGAAAACATACTCGAATAAAGCTATATATATATCTCTCTTTTCTCATCTCACTTTGTCCGCAATACTCATCCACATCAACAAATTCGCATACACACAAACACACGCACATGCAAACTTATTTAATTCGTTTTCAAAGCAACAAAATGAAAATAAAAATATAAATGTCATATTTTTATTTTTCATAATATAATGCTTATTTATTTTTAATTATTATTAAATTAATAGTTTTTTTTTTTTTTGTTATTTTTAACATTTTAACAATGACCGAAAAAAAAGTTTTTATATTTTTTTAAATGTCAAAATTGGTTTACTTTTTTAATTTTAAATTGGCCCATTTTTAGAGTTGATTTTATATGAAAGCTCAAGCAGCTTTTTTATTAAAATTATATGAAAAAAAATTAAATTTATTTTTACGTTTGTTATTTTATATTTAATTTAATTTATTTTTAATAAATATATATATACGCGTATAATATAAATTAATTTACAACACAAATTTAATTGTAAATAAATAATTTTATGTGTTGCAGGTTTGTTTCTTTGATGTCATGCACACTCATCTAGGATGTCTCATAAAGGTAAAAAAAAAATTTAACATATAAAACAATAGATAAACAAAGAAAAATATACAACAAATTATAATATTTTTAAAAATAAAATTTACTGTTTGTTTCATTGAAAAGTAATGTGTGAATTCAATTTGCAATTTGCATTTTTATTTCTCTTGTATTATTTCAGTGTGACATCTAATTTACCAAGTAATTTTTTGTATTATTTTTATCCGTTTTTATTTTGCACAAAAACAACTACATTGATAGCTTGTGACAATTTTTAAAAACTCCATGAAATACAATTTTATTGTTGTTTTTATATTTCAGTTTATTTTTTTTATTTTTTTCCCAATGTTTATATAGTTTTATTTATACAACAAAAAAAAAAAAAAAAAATATAATTATTCGTTGGTGGATATAGCTATCCAGTGTGTGAGTTAAAGTTTTTAAAAAAAAAAAAATTGAAAAAGTTAAAGTCATTCGAACGAAGCGACGATATTTCATTCTCTGTGTGCCACCAACCAACCTGCCCGACAAAATTCCATAATAGGGTTATGCGAGACCTATGAATAAATTTGGCACGCTAGTGAGATCCTACCTCCACCTCCATCACACTAATAATATGTGAATCTAAACTTTCCATCTACTAAATATTTTTATTTATTAATTTATATATTATATAAAAATTTAACTTTTGGGTCAAGCAAATTGACAAAATCTCTGACAAAAAAATTTACAAATAAACAAAATAAACAAAATAAATCTCGTCTAGCTATGTTCAGACTGACAAACTTTTTTTTTCCTGAATCGGATTAACGTAAAAATGTTATCCGTCAACGAACGTGCAATACTCATATAGGTGTAAACACACACACAAACAGGCAACAGACAGACAGACAGACAGACACTCTGACATTAAAAAAATAAAAAATAAAAAAATTGAATAAACAAGAAAAGTGAAATATGAAAAAAAAAAAAAATATCAAAAACAGGCCATCGACTCGACATTTTCCATCGTGTCAAAAAAATAAATTTAAAAAGTAAAAAATATATTGAAAAATATATTATCACAGAGAGTTAAAAAAATATACGAGTTTATTTTTTTGATATTTTGTTTGTTTGTAATTTTTTAAGTACAGTAAACATAGATAAAAGAAAATAATGAATTATTTATAAGTGATTGATTTATAAAGTTTAAAAATAAAAAGGATTGATGAATGTGTTTATTTTTATTGTTGGAAAAATAAATATGTGATTTTATTTTTGTTTGGATTTGAGATGTGTTTGGTAATAATTTGCAATACTGGCATGAGGCTTGACAAAATGAAACAAACTTTATGCAGCTGCAATGCTCTCAGTGTGTGTAAAAGCTCTATGAGCATACAAAATTTTCAATATGTTTGTATATGCATGTATTGCACTGTCATGTAAACAATATGGTAAATATGAATTCATTAATTGTCAAAGTTCTCATCAAGGAAAATATATTTTATACGAGGCAAAACATGTTGCTAGAGACCATTGATTGACTTTACTGTATTTTTTCAAATTAAAAATTAGTATTTTGTTTATTATAAAATAATTAAAACTTGAAATTATTTTGTGAGACAACATGCCAGTTAAGGATTGAAATTAAAGAAAAATATAAGAATAAATTAAATATTTCTTTTTTAATTTAAATTATAAATAGAAAAATTGAGAAATTTATTTTTTTTTCCATTGAAATAAGTAAAGTTCAATGAGCTTTTATTAAAAATAAATAAATTTTTTATATAATATTTGATAGTTTATTTTGCAATTAAGAAAACATGCCAATCAAATATTTAAAACTAAAAAAAAAGTATTAAAAATTGCTAGCAGTATTTTTTATTTAAAAATAATATTGAATTCACTTTTTTTTTTTCATCTTGTATTTTTATTTTCAAGTAGAAAAATTATATTTTTTATATAAAATTTTACAAAAATATAATCGCCTCAATTCAACTAATTTTCCTCAGCAAAAATTGTTTAAAAAAATTTAAAAAATTATTAAATAATTGACATAAAAAATACGTGCAAGTATTGAGTCAAAAAATAAAGTTTCAAAATAAAATTAAAAATTGATGAAGCTCAAGATAACGAAAAATAAAGTACACACATTTTTTTTTCCATCTATATTATTTATTTTTAAAAAGTTTGAGCCCATGGTAAAAAAATACTATCGAAAACGTGACCCTGGTATAGCTTAACTTCATAAATCTCACGTCAATATCAAACACGTGCGATAGTCCACCCACCGACATCCCAAAAAAAAAAAATGTCATCGATGAATTTAGTTTTTCGTTTTTTTTATATCTCTTTCAGCATCAGCTCAATCATTTTTTATATCGTTACATATTTCCGGTATACACACGATATAACATATATATATTTTTTTATCACGATTAATACTCTATTTAATTTTTTTCTTCATCTACTTTTTTAATAAAGCTCCTGGAAAATGTATCTAATTTATATTTACAAATTTTTATATCGTTCAATATGAAAATATATACACCACCACCACCACCACCAACAACAACAAGACAAGTAAAATGTAAGATAAAAAAAAAAATATATATACTGTTTAAATATTCTGAGCATGGCTGCAGTTTGGTTTGCCTCCGGAGGCAAAACAATTTGATGGAGGTGAAATTTAAGCCCTCTTTCCATGCAATTCGCGGCTTCTCGTTTGTCCTCCATCTTCTGATCATCCCTCTACTACTCATCCCTTTTTCACTAAAAAAACAACACATATATCTCAAACACTGCAGGTGTATACACAAAAAAAAATAATAATAATAAAAACCAGGTCACAATCTTGCTGAGGTAAATAACTTCAATGTCATACATCATTTTCATCAGAATAGATATATTTGTTTTATTGTCAACAATCAATCTTGACATACCAATTGTTAGATAAAATAAAAAAAATAAATTTAAAAAGTAAATTTAATTTAGCTTCTCATGAAATTTCACAAAATTGAAAATTTAATTTTCTTATTCGTGGTCAAGTTGTTAAGTTATATGTTCAAAGTTAACAATTTAATTTCTCTGTGTGTGTGTGTTGAGACAGTTTTCATTTAAAATTGTAGACAGATGAATGTGATTTACAGTATTTGAAATTTTTGTTAGATGAGTTAAGCTCGTTGACACACTCTTGATTTTATCTAAAATTAAATTCACGACAGGTGGTGAATGAATAAATATATATGTGTGTATTTCTTCATCGTTTGAGACCATAGTTAGTATATGTCTTCAGTCTTTTTGATATTCATATGCATCATTGCTCGTTAAGAATGATAAATTACATTTGTAAATTAAAATTTCAATCTATAAACAAGTTTTATGCTTCATTACTTGTATCAGAAACCAAGGTAACTGATGATTCACTTGCTAAGGAATTTTATTTCAATTGAGTTCATCAGAAATATATTTTATTTTTCTTCAAAAAAAAATACGATCAGTCGAAGCGAGCTTTAGTTACATTTTAGCAGTGTTAAATTAATCATGGATATATTTTTTTTTTTCTGTTTTTATTTGAAATATAAATTTAGAATTTAAATAAATTCTTTGGACAGTGGACAGTGGACAGTGGTGGTCTCATTGATTTAGTTGTCGTCGACGTCGTCATCGAGTAAACTTTCACAGTAGTTTTGCCATTGTAGCTAATCATTTGTGGATCCACCCATTCAATGTTTAATTGTCTCAGCAAATTTAGGGAATGTCCACTTTCAAATTCAATATACCAAAATCATTTTATGCACTAAACTTGTTCAATTTTTTATCACCTGTTTTTAAAACAAGTAAGAGATGTTCAGAATTTTATCTATAATATAGAATTTTAGTATTTTTTTCTTTTATTTTATTTAAAATCTATGTCAAATTTACTGGCATTTCAATCAGAGTAAATTTTTTTCTTGAGAAAATTAAATATTCCATCAAAATCGCTATCATTTGCATCATTAATTTTGGTTTTGATTGCATATAGAATAAAATTGGTCTAAATTTTATAGTGTTTTTTTTTTTATTTATTTTTAGTAACGCCCCTTACGAATAGATCTACGAGGAAGAAACGAAAGGATTTTCTGACAGATGTTGCCTACAAAAGTACCCACACCCTACTTACCATCAACGTTAGTCTCTCACTTTGCATATTTAATTGCACCAGACCCGACTGTTTTATCAAAAAACGAGCTCTATATATACAAGCCACTAGCCATCGTGTCCTCATTTCTTTATTTTATATATTTTTTTAGCTATCCTACCCTTCAAATATCCTCATACAACCCACACTTTTTTAACGCTATTTTTTTTTTCTTTTTTTTCACAGCTTTAATTTGTTGTTTTTTATTTTTTTCTATTTATCAAAAAAAAAAAAAACTCTTTGTTAGAATTTCTCTTGCATATATTAATGAAAAATTTAAACAAGTGTTGTTGTTGTACTTAATCTTAGTCTTTTTGAATAGTTTAGCTATTAATTTATTTACTGTAATTTCGATGATGTTTGTTTGAGTTGAATTGAATGCATAACAATGTGCAAAGCAAGCATAAATTTTACTTCTTGCAATGTTCACGTCACGGGCCACTGGCTGTCCGTCAATCAAACCTTTCTATCTTTTTACTTTTATATAATATCGTTTGGTTGTTGGCCGTATATACTCACTCATTTCTCTCAACGTTGTTTCTCCTCAGATAACTCATAGAGATAATAAAGGATAGAGAAAAACTTGTTTCCACTTGCGTCAGCAAAACGACTAAATTTCCCTCGCGAATACTGTGTACAAGCAATATCTTGAAATCGATTTACCGCGTCTTTCAAAAAAAATTTTATCATTGGAAAATCATACAAGACAGTTTGCTTCATTTTTCATATGAAAATATATTTTATACATATATATATTTTTTTTACATATGATTTGCGATGATTTATTTATTCGTACAATTTCTCTATTATATTTATAATTTCAAAATATATTCAAATCAATTTATCAATTATCATTTACTCATTTTCTTTTACAGTTTTTTTTTTTGATGATTTGATTGCTCAAAGAGTGATAGACACACCAATCTTTTCCAAATAAATATTCGATCTTTGAATATATATTTTTTCTTGACATTGATGCAACACGCATCTATCAAATATTACACCCATCAAAAAGTCATTCCACTTCTCAACAATACGTCATGAAAAAAAATGAAAAAAATAAAATGAAAAAACCTTGATTTACACAAGATATAATCATATTTTTCTTTAAAACTTTTTTCAAATACTGTCAAGTTATCTTTATCGACACTTGAATATATTTTTTATTTCAAATAAAATATAGATTTTTTTTGTTTTTTTTTCATTTTTCAATCAATGCAAGGAACATGATCCCTTAGCAGTGCCGGACAAAGTTAAAAAGATTTTTTTTTTTTTTTCTTTTTCTTCATCTTCTATTCACTTATATTTTTTTTATGATATATATATATTTTCTTATTTTTCATTTTGGACGAGTAGAAAAAAAAAAAAGTTGGTAGAAGTGGGGAAAAAAGAAAATTGAAGCCTTAAAAAAATTGGAAGAGCACTTGAAATTCAGTCGCGTTTTTCAACGCATATATATAGTTGTACGGATGATGGAAAAACGAGGTCAAGTTGATTTTATCCTCGAATGGACGCAGCACAAACTATATAGACAGATAGATAAAAATGTAGTGAAAAAAGATGGACCAATGCTTTCATCTTCGTCTTTATATATATATATATATTTCATTGGTTGGTTCGACGGGCGTAATTTATGGTCGATACATTTTCATTGGTCCATGCGCGCGAGTCCAAGCGGATCCAGCATTTTTATTTTTTTTATTTTTTCCTTTCTCTGCTTTCCACCCCCCCAACCCAACTATATATATTTTCTCAACCCTTTTTCATCCATTTGGTGCACATGTAGCCCTCTTTTGAAATTTTCATCTCACTCTTTGTAACAACGGATATCAAGCAAAAGCGTGATAACGAAAGTGGCATGTCCAAAACTCGGGTCAAAATCGTGTTCAGAATTTACATGACCCTACTAAAATACTTGCTCTAAAGGGGATTCAAACAAATATCTATATGCATTTTGGACAGTTGTCATTTGTACATTCACTATGTGAAAATCTGGATGAACGAATATTTATTAGTGTCATCCAATTGTCCACTTTTTTTTTTCCCTCGTTTTTATATAATAGCTGAAAAAAAATCTTTTAATATCTTTTTTTTTTTTATTATGTTATATCTCAGTTTGAAAAAAAAATTTTATAGCAAAAAAAATATACTAAAAATTCGTGTGTACTTAAATATTTTTTATTATCAAAAATTTTTTTATTGACTAATATTATTTTATATTTAAAAAAAAAAATTAATTAACGATAGAAAAAAAAGTGTATAGTATTTTTTTTCTTTTGTAATTTAAAAATACATGGTGTTTTTTTTTATTTTCAATTAAAAAAAAAATTCGACAATCAAGTTTATATATTTTTTATAAACTTGACGTTAAATTTATATGATTTTGACATTAATGATTTTTTTTTTTGAAATTATTACAAGATAAATATGATTTTTGAAAACAAAAAAAAAAAAAATTGAATTTCATTTTAAAAATGGAAAAAGCGTGTGTGTGGTGGTTTTTTTTTTTCTTTTTGTGTAAATCGAAAAACGCACAAGCCAAAACGGAATGTCATTGGTAAAATATATTGTCCTCGTTGTTTCCTCTTTTCTTCTCTTGTCATTGGGTCACGTGATTGAAGCGTGTAATGAGTTTTCGTGTGAAAGCGATCAGAGAGGCTTGGTTGGTTAGCTGATTTGTCCGTGGTTGGTTAGTCTCCATACAGATATAAATTATACAATTAAAATAATAAAAAAATTATACATGAGTGAAAACATTAAAACCATACAAAATTTCCATAAATTTATTAAATTAAATTATTCATTCATTGTACATAGAGAAATAAAGATTAAAGTTTATTGAATTTTTTTTTTTTTTAAATTTACTAGTCCATAAAGCTTATGTTCTATTATTCTTATCAAAAATTTATAACTTCAAATCATTTATGAAATACTGCTCGTGTATCTACCGTACTGTCCGACAACCGAAACATAAATATTTAATTCGCTGAAACGTTCTTTCTTTTTATTTATTTTTTCTTTTAAAGTTGAATAAAATTTTCAAGTAAAACCACTGTCTTATATACGTGCTCATATCGAGAGATAAGACACTACCAATTTTAGTGGATAATTTATATTAAAATTGAAAATTTTCTTAAAATAATTCCAATAAGTTTTTTTTATTTTTCACATTAATTTTCTATTAATTTCCATCAATAAAATCGATTTTATAATATTTTATCTTTTCTTCTAAATAAATTAAATACAAAATTGTATTTAAAATCTCGACAATTATCCATGTATAATTTATAAATTTAACTTGACACGAACTGTCTTTACACATTTCAAAAAAATGAAAAAAAAAAAATACATATTTGCCACTTAATGAATATATAAATCTAAAACAACACTGCAAAATGAAGAGTAGTAGAATTTTTCATTAAAAAAGGCAAATAGCGTTAGTAAAAAAATGTTTGTTATATTTTTTTTTGTTGAATAAAATAAAGGTGGTGGTGGTGGTGGTGAAAAGTGGGCACACGTTGTTGGCAAAAGATTGTAGATTTAGTATGAGAATAAAAGATAGAAAAAAAAAAAAAATAAAAAGGGTGGAGTTGAGAAGGAAAAGAGAAATATATATAGTAAATTTGGATGAGTCTCGTTGTCTCCTAGGTGTGCGCATGGTGGTTGAAATGAGGGCGGTTGGACAGAACATTTACATCATTTAATTTATGAGTCAACTCTTGTTGGTTTTTCCAGTATATGGAGTAACTAGAGAGAGAATATATATATAGAAAAGCAAGACTAAAATATATGTGGCAGTTAAGTACATACATGTATAATAAAGATAGAAAAATAAATATACTTAATGCATGCACATAAAAGAGAGAAAGAGAGAAAGAAAAAAAAAAAAGACAAAAGAAAAATAAAGAAAGTATGAACACGTAGAGCATGATTACTGGAGATATGTGCAACCTAGGTATCATACTGATGATGGCTCACGAATAAATTTACATATATATGCATATTACTAAATTTTCAAGACACATGTGCACCAAACCAAAAAGGTCTATCCACTATTACATAACTATCTTGACATAATATTAACTCAAATTCGAATAATGAATAATTTACCAACAAAAACAATTGATTTTTATTTTTTAATTTAAATTTTTATTTATTATTTAAATAATATATTATTTCTATTTTAATATATATTTTGTTGATTACTCGTGTCTAAAAATCATTTGTATATATAAATTGAGTGTAACTGTTTTTGAATTTAGTATTTCAACTTTGATCATATACCTCGACCTTGGTTACTGGCCTAATGCCAATTAGGTCCCAGACAGCATTATTAAGTGTCTGAGAATAATATGTCACAATTTAAATACACACACACACACAAATATGTATACTAATACACTCCCACTAAATACAACATGTGTGTATTATTATTTTTGAATTTTATGTAATTTATTCAACTGACCATAATTAGATGAAATTTTAGTTGAAAATTATAAATACAATTTAACATGTAATTTTATTTTAATAATGTTACAAATATTTAAAACTAGCTTATTTATTTATTTAAAAATAGTTTTGATAAATTCAAGTTCTTTATTTTAATGATATTTTAGTTGTTATCAAAATACACACATACACAGATAAACGACTTTTGGGTAATACATATTAAACAAAATATTATGGGCATTGTCAGGATAAAGCCCAAGTTTAAGATCGTGATGTAACTTGAAACTCTGTGAAAGTGTCGTTTCTAAATGTCTTCAAGACCAATGTATATATAGTTTATGGAGTTTTTGACAGTGTTGGTTGGTTGGTTGGTTGGTTGCTTTCATAGGATTAGCTCTTCGTGTTTTAGATATTCAATGCTGAAAACGGACTCAAGCCCAATGAGAATACAGCCTTCATCAGTTGCTATGTGTATATATATAAGATATCATCACATATATATACTATTTTATACATGCACTCGAGTGAATATGACCTATAACGTGCAAACGTTCAAGTATAGGTATATATTTGACGTTGAGATTAACGAAACTCAAAGTTTGATTGGCTGGGTTAAGGTATCAAGTTTTCGACTAAAGACTAGATAGAAAGTCCATATATACACACACAAAACTAACTCAAATTCACAATGTCATATATGAAAATAAAAAAAATTTAATTAATCTTTAAATGAAATCAAATATCCTTTTTTTTTATTTGAAATTTAATTTTATTTCATTTATTGCATTTTTGACTTTGATTGGATTACATTTATTTGTTTGTTTTATTATTTTTTTTTATATTTTTTTTGGCTCTTGCAGTGAGTACATTCTTTTGACTTTTTTTTTTTTTTTTTTGCTATCGTCATCATTTTTTTTTTACAGTAGTTTTTTATTTATATAAAAAAAAAAATAAAAAATACATTGTCTTTTGATATATAAATCTTGATGAAAATCTTTGAGAGAATTATTTATTTTTTTTTTTTTTCGTCAAAATGATAAATTTTGTTGGTGATTTTTTGGTTATATAAAAACTTGCGTGAATGTTGAGGTTATTAAATCTTGCTGATGACTTACATTCGTAAATTTAATAAAGTTATATAAAGAAATATAAAAATTTAATTAGAAGAAAAAAAAAAAAAATGTCAGGCGATGAAAATGAGAATTGCGTGACTGGGAAAAAAAAAAAATAAATAAATAAAAAAGTAAATATACGATTGTTTAATCCTTTTGATACACAAGTATATTAGGAAATGAAATAAAATTTTAGCTACTAAAGTTGATATATCCAATACTGTTTGTTTTGACAATAAAAGCATGTCTTGAATTTTCTTGTGATGATTTTATTTGAGTCTCAGTGAAAATAAGAGAAATAGCTGTATCGTAAAAAATTTTATCGTGACCTCGGTGTGCATTAAATTGAAGAAAAACTTGTAGAATACAAAAACGTCAATACGAATATAAAGACGTAACACTTTAATTACAATTTCTCTATGACAAAAATAAGCTCTAAAGTTTTATTTTTATATTTTTCATTATTTTATTAAATATATAAAAGCACATTTATCAAACCACAATTCATAGTCTATAATTTAAAGCGATAAAGTTATTATAAAGTTTGAAATTAAAACACTTGCAGTTAAACGTTTCATACATTTGTTTTTGCTATAAATTTATTTATTCAACTCATTAATGAATAACGTGATGATGTTCAATACAGATAACACTTAAAAATAAATTTTAACAACACAATTTTAATGAATTCCTTCTTCGATATTTATTGCTAGGTATTTTTTTCTTTTTCATGTGATTATATAGATGAAGAAAAATAAATATCAAAAAATTTATTTACTTCCAGATTACTGGCGAGTAATACGATGATTATCGAGGAAACTAGAAATGGAATTATCACAATCATTGGAGCAAATGAAACCTCCGTTGCCACCCAAGTTTGCCAATCTTCATGTCAGCAACGGTGAGTAGAATTTCTCTCGTCAATTTATATATATAGAAGTAAAAAAAAAAAAAAAGGAAAAATAGAAATATAATTACTGTTTATCAATATATATCCAAGTGATATAGCTTTTCAACATCTTGTCGGTAATATTATATATTTTTTTTGTCAATTAATTTCACATCAAAAAAGTATATTTATTGCCCAACTAGTTTCATTTAATTTCTGTTTGAAAAAAAAATATAATAATATGTGATTTTTAATCACGTATTACATGCAATTTGAGCTTTTTAATTAATTAGAATTTTTTTTAATGAAAAATGAAATGATTTAGTTGATGAAAATAATAGAAAAACAATTTATCATTTTATTTTTTTTTATATTTGATTTAATTTTGGGGAAGAGTTAATTGTAGTTTGACACGAATCATTATGATAAATTTATTGAATATATATATGTTAACAAATATAAACTTGCTAACAAGTTGTAGGGAATACGCGAGGGGCATCAAGAATCTAAATACCTCACAACTACAACTACTGTAAAATACCCAAGTGATTAAGGTCAATTTGTCGTCAGCCATTTTGCATTTGAATTAAATTACACGAAATTCTTTGAAGATTATTTTCTTTTATCAAAATTAAAAGCTTTGTTTTATTAAATAATTCAAAAAAAAAAAAATAAAAAACAACTTGTTTTAAGGATTGAAAAGCATATCTCCAATTTGAGTAAAAAAAAATACAGAAAAATTGTAAAATTTCAATAACTAAACACAGTAGAACAATGAAACAATGACAAATAATTTTTTGATTTTTTTTAAATGTTTAAATACCCTTTCTTTTTCATAAATAAAATTCATTTTTTATTCTACTTTTCACGTAGAACAATGAGATAATATTGTTAAATAAAATACAAAAATTGATAACCCACATTTTTATTTTAAATGTATTTTATTAAATTTAGTCTGTTTAATGAACAAATAACTTGAGGCAATACAAAACAAACAGTAATATTAATAATAAAATATATTTTTATACTTTTTTGTTGTTCTATCAAAATAATAGCTCAGTTTTCAATGTTGTTTTTTCAAAATAATAATAATAATAATTTATTCGTAGATAAATATTATTTATTTATATGTATAATATTTACATTTTCATGTTGAATAATAATAATTAATAATTTACTAGACGTATAATGAATATTTTTTTCGGTTTATATATTACATGACTTTTTTTTTTTTTTGACTAGTACATTTCAAATGTAATATTTCTAGTTCATTTACTCTGGATTTTGTAAAACTACTTTGTTCCTTACTGTATTGCTCACTGTTTTCTCCACTCGGACTATTTTAACATGTACCATTTTCAACATATATACTTCACCACAAAATGCATTCTCTATATCTTTTAGCTTTTTTTTTTATTTTTCAAATGTGTGTGTGTGGGTGGGTGTGTACACCATGTAGCTACTAGACTACTTGGAAAGTTGCTGAGGATAGTAAAAAAAAAAAAGAAAAATTCAAAGAAAATGAAAAGAAAAATAAAATAAAAATAAAGCTTTGCAAAAGCGTAACATCTCACGTGGGTCAGTACCTACCTACAACTGAAATGCAGAGCTTTTTATTATGCTTTTTAGTTTTTTCATTTTTTTTTTCTTGGTATTTTTTTTTTTGTCTTTTATTTTTATTTTTATTTTTTTTCTTTGCCTATTGTTCGGCTTGCGTGTACTATTTCTGGGTCGCGACTTTCGCTGGTATATTCAACGTTGAATTTGAGATCAGGTCAGGTACAAATCCATTAAGGTCGACGCTGTGGTATCTGCGGGTTTATATTCCACTGATGAAAACAAATTTCATATAATAAAATAACATACGTAGAGTGCAAACAAAATGATGATATAAAAATAATAATATTGATAATAATGATAACATAAAGTCAAAAGTTAGTAGCGAAAAAAAAAATAAACAAAATGAAAATGAAAAAAAGAAAACATCATTGAATTTTAATTTAAAATTATAATAGAATTTTTTTTTTTTTCTACTTTGCAGTGTAAATGCAAGTAAAAAAAAAAATATTTACGAGTCTTACAGATAAGTAGATGAAGTACTAAAAAGCCAGTCATTTTTTTTAATAATTTTTTTTTTTTTAACAAATATATTTAATCTAAAAAAAAATATATATATATATATATACATATATCAAAGTTTATTTTAGATATTTTAAATTACATAAAATCAATAAAGAAAAAATGTTTGTAATAAATTTTTTTCGTTAAAAAAAGAAAAGACGATTTTTTTTTTTTTTTAAACATGCTTTTTAAACAGGCAAACAATTCCAATTGTATTTCATTTTGTTTTTTTTGTATATTTATTTTTTTTTAACCATTGAATTTTCATGAAAACGTAGATTTTTTTTTCTTTTCATTCTACTTTATTTTAATAAGACCATATGTGGTCTATTCAACCGCCAAAACGTGAAGAGGGGTTGAGTTTGTTATTGTAAAAGAAGACGTTTTTTTTTTTTTTATTTTTCAATACATATAAAAACCTAATTCCATTGTGTGCGCGTGTTTGTGAAGTACAATGGCCGATAGTTTATCGTGCTTTTATCATTCTACTGCCAAACCAACACTTTCTACACCATCGAATAGCCAAACACACTTTGTCGTAGTGCCCACCGTATATATAGCAGCAGAAGAAAATTTTTTTTGTACACAAGAAGGGGAAATTTTTATGAAAAAAAAAAAAAACGAAAGAAGGCACATCATGACCCACTCTCTTGGCAAACGTTTATAAATCCGTCTGGCAAAATTCCCAAATCGCCTAATACTCTCCCTCCAAAATGAAAGAAAAAAAAAAAAATCTTTTCAGCCTCAGTGACGCCGTTGAAATGTCAAAGTGTAGGCATCGAAAATGGAAATGCATTTCAATTGAAAAAACATAAGGAATGACAAATACTCTCAACTTAATATTTTAGTGTTAAAAATAAAAAATAAAATTTAAAAAAATTGATATTATAAAATTGAAATTGAGTAGAAAACAATTTTGAGAAAAAATTATTTTATAGTAAATCTTGAATGAAAAATAAAAAATAAAAGCTTAAATCCCTTGAACAAATTCTCTTCTATAAACTCAAAGTTTTATCTATCTATGATGGGTCATCCTTCCACTTCTAATCTTCCTCGAAGACATAGAGTTTGTACTCGTGTGTTTGTCTTTGGCTGGATAAAAAAAATATAAAATCATCTCAAAGTGTGTCCAACGAAGCAGTTGGTCTAGGATGATGTAGACACTATTATATATATAGCATACAATTGTTCTTCTAGGATTCATGTGTATATGTGTTTTTGATATATGAGAAAGTATGTGAATGTTAGTGTGACTGAACGAGGCGGTAGACACTTAAAGGATTTACGGGTCTAAGAACTTGGTATCGAAAGCGGCACGGCGAAACTAAGTGCGCTGCTTCTGCTGGTGCTGCTATACTTTAAACTGGCAAACGAAAATAGAACAAGTTAAGAAAAGGGATAAAAATGGTTCAAGTGAAATAAAATGAAAAGGAAAAAAAGAAAAACCAAATGAAGAAAAAATAAATAAAACAATGTATAGGGAAAAAAAAAATCCGTAAAGCTAAAAAAAAATTAAAAAAAAATCCTTTAAAATCTAGATGTCATTGTGACCTAGATACTCGAAAGATGGTGATTAAAAAAAATCTCAATTATCAATGATTTCAATCGACAATGTTATAAAATAAAATAAATAAATTTTATTTACAAAAAGTTTTTTTGAAAAACCACAATGTTCAGTTGAAATATATTTTATTTTTTTAATTTTTTTTTTCATCAATTTTATGTAAAATAAAAATACGTGGGTGTTTGTATGAAAAATATATGAAATGGTAATATACAACACGAATTGTTAAAGTTTGAAGAGCCGAAAAAAAACAAAAATACAAATTTTTTACCACAACAGCAAACATTGATATCTCTTTTGTGAAATTCCAGCAGCATGTGTCCATATTTGAATACCTTTTTTTTATTTTTTGTTTTTATTTATTTTTATATTTTTGAAAGAGCCATGTTGATGGGATTTTATTGAGCGTACTCATCGGGACGTTAATTAAGATGGAAGCCTCTATGAAACCCAGATGCATGTCTCTCACGTGAGAGAGGCACCATTGAAATATATAGGTCGATGTGTCGTGTATGCTTCGACATTAATTAAGGATAGGACATCATCATATCACTGTGTGCAATATGTGCAAGTGGAAAATGTTGTTTTATATTTTCTCATTATAAAATGCTTGATAATTGCTGTAATAATAATTTTACAAAATTATTATATTCTAAAAAAAAAAATCCAATCAAAGAATAAATTTACATTTTTGTTTTTTACTAATTAGTATTTTTTATTCAAATTTCTAAATAAAAATTTCATGTAATTATGATTCTAGTATTTAAACAATATCTAAATATAATTATCCTAAAAGTTTTAAAATTTAATTTCAATTTTTTTTATCATTTTTTTCGATTTTATAATTTTCTAAAATTAGACAAGTGTTATTTCACGAATTCGAGAGCTTCCTGTAATAACAGTGATATGTTTAATGCCTTAAATATTATAATAAAATTTCCAAGTATATAAATTATCTGACTGTAATGGTGTATAATCTATTGACTGTCAAATATAGGCCCTGAAACAAGATTTTTGCCCTCTGGCATAATTGTAATATAGGTCAACGTTTGCACGGTCGCTTTAAGTTGAATTTACTGAAGAGAGCTTTCACCGAGCTTTTGCCAACCAGATCAAACTGGGACGGCAAATATACATTTACCTTTTTTTTCTGTTCATTGCCTTCTTTCTCTTTCATTTTGGGTTCATTTTACCTTTTTTTTTTTTACTGAACGCACACACACACAGGTACAACTAATCGACCCTGAGGTTACTTTCATTATTATATAGAAATGTTGAGTTCATGTAGTTTCTTCCGCACCCTCGTTGGGAATATTTTTTTTTGTTTCTTTTTTCTTCTTCTTCATCTTTGAGACTTGTCTCTTTCTTCAAGTTCATCTGTTTAACTTTAAATTCCAAAGTTATACGGCCAAGTTTGTCGATTAATGTATCCAACTTAACTGAACATATCGGAATTCATGGTTTTGTAAATCAAGCAGTATCATACTGCTTCATTTATCTATTTATTTTACAAAATATACAAGACCAAGTAAAGGTAGATAATGAAAACGAAAAAAAAAAAAAAAATGTGCGTCCTTGTCTAGGTTCTTTATAAATTGAAACTTTTAATTAAAGAAAATATATAACAAAATTAATGTATTTTAAAAAGTTTCGATAAATTTTCAGTCAATTTTTTTATCAAAGTTTTCAAGTATTATGAAATTTTTTTTTGGATTTTTCCATCAGATTTAATAATTTTTACAATAATTGGTGGCTTCAAGGGAGTAGTGATTTTTTTTTTTTTCTTAAAACTTCTCAAACGCGACTTACAAGTTTTTTAACTTTAAAAATACTAAAAAATTGAAAAATAAAAAATGAAAAATCAATATACCTTTATTTAAAAAAAAAAAAAAAAGCATATTTTGGTTTTTTTTTCAGAGTTTAAATAAATATATTAAAAATTATTTACAATTTGTTTATTCACGCAATTGTTTGAGTATGTTTAGTTGCAAATTCAGCTTTTTCACAAAGTGGATATACATTCGTCTACAAGTAGACTGTAAATCTCCTTCAGACTTTTACTGAGAGTTCAAATTTGTTTTATTTCAAATGTTCAAATGTTAGTCTGTCTTACGATCGATTTTCTCTACAAACTTTTAAAACTTTCAAACCAATACTATTCTCCTAACCAAGTCGATTTACAATTTTCTCAATTTCTTTATTTCATCAATATCGACTTCAGGTCTTAATAATACATACCAATTTATCTATTTATCACGATCCAACAAATTTATTATAAACCAAATAGTCACTATCAGGTCTTTGCCAGATTTTGTCTTGTTCAATTTTAGCAAACCCAAAAATACAAATTAATTTTTTTACCATTAAATAATACAAATATATCTATTTGTCTGACTATTTTAAAAATCATCTACTTGATTGTTTTTGTAGGAGTAATTTCCAAAAAAAAATCATAAAAATAGGATTGGAAATTTATGTAACATTTGAAATGATTTATAAAAATTTTCCAAGGTTTAAAATTAAACAGTTATATAAATTTTGAGTCAATCAGCTGTCTGATTTACTAAATCATCGCGAAAATTTAATTTAATTTTTATTATTAATTAATAAGCTTCAGAAAATTTAAAAAAAAAATAATTTTTTTTTTTCTATTAACAATTTTAATGAGACAATTATAAAGTAAAATAAAAAAAAAATAATTGACATTCACAATGACTTTCACACAACCTAAATTTTTATAGAAAAGTGATGAACCTCCAGTTGTACATGTCACCCCCTGAAGAAGGTCATGATTCACGATGCCAGTAGCAACGGGTATAAAAGTTTTTCATCGTTCATTCGTATATATATATATGACAACAAAATATAGCTCGCTTTGAAATTGCACACCAACAACTTTTTAATCTTGCCTAAAGTAAAAATTTCATTGGTTGTGCTGACGAGTATTTCTCTATCGTCTCTGCCACACCAACTTGCAATGGCAATCAGATTTATCATATTTTCTTTTTTATTTTTCTTCTTTATTTTCTCATTTTCTTATATATGAAAGTTTAAATCTATTTTTATACAATCATGAGTACTCAAATAGATCTTTCATAATATTATATTTTATTGTATGTATATATTTTAGAATGAGATGCTACTTTGTTTCAAATTTCATTTCACAAAAATCTCATAAATCAGTAGCAATTTTAAAATAAATCTGTGAAAAATGTGTGACAAAGAAATTGTAAAATAAATTTATCCACTGTTTAATAATAAAAAAAATCTAAACAATCTCCATTCTACAAATAAATAAATAATTTTTTTTTTTTACATTATAAAAATATTTTTAAATATATAATCAATTGTAAAAAAATAAAATAAAATTATAACACTTATTTTTTTGTAGATTCAAGTTACTTCTACTTGAGCTTTTTTTACTTTTAATTATAGAAGATGTATAATAGCAATTAAATGTATCTAAATTGAAAACAACTTTTAGATAGACTGATTCTTTAATTTTGTATTTACTCTGTTACACATTTAACACGTAGACATATTTAAAAGGGGTAGTTATATATAGATAGAAATCGTTTGTGTATTATTCACTTGGGAAATAGAGTACTGAGTTTTGTACATATGTATATATATGTCTATATGTACATATGGTATAAACGTCGTCACCAACCAACGTGAAAATGTCTCGTGAGGGTCGTACCGTAATTGAGAGACATCCCTTGTATTATATTCCTGGCTATGGTATTTTGTACGCCACCTATTTTACCTCTTAAAGCCCCTTGTATTCAACTCCTATATATTCTACCATCATCATCTAACTTCTCTCTTGTATATCTCACTGCAAAATCTCACGCATCTACGTATACATTTATACATATATATTCTATGTTTGATGAATCAGTCTCTCTCTCTCTTTCTGTGTGTAGATGTGCTCGTGTTGTCATGGCAACTTTTGATTGTATCCTCAGGCCAACCTGTCACATCACTTAATTTATTCCCAACTTATTGCACGTATACCTGTTTAGATATTTTAAATATTTAAAAAAAAAAAAAATTAAATTTACAATTATTTTTTATGATTTATTTTAATTTATTATTTCAGTTATTTTTGTTTAATTATTTTCAAGATCTTCATACAATTTTTTTTTTAAATATAATTTTATTTTTGGATTTTACGGAAGCTTTTTTGATGGACAATTAATTATACTTGTTTATTTGTTGATAAAAAAAAATTATTATTATTATTTTTTTAATATAGATAATAATATAAAAAAAAATGTTTTTAAAATTTTTTTTTAATCTACTAAAAGTATGCAAAAAAATAAAATAGTTTAAAAATATTTTTAAAAAAGCTCCATTGAATTTAGTTTGATGCATTTTATAGTAAATTCATTTGTAGTAAATTTCAACAATTTACATTCCAATTAAAAGTGTTTTTTATGTTTGTAAATTTTATTTTTTTCTGATGATGATGATGATGGTTACCTGCACACAATGCTAGTTGTATGTAAAATTTATATGCATGTAATAAAATCTGTGAAACAGGACGTGGCTATATAATGAGCAATTTACATAAGCCGTTTCGATTCGAGTTTAATAACGGCTTGTCGTAGCTGAAAACAAAGTTTTTAATATCCCAAGGGGAATCGTTTGGTACATGGTTGGTAGTTGTCGCGTGCATACTCGACCATCGACCATGACTATATCTCGAGTGTCAGCTTAATGCTACACACTACATATATATATACATGTATACTAATATAGTTGTAGTTTTGGTGTCAGCACTTTTGCCATGATAACTCCCGAAGAGACTGGTGTTTCCATATATTTTATATATATACATAAACAAATTAAGTATATCGTGTTTCATGACAAAATATAAACTTTAGCTTTGTTGTCATACTTATTGACTTTTCAGCTATAAAAAAAATACTTTAACAATAAAAACAAACAAAAAGTAAACCCTTTAAAATGAATCTATTCGATTTTACATGAAATTTAATTTTTAAATTTTTTTTTAAAGCTTGAGGAGGCATGGGAAGTAAAATAAAAATGCTGAAAAAAAATTAATTTTTCTAAAACTTTTAGAATAAAAAAATAAATAAAATAAAAGCTATTTAATAATTTTAATATGAAAATTTATATTCTTTAAAATAAAAATAAATATTTAATCATTTTTTTTTTTTTNAAAAAAAAAGAAATTGCCTCTAGCATTGTAGCAAGTATT
The DNA here is from genome assembly GCA_015776835.1 of Aphidius ervi. Classification (NCBI taxonomy): domain Eukaryota; kingdom Metazoa; phylum Arthropoda; class Insecta; order Hymenoptera; family Braconidae; genus Aphidius; species Aphidius ervi. The sequence goes on along the minus strand of MKYW01000001.1, from coordinate 892,135 downwards.
TTTTTTTATTTTTTTTATTTTTTCACGTCTGTATGATGGTTAGGCCACAAAAGCGATAGTTTTGGATCTTTTTTGCATAATGTAAAGCCAAGTTTTCGATGTTCACATAAACCATCCCAACATTGGCAACGATTTAACAGCTATATGGCCTTCAGGGTCCGAAGAAAGCATTCATGTATCATTCATGTATCGATAACACAACGCTTTTTTTATATTTTTTATTTTCGTATCTTCAACTAGTTTACATAGTTTTGAAAATACTAGTCGTTGAATTTTTCAAATATGTTGAAAAATATTCTGAATATATAAACTTCAAAGAAAAATTACTTATTTTGTATCGATATAAAAAAAAAAGGGCATAGATATATTGTTGTTTTTTTTTTTCTTTTTTGTTATTTCAATTTGTTTTTTGTATAAATAATTTTGATAAAAATTGAAAATAAATAATATTGTAGCTTTTATTGTATGGAATTTAAAAATAAACAAGTTTCTTGCTGAGTTTCATTGGTAGAATCAATGCCAAAAATAAAAAAAAAACATTGAATATTTGAGTCACGTATTTTTATTTGCCCAGTAGTGCCATAAGGTTGTTTTTTATGTGAAAGCTTGAAGGAACAATTCAATCAGTCATCAATAAATATTTATAATTTTTTTTATTTTATTATTTCAACAATTGAAATAACAAATGAAACGAATACATATATATATATACATCATTTGAAATAAATTTAAAACAAAAGAGACATCTTCTATTATCAGATTTTTTTATTTTTTTTTTCATTCAAAGTATTAAATCCACTTTGTCTAGAAAGCACAAAGTTATCAATGGTTGAAAGATTTTATAAGTTGTTAGCCAGTTGTCAGTTGTCACTGATGAAATAAAAAAAATAAAAGTTTTTTTTTTTTTTCATATTCTCAGTAAAGTACAATTAAAATCAGACAATGTACAAGAAATTGTCGCGAGTTTGAAGAAGAAAGAAAAGTTTTTGAGTTAAATAAAAGTTATAAAAAAAAAAAAAAATAATAAATATAATAATAAAAATAAGAAAGCTATAATAATAACAATAGGAATGATAATAATAAGGGCAAAGACACTGTGTAGTCTTCATCCTTGATGTCGACGACGAGTGGAAAAATATATATAAAAAAAAGGAAAAAAACTATTGCAAAATGTAAAAAGAATTAACCCAGTCGTTGAAGATAATGTTTTCTAAGAATATTTCTCTATTCTTGCAATTTAATTTAATGAATTTTCATCATGAAAAATAAAATGATAGCTTACCTATTTCACTTGAATTTGTAAAAGAGCTTTTTTCTTCATTTTTTTTTTTTGCATAATATTTTTAAAATGATTGCTAGTTATATTTATATATTTATTTTTAACAAATAAACTCGGAAAAACATTTCAAAAGAACAATAAAATTACAGAAAAAAAAAAAAATTAATTAAATTAAAAATATAAAATAAATAAATAAATATTTCAATTGATAAATTTTTTAAATTGCAGTCCCTTTGAAGAGATAAGAAAATAAAAACAATAAAAAAAAAAATGAGCTTTTCTCTCCTAGCAAAGCTTTTTTTTTATTTTTAATCCAAAAATATTTGTATAATTTATATAAAATTTTATCAACTTTTATTATCGAGACTTTAGATAAAAAAATAAAATTTTATCCGAGGATATAGATTTTTTAAATTGATAGTAATGTAGAGGAGTGTATATATGCTCGTAAACAATATATATGTATATGGGTTATTTAACTAGAGTATATTAGATAAAATGAGAGGCTAAAAAGGGCATATTAGTATTCCGTAAACTGAGGCGCATCGGATGCCCATCGGAAATTACGATCCAACAGCATCGCGAATTTAGTAAGCCCCCACGTGCCTGATAGTTTCACGATTTTAGATTCACAATATATATACATGCATATATGTTTTTTGTATAAAGTGGTATCACCAATGAGGTCACAACAATAAATATTTAAGCATCGACAGTTGATATCGGAAATCGTTGCTTTTTAATATTCACATTTCATTTTATCATTTCTTTTTTGTTATTTTCATTGTAATATTAATTGCTCATTAATATTTAAATATTATTTATAAATAATAATATTTTTAATTTATAATTAATACTATTTATTGTAAGGGGGAAGAGGGGTTGATCAAATTTTAGAAAGAAAATTGAGCTTTTTATTTTTGCTTTTAAGGAAAATTTAAGGATTTTTTTTAACTTGAAATAATAATTTTTAATTATAATATTTATTAATTTAAGATTTGTTTTGTTAATTTAAATATTGTTATTTAAATTTGACAAAAAAAAAATAATAAAAGATTTAAATGATTTTTTAAGAAAAAAGTTGTTTTAAAATTAAACACACATTTAATTTGTTGTTAAAATTTATAACTAAATTAAATTAATAATTTAAATATCATTTTTATATATTTTTTTAAATTATATATTTACCAAGAAAATAGACTAAAAAAATAAAACAAGTAAAATATTATAATTATAAGTTGAATAAATGTAGAAAATTAAATGAAAAAATTTTTTCTTTTTGTTTTATATTTCACAGTGAAATATAAGAGCTTTTTTCTTTTTTTTAATGTAAACAGAGATAGAAATAATATACAGGTTCATGTACTGCTATATATATAAAGGTTGTATCTTATACTGAGATTCCAGGGGCTATATATTTTTTTATTTTTACTCTAGTATACCAGGCACCCTTTGCACTGTTTTCTTCTCTACAGAATTTAATATAATGCCTAATATCAGAGGAAATCTGTACAATGCAAACAATTCGAGGCTTTCACCCGGTTACTCTTCACCTTATCGTGTCAGTTTCTCTGTGAATAATTATTTTAAAATGAAATATTAAATAAATAAATCAACCTTGTTCTATAATTATTTTATAATCTTTCAAATTAATCAATACATTCATTTTTTAAAAATTATTTCCCCTTCATTTTTAATACCTCCAACTGGTTTGTATATTTTTTCGAGCTTTCACGTGTTTTTTTTTTTTTCACTAAGTTTAGTTGTAGCAAAAAAATCAAGACCCAAAAGCTCAATAAATGTAAAAATAAAAATTCAAAAATGGCAATTTATTCTAGACTCTGATCTTTCATAAAGCTTGATTTTTGAACAATCAAAGTTTGTTGTTAATTATTTAATTAATGTTATAATTTTAAACTCAAAACAGTCAAAACAATATAAAGTTTATATAAAAATTAAAACTTGTAACTAATATAGTCGTTGTAATTTAAAAACATACACATGTATATTAAAAGTTTTAGGCTGAGTAGCTGTATAAAATTTTGTGGTGTTTTTGTAAATATAAGAGGTTCATAATCAGCATGTTATATCCACAAAACACACACACACACACACACACAAACATATTGCCCCGAGGCGTTTCTTCAGTTTCTCAAGTATTCTCGTCATTTTCATTCAGAGTCCATCTCTCTGTGCCCCACGGGTCCACGAGTTTCACGTTGCCTGGCATTATACCCATAGGGAATTTTACCCGTACATGAAAAACAATAGCCATGTATTTGTAACTCCATCTAAAAAATATTTTTCATCCAATTTTTAAACGTATAAATGAACGACGTCTCTGACAACTTAAAAAAAAAAAATACACATAAACATAATTAATTAAAACAAAAACGAAAACAATCACTCATTTTTTGTTGATGTCTTTTTAATTTATTTAAAATCTTTCAAAGAATAAAACAAATTAAGCCAATGAAAAATATAAAATATATTTTATTAAATTTATTATTATCATTTGTAGTATGAAAATAGAATAAAATACACACAGCCATATATACATAGTCACAAATCTCGATATCTATATAATACAATATTTCATTTGTATATATAACACATATATATATTATATATGTGTATGTATAATATTAAACGCGATGATATGTGTTCAGTGTGCGCGACCCTAACGCGCGATTCACATTGAATATATCTATCTCACTCTCGTGTGAATTCAGAACTAACCGTAAATCAAACACCACTGGGGCCATTAGGACGCCCATAACTCGCCGATATCTCGAGGACCGCCAGCTTATTATATCCTGCATATATAATTCCGGTATGGAGAAGTGAGCGCATCCGTTGGGTAAATTGTGAACGTTTCGTATACATAACTTGGTATATATATATGTAATAATGCTTTCTCCCACTTGAATCATCTTTACTACCCTCTACCTCTTCTCCCTGTTTCCCCCTTGCCACCCCCTGGCTCCCTCGTCTTCACCATCATCAAGTGAACAGCTTGCATTGATGGAAAGACTTGCGTAAAATATTTTTCTGCTTAATCCAATGCTCAATAATATATATATATATACTCTAAAATCATAAATTTATTTTCTTCTTTTTTTATTTTTATTCATGCTCTTCTTCTATTTGAAATATACATATATATTTTTTTAATATTACTTGCAAAATATATTATATACCTATAGTATATTATTTTTTCATAATAAAAATAATAAAATAAATTTGAAATATATTATTATTATTATGAAAAAAAATAAATATTGTCATCACTTTTTGAATATATTTTTTATTTATTATTTTAACAAAAAAAATATTCATTTTATTTAATGATTTTTTTTATTTTTATATGATGAAATGTGTCGATAAAACAAGACCAAGTGAAATATATGCTGAATCAGTAATGCAAGTTTTAAAAATAGTATGTGTGTGTGTGTGAGAGAGGGTGAATGGAGTGGTGGGTGAGTTATATAGTAAAAGGGAAAGAGTTAAAAATGGTTAACGTCCTGAACGAGGATGGAAAACAGTGTTTGCCAATGGAGAAATTAAACCAAGGCTTGTGTCAATATCGCTTCGGCTTTTGCCTACTCATTCCATACAACACTCTGGCTGCTGCTTTTACTCTTCCTCTACTATCAATGTATCAAAGTTATATCTATACCCATCTCTAAAACCCTCTTCTCCTTTTTTTTTTTCTTTCTTTTCTTTTTCTATTTGCTACTTTTTCTCTTTCTATCTCTCTCTATTAACTATTTTTTTTTTATTCGAATGATGATTTTTAAATTTTTTCTTTATTTTTTACTTATTTCTTTGACTCATCAACCAAACAAAATTTTAATTAACAATGTGGTCATTAAAAAAATAAAATCATAATCAAAAATGTCAAATTACTTTTTAATTTTATCAACAATTTTAATTATAATATCAAATTAATTTTTTCCCATCAAAATATTTATAAAAAAAAAAGCTCTTCTCATAGATAAAAAGCTACATGTCAAATATTATTTTGCCAAAAGTATAAAAATTTTTTTTTTCACTTTAAACAAACAAAAGTTAAAAATAAACAGCCTCCATGTACTTAAAACCCTTTCTCTTAAATTTTTTACTACTTAAGACTCTATATCAACCAGAAACACTTAAAAAAAAAAAAAGCTCTAATTCTAAAAATGTTATTTTATTTATATATTATTAATACAACAACAACAATGTAATTCCGCATTTGAATCAGATAATTTTTTTAATTAAATATATAAACCATACAAGCGTGAATATATTAAAAATTATTTTTCCCAACAGACCGAACCCAAAATTACACGTCTGATAAAATCATGAATACATGCTTGCTTCATATATATACATGTGCATTTGTGAAAAATAATTATACATGTATATATTAACGCATAATTATATAGTTAAATTAATATACACATATAGATGCGTATATATTGTTTGATGGTAATGGTAAATATATTGTAAATAGTTGGGTATATGTATGTATTAAATATATAGGTAGATGAAACAATGCATTTCACGAGTAAATCCTGAACGTTAAAGCATCCTTGATGGGGAGTTACCGCATTAGCCTTCATTCCCTCATTCTATCATCTCTCTCTCTGTCTTTATCAAACCCACCAACGCATGCACGTACACATTTATATGGTAACATGTTACAATGTAACATACTTTTAACTTCTCTCTCTCTTTTTCCCTTTCTCTCTTTTGATCATGCCAGGCTTAATGTTCAACGAAATGGCATTCATTATCGAAACGCTGCACGTTCTACAAGTACAACCATTTTCCCTTCTCTCTAAATTCTCTCACCCCTTTATTTTTATTTAACCCAACCACCCCCCTTCCCTCCATCTATCCACCTACTCACCCTTTCAAAAATTATATGATCAACAACTTTCTACATCCAAAATCATGGATTAATTGTAACGAGGCTTTATGGCACTTCATCAGCTGGAAAATAAATATATTGTTTACTTGAAATTTATTTTATTTTTTTGTTATTTTATGGTTAAAGTAGATTATATAGTATTTTCATTAAACATAGAGAATATTTGTCAAAAATAATATTTTTAAAATAGGTCAGTATTACTGGATGTGGAAAATATTATTTTTTTATTTTATTTTTTTAGTTTTTAAATAATTTTCATGTTGAAAAAACACTGTTGGTCTTGCAAAACACATATCTAAAGTTTAACCAGAAAAATTCATAACCTATTTTTTTATATATTTTTTATTTTTATTTTATTTAACCCCAGTAAACTCTTTATTCTCATTCCACAACCTACTTCCAAACGAAGTAAACAACCTACGACGAAAATAAAAATAGATAAAAGTTTAGTATATACATGTATATATTTTGAAAAAGTTTTTTTTTTTTTATTTCACAGATCAATGACTCGGTGAATTTTCATCTACGATTTATTTGTTACTTGATTTTTTCTATCATTTATTTTAATAATTACAAAATTACAATAATTTATTATTTAATAAATTTATTGCATAAATTATTAATTACTTTTTATGAAAAAAAAAAAAAAAAGAAATCGTGGAGTAAATTTTCCGATAGTCTCAATCCGGAGAAATTTTTCTTTCCAAAAAAAAAATCTCGATATTACTTGGAATTATATTTCCACGTCTCAATTACGTAAAAAATAAGAGGAAAATATTTTCAAGATAAAAATAAATATCGTGACTTTTAAGTTGATATTTTATTTACCGTGTTATTTCCATGTTTTGGATTAGTATTTTTAATTGTGGACGAAAGCGGAAGATGGAAAATTCAGCCACGCAACAATTGTATGTTATTTTTGTTTGATTTTTATTTTTAATTTTCGTTTTTTTTTTTTTATTTTTTATTTCGTGAAGATGTAGCTATTTGTGTGCCGTAATATATATTGAGATAAACGCGTGCGCATTGCGTGAGGTCTAAACGTGGCGCTGATGCTGCTGGTTGGCTCTTGGACTATACTTTGTTCACTCGTGTTCATTCGGTCGACCAGTGATATACAAAACGGTCCATGCCACCGGCTTTGACGCACCGTGCGCGCATCGCCGGCGTCGATCGCGTGGTGGTGCTCCTGACGTAGGGCACTTTAATTTATTTAAATCAAAATACAATAATAACAACAAGTCATTCAATTCAATATGTGATTGATTAATTCAATTTTCAAATTAATTAATAATTATTTAGTTATAAAAAAAATTGATAGCTTTATTTTAAATTATCATCATTTTTGTTGTTTATTTTTTATCGAAGAGAAAAGTGTTTTTCATTCAATTCGTGAAACTATTTTATGGATTAATATTTAAAAGTGAATTTAAGACCTATTATTTATGCTCGTAGTTATTTGATTGAAAAATAATTTCAAAATTTTAAAAGTGGGTGAATATTTGGCCTTTTTTTTTGGTTTTATTTCTTTTTTTTTTTTCGTTTTTAATTTAATTCATTTGAAATGAATTTTTTTCTATTAACTGAATAGTAACAAAGGTAAAAATTCCAGTGTCAATTTAACGTCAAGTGTTGGATATTTGTCGAACGTACTTGAATTAGTTTTTTTTTTTTTTTTAAATACCAAAGGATATTCAGGTGGAAAAAGATAAAAAAAAAAATATTGAAATGAAATGTGGATGGACTCTTTGAATATTTGAAATAGACTATTGAAAATTTACTTTGATGTACATGCGTGCTTAACTGTAATGTGAAAGCATGTATTTATTTGGAAATGTTACTAACCGGTGTATTATTGATCGAGATCAAAGCCCATTGGTACTTGAATTACCATTAATTTGACAAATATCATTTTCAATTTAAATTAATAGCACAAATAATATACTTTAATGTAAAATCTAGCCAAAGTTATCTACCAAAACTATTCTTAAATAAATTCATATAATAATAAATATAAAAATAAAAACAGCAAATAAATATATAGTCATAATTTTTAAGTGAGCTTCAAGTGACGTTGTGAGACAGTGCAATAAATTAAATTAATTAAAATTCATAATTGTGAATTCGACATATCAATTTTATTTGTGTTTATAAATATTTGTTTAAACAAATGAGCTATTATTAATCTGGAGATTTTTGGCGCACATTTTATATTGTGCCATTAAACTATAAAAATTAATTCAACACTGGAAAATGAAGATGCTCTCTTCTTTCTTCATCTCAAGGTAAATTTATTATATAATTTTTTTTTTTTTCTTCATGTTTATTGTATCATGTCAAGTCATTTGATACTATTGACGACAAATTTTCCGGTCAAATCGTTGTGGAATTAAATTTCCTGATAAATAATTTACCAAAAAAAAAAAAACATCCTGTTGCTCGTACATCTGTACAAAAAAGCATGACGTATTTTTAAAATTAAAATTAAGCATTAAAAAATGATAAAATATAAACAAAATTATTCAATAACAATTTAAAATTTCTTAAACAATTTATTGATTTCTTTTTAAAATTTATTTCCATTATTTTTCTTTAATAAATTTTAAATTATTTCATTTGAAAATTGATTAATTAACAATCCTGTTTTAATGACTCAATATTATCATTATTTTAAATTGAATTAATTAATTATTTATCAGTTAAATATCCTACGAAATGTCTATTTTTATTTTTTTTTATTATTTAGTATTTTCTCTTCGCAATAGGTAGCTAAAGAAAATTTTTCTTCCGGACATTATAAAGACAATATTTAGCCATGTAATCAACCAACTTGTTCTAGAAAGAAAAAAAAATAAATAAATAAAACACAGACTTGAAAATAAAGTATATCATAACGAGCCCAATAAATTTATCTTGTTAGACAAACAACTCGAGAGAAATATAAAGAGCTTTTTTTTTTTTTTCATTTTATTTGTTGCTTTATTTATTTATTCATTTTGCCATTATTATTATTGAAAACTTTTTATTTTATATTATTTATAAATTGTCGTCCACTTTGTACTCAAAGAATGACAATATAAAAAAACAACAAAAGTGTATCCAGCTCGTTTTAATTTTACGACAACACGCAATTCAGTTTCATGGTACAACAGTCGCATTATTTTCATGACAAACAATTGATCGCTCTATTTTCTTGTCAAACCTATATATATATTTAAAAAAACAAGCAACATAAACACTATAAAACGTGCGTTTTTTATTTTCATATTTATTTTTCCACTTAACTCTTAATAAATTGCTATTACACTCAAGTATTTACCTCATTTAATATTTTTCTCACCTTTATGGCCGACAAATTTGTTTATGATTTAATTCTTTGGGCTTTTAGATCCTGCTTAAACAAATTTTTTTTTTATTCTGTAATATTCTACAAAGTATAAAAAAAATAACAACAAAAAACTTGATAATTATATGAAAACAAAAAAAAAAAAAACAAAAAAAGTTTGCGTTGAAGCTTTTTTTTTTTTAACATCAGCGTGAATTTTTTTTATTAATTAATTTTTCATTTAATTTTAAAACTCTTTATAATGCACAATATTAAAATATATTTTTCCATGAAAAAATAATTTTCTTTTACAAATTAAAAAAAAAAAAGAAAATTGATATAATAATACTTTTTTTATTTTCGTTTTAATTTAATTGAATGTCTTTGAGCAGTTTATTATTAATGAGAAAATTATAGATTGGTAGAAATTCAAAAGGTAATATGCTTGCTCTCCTTGGTTGCTCATAATACCTTAACAAACGGCCATTCAAAATTGTCGATGGATCAAAGGGAGTTTGATAAGTCGCTCCCGGGCGATTTTACCATGCTTATAATTTACATCACGCTCTGTCGAACCTTTGAAACGTTTACTTTGCAATGTTATGGCTCCAGAGAATACTAAAATAATTTACCTTTAAAAATTCATAAAAATAAAATTAAAAAAATTCAATATTTTTATATTTTCAATTACGCAAATCAATAGCAACATTATATTATAATTTTAAATATTAATAATTACTCGAAAATCATTGTAAAATAATATTCAAAATTAATTACGATTATTTATATAAATTTCGATTATTTAACTAAAAGTTTTTAAATATATTTTTTGTATTTATATATAAAAAATTTATACAAAGTGACAAATTATAAAATATATTTATGATTTGTCAGCCCAAATTTAAATGTAATTTGAATATTTTATTAAAAACATAATGAAGATATGAGTTCGTTGTGATTGATATTTATGTTTAGTAGTAATGTAATCATGTCTTATCGTGGCTAAGTCAGCAAGCGCTCGGCCTACGTTTCTAAACATAATGAGTTCGGATCCTGAGTGATGTTACTCTTAGTTAATAGTACTCTTTTTTCAGCATTGTACATAATTGTTCATGAATTCATTGCTAATAATTTAAAATGTGTTCAAATGAGATCAAATGTATCTGGTGTTTGGGGCAAATACTTCTTAGCATAGAACAAGTGGAGATTCAAAGTCTACCCTTGTTCTACGCTAGGTAGCATTTGCCCTAAACACCAGATACTATTTATTTTTGACAATGCAAATGTAACATTTTAAATATTATATGTCAAAAACAATAACAAATCAATATATTAATTATATAAATTGCAATTGTTTAACTACTCAACTAATGTTTCTATTGTTTGACGTTGAATTTTGTAAATGTAGATTGATTGATGGCATATCGTTAATATTATTATCCAACATACATATTGTTAAATAACCCGAGGCAAAATCTGTGCTTGCATCAACAACATTGGAAATTCAAAATAATTGTCTGTTGGAAATTTAATATTTATCTTTGTTGACTCTAACAAGTCAAAATTAAAAATAAAAATAAATAAATTTCATCATGCTTTATTTCTAAAATAATATATTATTAAATTTGATTGAAAGCAACAGAAATTTTTTTAAAAATATATCATTGTTGTTATTTTTTTTTTTTTAAATATATTCGTGTGGAATTTTTTGAGCGACATTTGTTATTCTCTGTTGTGTCAAAGGTTTAATGAAAAATGAAATAAAAATCATGCGTAAAATGGATTTTAAAAAAAGAGAAGATAATTTATTTTTTTTTTATTGAAATTTTTGGTATCATGTAACAAATCTCTTCTTCACACTTGCTGGCGTAAATTTCTGACATGCCATAATATTTGGTGTTGCAATATGGCTTTGAAATCGGAGATTCTAAACTCGAGCTTGTAAAATTCAATACCTTTGTTTCATCTATAATAATGATATAATACACAACGACAGAAATAATAATTTAAAATAAAAAAATAAAAATCATTGACAAAGGTGAAGAAAAAATAAAAAAAAGAAAAAGCTATCGAGTCTTTGATCTTTGTGACGTCAAGGTGAAAAGTGTTGTAGCTGATGAAAATTGTGCTTGAAAAAGTTACATCAGAGTACAAAAAACAAAAAAAAAATATATATAAAAATAAAAGGGAAGTAAAGAAAATATATATATAAACTCGGTCTAATTTTTTTTTTCTCTTTTTTTTTTTACTCATCTTTTTCTTCTTGAGCTTTTCTATATAACTATCATCCTTGACCCAACAGACTGAAAGACTGCTGGTCTCGTTAGTCAAAACGATTCAGATCCCTTCCATTCATTTATTTTACTATCTATATATATTTTCAAGCTTTTAATCGCCTTGGTCCATGTTCACAAATCGTTTTATCCTCAACTTTTTTTTTCTACTAGTCTGCCATATCTTTTACTTTACCCTACAAACGTCATTCGTTAATTCATCGTCATATAATATTCTCAGAAATATCCCTCAAATCGACCTTTGAACAATTAAGATCATACATTTCTTTTTTTTTTTTTCTTTTTTTCTTCTCTTCTTTCCTACCCAATCCCCAAAGTAATTTTTATAATTTTCCATTTAGAAAAAGAATAAAAATTCAAAGAAAAAATCCTTGAAGAAAAAATAAAAAAAAATGAAAACTCAGTGAAGCCAGTTCTTGTTACTCTCAATTAAAGAAACCTTGATGGGCTCTCATTTTATATAAGAAAAAAAAAAAAAAATTCTGTGTATGTGAGTTGGTCTTTTGCGTAAACACGCGAGAAAATATTTCTGAAATTAAAATGTACCGCCTGAGGATGTAAAAAACGTTCGCACTTATGTTCAAGTATATAATGAATTTCTTTTTTTTATTTATTTATTTTTATTTTTATATATATTTTAAAATCACAACTGTACTCTTATAATCACTAAAATTCATTTGTATTTATACCCTGAAAATAATTAATTTAAAATAAATTTAAAAATAAAAAAAAATACATTTTTTATACCCTTGAAAGAATTAAATAAAATAATAAAAATTATGAAAATGTCACTTACGCTTATTTGCCTTCAAAGACGTAACAAACTAAAATATAGAAAAAAAATTATATCGTAAATATAAAAATAAAAAAAAAGTAAAGTTAATAAGCCTTGAAGAGTGCACGTGCCCAACAGTTGCGAATACTTGAAAATGGTAATAAGTATGGGCTTGAAAGGTCGAGAACTAGTGCAACAATTGAGAAGGGTTGAAAAAGCATATAATATAGCTCGGTTATGCCGCGTTATGTAGACAGATACCTATATAAACAGAGAAAATATTATATGATGAGACAAGAGTATACAGAGTATACAGAGTTGAGTGCTTCGTAAGAGTATACCTCTCTCATTTTACATATATATATTGTGTATAAATGTGTGCCTGTAGTATTTCACAGTGTATAAAATTATATAACAATATGCATGATGCTGATGATAGTGGTGTGATGATGATACCACAACTTTGTGTTGCTGGTAGATACTATATACTCGATACACAATGTTAAAGTGAAAAAAAATAAAAAAAGTTATGCAAAGCTTAAGATAAAGTAGAGTAAAAAAAAAAGGAAGAAGAAGATAGAGAAAAAAAAAATATAGAGAAGAGAGAATGAGGGCCAGAGGCGAGGCATAACTCGTTGATGAGATTATAATCAGGCAGTAGGGATTAAAGCTAGAGCAAAGTCTTATGCGCGACAACGACCATAGTATGTATATATATTAGTGGAACTATAGGCCAAAGACTAAGTAAAACAGTTGGGTGGTTTTTCGAGGGTGGTTTATATATATATAGCCGAGAGAAAGAGAAGCTGGATGAGATCTAATAGCGTCAAGCCATCAGGGCCTTTGATCCCAAGAGCTACCAAACATCCTTTTATATATTTAACCTTCGTTAACCTCTCTCTTTATATATTATACATATATATTTATTTATTTATTTTTATATTTAATTTTTTAAGCATCATTCAACACTTGATAATAATAATAATACACACTAAAGTCTATTGTTTTTTAATTTAATCATTTTTTATTTTACCAATAATATTTACATTAAATTTTTGATTTTTTTAAAATAATTTTTTATTATTTATCGAGTTGGATTGATAATTTAAAAAATTAAACATTTATTTCAATTTAAAAAAAGCTCATTTAAATAATTTTTAAACAACTTTTTATAATTAAACAAAAAAAAAAAAATAGACAAAGTTAATTTTTTTCTAGTTTTAAATTTAAAAAATTTCTTTAGTTTGTATTTTATACACATGTGTTTAAATATATTCAAGTTTATGGGTGTGTGCATGTGTGGTTTGTACAAATTCGAAGCTATTATTCTCTGGTGTTTCTAAGTAATTACTAAAACATTTCGCTTTAGTGGTTTCAACTACCTAATATGTATTTTACAATTATTATTTTATCATTTTGTAACTTGCCAAATAATCATCTCTCTAGTCTCTCATTGTTTGTTTTTGTCTAAATTTTTTTTAGAGCTTTTTTTTTTTATTATTATTTCTATTGATGTGTATACATGTGAAGAGAGCTTTTTGAAAACCTATCGAATTTGTAGGATATATGTAGGATTCGAATAAAACAGGCCAATAAAATAAAATAAAAAAAAAGAAACGATAAATAAGCTATATAAAAAGTTTTATTTTTTTTTATTTTGTTCATTCATCTTGTATAGATATGCCATTTCGGGCTCGTTGCCACCTGCTGCCACATTGAAAAATCATCGCAACGAGGTCCTTCGTATAACTCGCACAAAACTTACAAAAAATAACAAATATAAAAAAAAAAAAAGCAGCACGAATGTCAAGAGAAAAACCATTACTATCCCTCACTCATCGAATTTTTATACCAAACGATCTACAGATTCGACAAGAAAAACGTTTGAGATTTATATATTTTTATTCTTCCCTTCTTCTACTTGACATTTAGGATCCTTATTCTTTTCTTCCAATGTCGTCGCTTTATATTTTTTTTTTTTTTACTATTATTTCCCCCTTTTTATAAAAGGTCTTTGAATGATATCGGACTGGTCTTACCACCCACAAATATCTTAACAATTGTTATCTCAAATTATACCATTTATTATTATCATCAATTTCATTCTATCTCACGTTTCAAGTATTTTATTTAATTTTATTTTATATTCACAAAAATAAAAGTCAAAAGAAGGAAAAATGATTGATAAATTTAAAGCTTTATTATTTACATAGCATACAATTGAGCAATTCAAAAAAAAAAAAAATCACAATACAGTACACTCTTTTTATAAGATAGGCAATGGGTAAGAGGAGAGGCAATTTCTCGGTAGACCTATACTCCCACTCTCCGACTCATTTCCCCTTCGTTCGTATTACGGTACATTAATTCTCTTCTCTATTTACAAGCCACTGTTTTATATTGAAATTTTTAATTCTGTGTTGTCAATCTAACCTCCGAATTAATTGAACTTTCATTACACTTATCTTAATAAAATATTATTAAAACATTATACTTATTTAATAAAATAATATTAAAACGTTTAAAACAAAATTCTAAAAAAATATTAATATGTATTTGAGAAAAAAATATTATATGTAATTAGTATTATAATCAAAAATGTTACAAGTACAAAAAAAAAAAAAGTACAAATAATAATACAAATATTAATAATAATATTTATATATTAATTTAACTTTCATTATATTCATTAAAAAGTTTAAAAAAAAATTTAAAAAAAAAACTCAATATTTGACAAAAAAGTATTGCAATTTTTGATACATACTTATTTAGTTATAAACATATATGTGACTGATTAAAATTATAAAATATGTATTAAAATGAATGATATGTATAAATCAATAAAAACAAAAAAAAATTATTAATAATAATCATATTCGTTAATATATTAATGAGTAAATTGTTCATTTATTTACATATATCTTGATTTTTTAGGCTTCGCTGAGACTTGCTTATAAATAGAGAACGAAACTAAATTTTTATTATCGGAAGTGAGTAGCATGGTGGGGGCGCAAGTTTCATGAATTTCGCCGAGACTGGCTTATAAAAAATTTCTTATAAAGAGAGTGTACTGTAACATGTATTAAAAATTAATTTATGAAGTTTAAATTGTTCGATGTAAAATTAAATTACTCAATTGGCTTTTTCATAAAAATTTTTCGGATTATTGATGTAAAATATAATTACCAATATTTAATTGATAATTATAAGGTATTTGTTAATTGAAAATAATTGACATAAAGTAAAAAAATAATAGACAATTGAGGTAGTGAATAATTTTTTTTGAATAATCATGAACAATGAATGAATCAATAAATGAACAGCAACATGTCATTTTGTCGTTTAACAAGTATGAGAGATGAAAATTATATATATATAAAATTGAAGGCATTTTATGGATCGATCGGGCGTATCGCATGAAATTACGTTAATTGGACACTGTCAATGGGGGAAAAACACGAGACAGTTTATTCTGTATATTGCAATGTGTCGAGTCACTCGACAAGTGGACATGCCGTGTATGTTTTCACTCACTCCATCTCACCTTGTCTCCAATATTTTATTTATTTAATTTTTATTTTAACCCCTTGTTTTTTTTTTTTTTTGTGTATTTTATCCCCCTTGGAAATATATATCCAGCTTCTCTCGTTGCCATTGTATATTGTATTTGAAGTGGCGTCCTCTACGTCAACCCTCTAAACTGCGCAGCCAGCCAGTAAACGAGACACTCAATGTATCGATTCAAAATTCAATGCTCGTTATACACTTACAAACGAGCCAACTAGATACGCACTTTTATTTTTTTTTAATACTTTTATCCCCCTAAATTTATCCGAGATGTATATAAAATATCAGAAATATTGTTTTGCCATTTTTTCATTTATTAAATGACATGTTTCATTTATTTTTTGGACTGCTTTATTAATCTATTCGAAATTTTATTTATGAAATTTAAATAAATTTAAAAATACACTTGTGTCGTCAAAATGTAGTTTTGACTATTTTTTTGAATTAATTTTAAATGAACAACAAAAATTATAATAACTCGTTGACTGGGAGAATCCGAGAATTGGAAAAACACTGAAGTCAAAGTCAATTTTCATTATCTTTGTTTCCCACCCAAGTCAACATAGATAATCAAAATTATATTTTAAATATATTTTGTATTGAATAATAATTATTAATTAACTCATTATCAATTAAAAAATTATTCAACATAGTACTATTATTTAGAAAAATAATTTACCCAAAAACTTTTTTCAATATATTTTTTGTATTTATGTATAAAACATTTATACAAAGTGCCCAAATTTAAATGCAATTTGAATATTTTATTAAAAACATGATGAAGATTTGGATTTGATGTGATTGATATTTCTGTTTAGTAGAAATGTAATCATGTCTTATCGTGGTTAAGTCAGCAAGCGCTCGGTCATTGCTTTTAAGCATGATGGGATCGAATCCTGGAAAGGAAAGATAACTGTACTGATTTGACGTTAGAATCGAGAATAAATCATTTAGGTTCGTCTTATTCTAATAATATGTTATAATATTGAGCATAAAAAACTGACAAAAGACCATGATCAAATAAATGTATCTGGTGTTTGGGGCAAATACTTCTTGGCATTGAACAAGTGGAGACTCAAAGTCCACCCTTGTTCTATGCTAGGAAGTATTTGCCCTAAACACCAGATAACTTTTATTTTTGACAATGCAATTGTCACACTTCAAATATTATATGTCAAATACAAAAACAATAACAAATCAATAAATTAATTATTGTTAAAAATTTCTCGCTCATTGATTTTTTTTCATCGACTTCGAGTCGTCAATCAGCGAGTCATATTTGTTGGATAAGTTATCTTTTTTCCACGACATTTTTTCTCGTACTCTCTAGAAAAAAAAATAGACCATCGTCATCCACCATTATATCAGAGTTATTTCAAATTTTGTGATAAGTAAATACACACACTGACACACAGGCAAATCTTTAACATCATTACACATATTTTTTTTTGGAGTAGGTTGTAAAACTTGATGACGTCGTTTCAGTGCCTAAGCTATTCCGTTTGTATTTTTTTTTCATTCGATCTCTCGTTTGTTACTATGTATGCTATCGTCAAACACTGTAATTATTTAAAATATAAATAAACGAATAAATTCAAGACAAAAAGCCTCGTACGTCATCATTCTCCAAACAGAAATAAAAAAAATAGAATAAACAAGCACAAGTTTTATCATTTTATATATGAAAATAAAATTTCAAAAATTTAAATCATTTCGCTACGAGGACTCTTGATAATAATAATAATAACAATAAAAAATATATCTAAAAAAATGACCTACATTTGAATGAAATTTCCTTAACAATCACTCTGCTCATCACCCCAGGGAAATTTATCTTCAGAACACTCGCTGATTTAAATTACACAAATGTAATATTATTGCTTGAAGTTTTTAAATAAAATCAAAAAACTTTATTTTTTATTTTTCCACACAAATATTGACCTGTCCACGATAAAATAAAAAGAAATAATTAAATTAAAATTGAGTATATGTATTTTGTAATTTCCCTAGATAATTATTGGAAAAAAAAAAAATTATTTATGTTCATTAATTAAATATTAGGCATAGCAAATTAATGAAACGTATATTTATTCCTCCTTTTTGGTTGATCTTTGTGTACGAAAATCTATACACACGTGGTAATTTCAAAGGACACAAATTACACGTGGACAATTTTCATTTGGTTGTCATGTACATATTCCCGTCACTTTCATCATAGTCTCTCCCTCACTTGGCACCCTCATTGCCATCACCCGTCAATGTCGTATTACTCTGAGAGGGTGAATTCCAGCGTATTTATTCCAGTGTCTCAAGAGACACGCCTCGTCGCTCATATGTACACAATAATATCTAAAGCTTCTCTAACTATGGGTCACAGATGAACACACGTGTAAACATTCAAATGGATCTTCATTCAAAACGAACCAACTTCAATCTATGCTTTTTCATATAAATACATACACAAACACTCTCTATATGTTTAATTCAAGAAAAACAACACCCCATCACCCTATGTCGTCTCTAAATTTACTTTTTTCAATTTAAAACTTTTTTTTTTTAATAAAAATAATAATAAAAAAACCAAAAGAATATTTTTTATTTTTATTTAATAAATATTCTTTTTTTATTTTTGAAAAATTTTGACATGCAAATTTATAACACGAGGGATAAAAAATAGAAAAAAAATATAAATTGAAAAAAAAGTTGGTTTGTTATTTCTGCTGGTAAACTTTTATCATCATTCTGGATAATTTTTTAATATTTTTTTTATTTTGACGTCACACCACTATTACCTGGTACTGACTTTTAATTTTAATCATCGACTAGGGAGTTATCAAAGTTTATTTTGTCGTGCCTTGGTCTTTGCTCGAACGATTTCAATTAAGAATTTTTCCGTGGTTAGCATCAACTCCTTCGGGATGATAACGATCAGTCCCACAACGCGTGCGGTCGCCGACTTACCTCAACGATAACTATACATTTTTTTTTTTCTATTTTTTTTTCCTCAAACTTTTACAACATTTTATCACATACATACATTCATCTTGTTAGTATCTATATAGTTGTATATATCCTTCAACGAGTGTTGAAGTAAAACTCTAAAAAAGTTGAAAAAAAAAAAAAAATATAAAAAGTTAAACAAAATTAAAACTAAACGACGAGAAAGAAGAGTAGAAGGATTTTTCTAATTAGTTGGCTGGAACGTACTCTTTCAGGAAAAGACGTGAAAATTTACTTCATACATCTAGCAAGTTCAACTCGACATTTAATTTCAGATTTTTGTATTAAATTTTATTTCTACTTATATATTTTTTTTCCCTCTCTCAAATATATGTATATGAGTCATTTATCATCTTGTCAACAATTCTTAGCATTTTTAAAGTTTTACACTTAAAAAAATAAAAAAAAATATAATCTTCAAAAAAACTTTCTACACCGGAAGTCATTCATATTTTTTTTTTGGCTGTTACGTATTGTCAGACAGACAAATAAGAATGATAAAAATAAAATATATTCTACAGAATTTAAAATAAAATAAAAAAGTCATGTCATATCAAAGCAGTGTCGTAATGCATGAATGATTTTCGTGTGCGCATTTTGTACAGTCAAAAAGTTCGTAAAAGCGTAAAGTTTGATTCTCGTCAACGTGTGCGACGATGCATGTAAACTTTCCGCTGGATAACCGTTGACGTCTGTCCCGTAACCCTCGAAAATTTTCCCCTTAAAAAATAGCTATATATATGTATACTTGAATACCCAAATAAAATTAAAAAATTACAACTGATATACTGACAAGTTTTAAAAAAAAAATAAAACTAATTCCTCTCGTGGTTTATATATATAAAATATTTTGAGAAAAAAAAAATCCATGTATTTCTGGACTCATGTATAATCGACACACAGACACACAAAAATATATTTTTATTTTTATATATTTATCTCGCATCAATGAGACTCTATTTATGTCACATCTTCGTAATGCTTTAGAAAATAGAATATATTTAAATGTCGAAAAATCATCATCATAACGGTCTCATCTTTCCAGTTGCGCTAGTGGGTCACGATTGATGTGCATCATATAATTCTCGATATATGTTTTTGACAAAATTATGTAATTCAAACGGATATAAACACAGTATAATTATGTGTGTATATATATTTACACCCCAAACATAAAAGTAAAAAAAAATCATAAAAACTATTTAAAGTTTAGAAATGTAATTTTTAGACTGGATAAACTTTTTGTTAATCTTTAACATCAAAAATAAATAAATGAAATATTAATCAATTTAATAATCTTTTAAATTAATAATAATGATTATAATTTTATTATAAAAGTATATGGTGTTTGGGGCAAATACTTCCTAGCATAGAACAAGGGTGGACTTTGCGTCTCCACTTATTCTATGCCCAGAAGTATTTGCCCCAAACACCAACGATACAAACAATCCGATATAGGAAAGATCATTTTCAGCACTATTCAAAGTTTAACTAAAGCTTTTTTGCCAATTACAATGAAAATATTCAGAACTTTACACATGCATGCAGTAACCAGGATTCGAACCCATCATGCTTGGAAGCAGTGACCGAGTGCTTACTGACTTAACCACAATAAGACATGATTCCATTTCTACCAAACATAAATATCAATCACATCGAATCCATATTTTCAATATGTTTTTAATAATATATTCAAATTACATTTAAATTTGGGCTGACAAATTATAAACATATTTTATAGTTCGTCATTTTGTATAAATTTTTATTATATAAATACAAAAAATATATTCAAAAACTATTATTTAGTCAAATAATTTACCCAATTTAATTCATATATTTATTTTGGATATAACATAAATTTACTATATTCGAACACAAATAGCCTTTTTTATTTTAAGATATTTTTTGATATTAAAAATTATATCAAAATACACGAAGATAATTTTACCCCAAACATATTTCAAATAATAATTTCTATTTATTAAATTAAATTTATTTAATTCTGAAAAAATTATTAGATCAATATAAATTAAATTAAAAATTATATTTCCAAATGCAAGAGTATATTTAAACATCAAAAAAATCAATAACAATAATATAATTAAACAATTTAAATTTAAAAATTTTTATCGATAAAAAAATAATTCGAAAATTGAAATAATTATTTGAATTTTATAGACTAAAATTAAATTATAAATTTTAAAAATTAATTTATCTATAGCTAGATAATTTTAGAATAAAAAAAAATCAATAATAATAATAAAAATAATAAAATACCCAGACATCTAATAAATTTCTGCATCATTGATTACCAAAATGAAATTTTCAATTTTCTGATAAAAGCTGTTCATTCATTAATACACACACACGCACACATAAATATAGATATATTTGATTCGGATGTGAGATCGTCATCGTTTGACTAATTAGGGATTGATCCAGCTGGTTGAATTGGTTGTGGTGGATTAGAGAGAAATCCTTTGTTTCCCAGCCGACAAATTATAAGGCTGCCAATGGGCTTGATTCACGTGCTTCTCGATTTATATAAATTGATATGGAATTTAGGAATGAGAAAATTTTAGTATTGGTCGATATACAAAATTCAATACAAGGGATGCGGAGTGAAAACGTAACCACGGCATGACCACCACCAAAATTAACGACAATTGGTGCAATTGAAATGTAATAAAATACGTGATACGTAAAATCCATTTTCATTTATCAAATATACCTCAAATACTTTATACAGAGATTTACAAAATAATTTTTTTTTTTTGATAAAAATAATTAAATTATAATAAATATTAAATCCTATTTTAAGTTTATTATAATGATTACTATAGTGAATTGAGTTTTTATCTCAACAAGTTAATTGATTTGTTTAATGAATTTAATAGTTATTGATTTAAGTTTATTTTATTTTTGAACAAGTTAATAATGATGATGATATTATACATGTATATATGTTTGCATATAATTAAATGTACTTAACAAAGGTAAAGTTTACCAGACCAACAGTTATGTACTCTGATAAATATATAGCCATTTTAAAATACATTGTATTAAGAATGATAGAGAAAATGAAACAAGAGAATAACTATAATATAAATATACATGTATATATACAATTGTTGTGTATATGTATTTGTGTGAATAGCCAATAGTAGGTTCGTTTTACTTCAGGTATATATCTTTAGGAAGTTGTTAGGTATACTCTATATATACTACTACTACTCCTCTCACACTTGAGTGTAACAATTGTTGCAGTTTCAACTTGCACAAACCGGCCACATGTAATTAAATGCAATCAGTGAATACCAGAGTGCATCGAATTATCTAACATTCAGACTATTCTGTATTTCAAACTTCTATCTTATCATTAAATTTTATTTTTAATTATTTTATTTGTTATTTATATACTTTAAAAAATTGATTTTATATTTAAATTTTATTTAAAATTAGTAAAATAATTTTTTTTGGAAATTATAATAGTTGCATTATTTATTTATAAAAAATTATTTAATTTTTATTATTCAATTATTTATTTATTGATAAATTTAAATATCAAAAAAATTTATTAAATAATAATTGTGTTTTTAATGAAAATTATTTATCATTATTTGAATATAGAAAAAAAAATTTGTAAAATATTAATTATTGATATTTAAAAAAAAAAAATTTTACATTCAATTATAAAATAATTCAACGTTATTATTTTGATTATTATTAAATTTTTTTTCAACGCTTTTACCATTATTATGATAACATTTATAAAAATTTCAAATATATACCAAGTTATTTTTCGACAACATCATCCATCAAATTCATTTTTAAAACAATGAAAATAAATATACAGCTATAGATGTTGTTATATCCATGAGTGATGGAAACAAACTAGAGTTGAGCTGTTCAAAAAAAAAAAAAAATATATATATATAGTAAATTTTATAGAGAACAAAAGCTCACTCGCGTTGTTTTCGTCGTCTCTGTTGCTCTGTTATGTTTTGAGTCGCACGACTGAACAATAATATACAGTATATGCTCTACCGAAGGGAGAAAATAATAATAATAATGAAAATAAAAAAAAGGGTTGTATATGTTAAGGGATGTAACGTGTCAGAGATTTCAACCAAAGCACAAAAATATTACAAGTTTTAGTTTAAACAGAGACAGTATATATATAATAAAACGAGATGGAATTGCCGTACAGGAAAAGCTAGGACAAAAGGTTTACAAAAGGGATAGTAACTATAATTCAGGGGCGTTGATGGTCGGATGGACGAAAAGTCAGAGTAGAATCGGTTATATACAGTTGCTGCATGAGAAATGGGCACATAGAATTACGGGGTCACTTCCGGTGGCGCCAGTAGGAGCTTCCGTTTTCCGTTCGTATTTTCCAACCCTTTTTACTCATTCTATTTGTAAGCCCCTAACTCGACCAAAAACAATTTTTTTTTAAATTTTTTTTGCATTTACTTTGCCATTTTGGTTGAAGCTTTTTTAGTTTATTCATAAATAAAATATCATTTGATGATTTAATGTTTATTATTTTATTTTGCCTTTGATGAAATTTATAATTTTCAATTAAATTCAATTTGAAGTTATTATTGTTATTCATGAAAATAGTTTAACAAAATTATTAGTCATATTGTAAATGGTATTTTCAAAATGCCAATATGTTTTTTATTATGATTTTTTATTATTTTATTTTATTAAACATGAATATCTTGAAATTCAAATTCCATTATCATGTAGAGTACATTTCATGTGGCTTCTAACCTCAACTTTTACTATTGTACTTGGACTTTATGTTCAATATCATTGAAACTGGTCAGTACTTGGAATTTGTGTTATTGCTGTGAATATAATGGTCGTCTGGGTGCATTACAATATAAATGAATGTGAATGAAATTGCTTGAATCCATGTGCAACCATTTGAAAGTAGTAGGGCTCATAATTAATTATTAAATTTTCCAATATAATTTTTAACAAAGGAAAAAAGTAAAAAAAAAAAATATATAAAACAAACAATTTCGGCTATTGAAAATCTTCTATAAAATTTAAAAAATACATATTTCTAGTATTTTTTTTCGAGCCAATTGTTATTTTTAAAATTAGTCAACATTTTAAAATCACAATCATCAAGTATTTTATTTTTTTGTTAATTGTCGTAACGTTCATTCCAGCCCAAGTGAAAATTAATATTAAAAATTATTATTATTGCCTTCTTGGTGTCACAATTTATTCCCACAAAAAAAAAAAACCTCAAGTTGAATGAAATAATTGAAAAAATTAATCAAGAAAAATCACTTAAAGTCCTGTTTAAAAAGTCAGGATCAATATAATATAATAAATTGAAAATTAATCAAGTCATCAACAATATTGTAGCATTTAATTTGGCAAAATATGTCCACACATAAGACCAAGAAAAAAAAAATATATATAGTTGGCTATATGTCAAACTGGTGGTGGATATTGTGGTGATCGTTTGCCATAATATACCGGGTGTTGGATAAGTTACTACCCAAGACACGAGACATTAATTTGGCTGAGTTGGCGCTTGAATGTTACTTTCGTATATGGTATGAGAGTTTACCTATATATATATCTATACATGTAGTGTATATAATATATGTGATATGTGATGGTGTTAAAGTAACTCTCTTTTGCTGAAAAGATATCTCCCCGGAGGCTATTTTAGCCACCTTAACATACCTCACAGTCGCTCTTAGACAAATCGATTTGCCTTAGAAATATTGTCCTAGAAGCTCTTTGTAATTTAGCTATAGCATTTCATCTTTCAGCATCATTGGATAATGAATTTATCTAATCATTTTTAGTAGAACAAAAAAAGCAAAAAATAAATAAAAAAAAACTCATATATTTTTTATTATTAAATTTCATAAATCATGTCAAGTATGAACAGGTGTTTTTTCGGCAACAGGCTGTTTTAAAAATAGGCCTTGAAATTTCATTTTTTGAGCTTAAAAGTTTTGATGTTCTATGAAACATTGACTGACTTATATTCACCATTACATGAATTCATTATAGTTGACTTTTATTTTTTGAATTTTATCCTCGAAATTAAGAGGGTAAAATGAAAAAATTTAAAATTAACATTTCAACATTTTAACACTTGAGTTTATATTCATTCACCCTGAGGCTCCCATCGGGAGTTGACTCCAGTCACGCGAGCGACTCTCTTCTCAAATGTAAAGAGTTGCAAAACTAGTAAAACTCAATGTCTCTTGAGTCCTTGACAGTCTTGTTGACATACGCCATAATCCTTACTATTGTTTTAATCGTTGCAAATAAATCCCCATGTGTCTTGAAAATAATAAAAATATCATATACCATTTTTTTTCATTTTCATATTTACATATCGTGTTTCACAAACATTCTTATATTATCCCAGTAGAAATCATTACTTTAGTTTGAAAAATAATTTCACGTTGAAAATAAAGTATATAATCTCGACGTAAATATTTCAACGTAAAAAATTATATTATTCTACTGAAAAAACAAGTACATGTTTGAAAAAAAAAAAAACTATTTCATTTGTTAAAATAAATATACATGCGTTTAATTTAATTTGTTAAAATCTAAATGCGTGACTTAAAGCTTGACACCCGGAAATAAGTTTTTAAATAAAAAAACACGCGACTTACTCAAAATGTCATGGAGAATAAATCAAAAATAAAAACTACATAATAATAATGGTAATATTTTGAGAAAAGAAAAATAAAAAATTCTAGTTTTGACTATTGACATTATGTATATTTAATTTAGAATATGGCTTTACATTGTGACTACTCACAGTGTGTGTGTGTTTTTGCTAATGTTACAAAAATAGATGAGTTATTCCAATTGGTTTACTTTGTAGTTTGAAAGTAATGCAGCACAAAATAATGTCTTTTAGTGGGCCAAAATGTTGCGTGCAGCAGTGCCACGTCAACCACTAAACAGACACGCGATTTGTCTTTAAATATAATATATTTGTATATATACAAACAACAAATGTAAGATACCACAGGTGGTGGGCGTCTCAACCTTCGTCTCAACGCCATGATACACGAGACAAATAATTATTTTTCATGTTTTACAAATTAAATTATAATGACTTTATTGTTTAAATTATTTTTAACAGTTATTGCCAAGTGAAAATACAAATATTTATTATTAAAGTTAATATCATTATATTTAATATACATTTTAAATATAATTTTGTTTAAATTATTTTTAATATTGTCTGCATTTTAAATGTAAAATTTATTTTATATTTTGTGTATAAAATAAAATTAAAAATGTTATTTTAATAGTTAAGCTTATTTTTATTTTTTATCTTTTAAATTCATCACTTATCACACGTGCAGTTACAAATGTATACACAGTGTTGCCAAGATATTTCGTTGCTAATTTTGATTCAAAAATTTAACAAATGTGATTGAATTACTGACGGCTAAAAAATACTTTGATAAAGTTTTAAAAAAGAAACCACAAATAATTTATAGATCTATGTATATTCAATAATGTCATTTTAAAATAAAAAGTAGCAAAAAAAAAAAAATTATAAAACCATTTGTTAAATTTGTTAAAATTGTCTGGATGAAAAAGACTTTAAAAAAGCTTACGGAGTAAAAGTTAAAATTGACTATCCATCTTGAGACAAAAATACTATTCTGCCAACAGCCTTAGAGAACATTTTTACGACTTGCTAATGGCATAATTTATGCTCTGTCTAATGACGCTGTATTTGACTTTATATATACAATTGTCTTTGAAAAAAAACAAAATGAATAAAATTAAAATTTTAAAATATTATTTTTATTATTATAAATAATTTTAATTCAACGCTGTCTTATATAATAATTATTCTAGCGAGAAAAAAAAATCATCTAAATTACAAAAAATTTAAAATATAAATAAATAAAAATGATGATAATAATTTTTTCTTATAATACAATGAGATTACGTTAATGAAAATATATCCTTTGTGTTATTGTCATTTGACGTTCATGAACAGAAAATAAGAATCCAGACTTACTTGCTTCACAGTCCCTTTCCTTTTATCTCAAAAGGAAAAATAAAAAAAAATTCTTAAAAAAAAAAAAAGAAATATAAAGGGGTGACGCATAAAACTCGAAAGAACTATATAAAAAAAGAATAAGATAAAGAGAAAAAAAATAAAGAATGATGAAATGATGTATAAAGGTAAAAAAGAAAAAAAAAAAAAAAATGA
>MKYW01000001.1:819703-864516 GCA_015776835.1 Aphidius ervi | reverse complement strand
TTATTAATATTGTTTGGACTCATTCGTGCGCTCGTGAAAAATAATTATACTACGATACTTATGCCGATTGACAGGTTTAGTGCTCGTAGAATGGTAGCGCTACTCGGAGTAATCTCGTCTCCAGCGCATGGTGGGGTGCCCCTACGGGGCACCCCTCTTGCGCTTCCGACTCGATTACTCCTCGTAGCGCCACCATTCTACTCGGCAGAACTAAACCCGTCAACTCGGCACTCGTAACGTATAATACTAATTTGTAATATCATTTAATTTACCTTCAACTATTGCGAGTATTTGAATAAATATTATCATCATTTTTATTGATAAATGTTTTGATGATTTTTAATATAATATCTTGTTTATTTAATTAATTAATTAAATTATCAATCAACTTGGTTATTTGGTTATTAATTAATTTATTTATTTAGTAAATAAACTTTGAAAATTTATTCTACCACGACAATAAATATAATAAATAATAAATAAACTTTAAATTTTTTATTAAAAAAATAATAAAATAAATAATTTTTAAACTATTTGTTTATAAATAATTAAAATTATATTTTAAAATTAAATTTTATTTTTAAATATTTGAATTAATAATAAAGCTTAAAATTTTAATTCTAATTTTAATTTAGGTCAAATATAATTAATAATAATTTTTTAAAAATTCTTTTAAAATATTTTTAATGAGTTTATTTTTTATTGTTGTATATTTTGATGAAAATGACAGCGTAATATCAGTGTCAAAAAGAGAAGCGACGTTCAATTTCTCAGATACGAAACTACCTCTACGAAATTACTTCCGGTATCAAAATTCTCCGTCTAGAAATTCATTTCCGGTCGTATGAGCACACCCGCCCGCTGCTACCACTGTACACTCCACTTCTCATTCATTTTATATATTTTTTATTTNTTTACATATAACTATTATTATTCTTCAAGATTTTTATTTTTTTTTCGCATCCGTCTGGGCTGCCACAGTGACATAGCTCTTTCTTGCATAGATTTCGAGCGACGTTTTTTAATAATTTCTCTGGTATTTTTCGATGGTATTCGACAATATTGTCAGTTGTTGCGTAAAATATGAGACACTCGGTGAACAATATTATATTTTTTTTTTTTCTTTTTACATTATATATTAAATCTCAACATGTACATACTTATTATATTATTTTTTTTTTTATATTTAAAACTCGGAAAAATTTTTTGTTGACATATTTTCTGTTATTTTTATATCAAATTTTTTTCATCAAGTTTATCTTTACGCTGCGCGATTAAATATCATGACTGAAATATTTTGAACACAAATTTCTCGCTCAAGTTATTTCAAAATAAAATATTCTTGTAAATAATTTCCCAAAAAAAAAAAAATAAATAAATAAATTCCTGCTGCAAGTGTTGGTGTAAAAAACAATAGGTTTTTAATTATCCAATTCTAAATGCTTACCTTTTAAATAATCTCTAAAATGATAATATCAATTTAATTCAAAATTCTAAATCATCAATAGAATAATTATTACAAATTTTGGATATTTTCGTTGTGAGATAATGTAGCTAACATTAAATATAAATAAAAAAGTAAAATCAATTTTTATATAGAGTATATCATTGACTATTATTTTTGATAGAAACAAAATCAACAAACACTTGAATTTTGGAAAAAAATTTTAACAGCCAAGTGGTTGGTAAATAGAGCACTAAAGAGAGAGTGACTATAAGAATGAAAGATGACAAGTATTCCTCTCAACAGAATAAGGGGGGCTATATGGAGTTGAGGGCCAATGGGGATCCATTTCTAGTGTCAAGTATATACTCTTGGCTATGTGGTTGGAGAAAAAGCCAGTTGTATAGTATAAGTAAAATAATGATAGAAAATTTTATACATGTATAAAGCAGAGATAGAAAATCGAAAAATAAAAAGAGATCAAATGTTTTCTGTGTTTGACGATAGACAGACTTGACTATGTGTACATTTTGGCAAAATTCCAAATGCTGTATAAATACCACTGGGATGTCACCACGTCTAGTCTTTGCGACTTTCTTTTTTACATGACATAGCAGCTACAACAATTGTCTACAAAATATCATAAATGTTGTAATGATTTTTTTTTTATTTTTCAACAGTAAAACAACTGACTAAAATCATTAACTTCAAACGGAAATTCAATTGGTAATTTTTCTATTATTGACAGCTAAATATTAATACATTTTTTCAAAAATCATAAACACTATATTTTCTACTTTAAATCATTGAAAAAAAAATATTAACTGGGCCTTGATGTATCCAACAAAATCACGACAGTTGTAAAAAGCTTTTGATGTTTATATTTTTTTTTTTATTTTTCGTTCTAGTTTTATTATTATTTTTATTTTATATTAAACGAGTGTTACAGTGGCGTTACGATGTGCTTACATTGTTAGATGACAGGTCATCATAAAAATACAAATAGTCATTTGGCAATAATTCACAATCATAAACTTGACAAAAGTAGTACAGCTTTTTTTTTTTTTTTTTTCATTAAAAACTTTACAATATATTATTTATTATAAAGATCTTGAAATGTAATTTTTCTTTTTTTTTTATCTTTTTTAAGAAATGTATTCATTTGCATAATAGATAATATATTTTTATATCTATATTTGTTTGAGTATATGTACTTTTTATGAAAGTTGAAAAATATTTCAACTATCTCACTTGAAGTTTTTTTTATTTTTTCTGCTACCATCCAAGTGAGACTCTTAGCCCATTAATAATGTCAGAATAATGCTCTAAAATTTCAACCGACGAAGATGAATTACGTTACGTTTTCAACCGCCTGATTCCTTTTTTTTTTTATTTTATTTTTTTTTTACATTTTACAAACTCTCGTGGCCACCTCTAGGGAACCAACTGTACGTCTCATCCATCCACATTTTAATTCGTATTCTCTTTTATACTACTTCTCTACAAAAAGCTTCTTCACTTATCTTGAACTTCATTCTACATTATTTTTTTTTTTTTTACCATCTAGAACTACTTTTTTCCTTTTTTATTAAATAATCTTTCAGATAATTGCATGAGTCCTTTTAATTTTTTTTTCATTTTATTTTATTTTTTTTTTTTTGCTTCACACACGTGGAATAAAGTGATAAAAAAAAAAAATAAAAAATAAAATTAGGTCAACTGAATTATTGAGATATATATTTTATATTTCACAAAGACATGTATTTTTTTTTTTTTTCTACGAGATATGCAATTTAATTTTACTCTATATAAAAGTATGTTTTTTTTTTTAGTTAAATTATTTTTTTCTTATTTTTAACATCACCGCAAAATGTCACACATAAAAATCTAGTGAATTATACCCATGAGATTTTACGACGTACTCACAGACTATCTGACAATGGGTAATCAATCACTTGACACCAGTTGTCCCATTTTATTTTCAATGTTCTATATATACATATCTCTATCGACGACGCTTCTAGCAATTTTACCAATTCTCGTCGAATCAGTTGTACAAATTCAATGTGATTTTTTTTTTCAAGTGTAAATTACAATTGAGCAATGAGTAATAAAATCCAAATGAATTTAGACAATTAAATCCAATTTTATTTTATTCAATATAATTTATTCTTAAACAGAAATAATTTTCATTTATATTACAAGTTTTATTTTCAATTAAAATGTTAATTTATTGATTGATAAAAATATTTTAAAATAAAAAAAAGATTTAAATCTAGATGTTGTGAGTTTATTTTTCTGTTTTTTTTTTTGGTTAGGAAACTTGATTTTCTAGTAGTTTATACAAAGAGGAACGAACTGTGAATATTGATTTGGTGTTTTAGTAAAATCTCATGGGACGAACAAGACAAGTCTGACATTAACGAGAAACCGTTTGGCTTTCTAAAGTTCAATTTCAGCTTTTGTCATAGATCTACATCACAAAGAGGTTGGAAAACGAGTTGTTCAGAAAACAACAAATGTACTACACTTGTCTTCTCTATCACACATACAAATGTCACATAATATTTTCTCAAAAGACAACATTTAAGTAATACATTTACTCCAAAAACTCTATATATTTGTATACCCATCACATGGTAAATACACAAATATATATACATGTATTGACTAAACTTGCTGGACAAAAGTTAAACTACAACTTGCTTAATATCGATCAACTTGAAAACTCAAAGCTCGTAAAACCGCATACTGTTAAACTTTATATATGAGCTTTCCGACAAGTGTCGTACACAGAATATTAAAAAAAAATAAAAAAAAATCAAATCAATAAATAGAATTGAAAGGAAAATATTACGAGGAAGAAAAAAAAATAATATACGCGACAAAAGAATCAGAGCAAAATAAAAAAAATCATATAGAAAAAAAAAAAAATGATAATAATAATATACATTGTGTATTGCACTAAAAGATTGGAATTTTGTATTGGTAGGGTTGTTGTTGTGGGACATATGGACCAGCAGTTACCAACATTACTCGGCTGTTTTCAACATCTCACACAAGAGTTTGACACGAAAATTTATTCGTGCATAACCGATTTGGCATCAGTTCAAAATATAAACAAAAAAAAATATAATATTAAAGAATATTGGGGATGAGTTTCTTGATATTCTTTCATGCACTTGTCCCTGAAGACTATCCTACCACTGTTTTTCTATGTTTGAAAAATATTTTATTATATTCAGTTTGTTCTTTTCTTTTTTTTTATTATTTTTTTTTTTTTAACGATTGAAAGTTTTAATGATATTTGCACATAGTTTGTTTATGCGTCACTGACATTTTTAGGTGACCGTGATGTATATTTTATTATATTTAACACATGTGCCAAAAATATATTACAAATATTTATAATATTGTTTTAAATTGCATATATATAATTTAGTTTTTTTTCTTAATAATACTGGGAGTGCATAAATGAGCTAAGCTCAAAAATAATTAATGATATAATTTGAGAAAAATTGCCTGAGGGTTTATCCCATAAGAACACTTTACCTTGTAAAATTTTAATTAACAAGCATGGGTTATATATTTTATATATAAAATTATAAATTAAATTTTTATATTTTCAATTTACCGAGAGTTAGTGTGATTAGTAATGCATTAGATTAATATATTTAATAATAGTTGAGAGCTTTTTTTTTTTAGTTTATAATTAATGAGTGAATATATGAAAATAAAAAAGTAATTTATATAAATTATGTTTATTATTATAATTATTTTTTTATTTTTATTACAAGTATATTTTTTTGACGTTTAAGTCAAAAGGGTTTTAATGAAAAGCTCTTTACACTGAGACAACTGGGTCGTAGCATTTAAAAGCTTGACATCATGAGGGTCGAGTGCTTTCGACACATTTGTGACGTTAATTCATTGGTGTCGGCAAATGTCATTTATTTAATTGTTAATATATGAATCATTATTAAACGAGGAATAATACGAGAAAGAAAATAATATATATATTTTCATTATACTTGAAATAAATTTAAAACTTGGAGGAGAAAATATTTAAAAGTTAATTATTTTTGCAACATTTTTTTTATATGATTATATTTAAAGCTCGATTGGCCAAATTAAAATGTAAATTATATTTTTATTTTGCATTTTAATTATAATATAATTTAAATTTATTCGTGAAATAATTTATATTTATTTGAATTGTTTTTAAAATACTCGAAATATATTTTTTATATTTTTTTTTATTTTAATATATTTACAATTGTATGAATGACAATTTAGTTGATTTTAAAGCTGACCTATTTTAATTGTAAAATGTTTTTATTAAAAGTAATTATTATTTATTTGTTTTTGTTGTTTTTTTTTTTGCAGAGTGACAACGGGCTAGTGGACACAGACCCAAGCCGACTTGGAACCATGACAGCCATCAACTCGGTAAGTCAACATTTACATCATTAAATTATTACTAAACATTAAGAAAATATTGTTTTAAACTTTCCATGTGTTTTTTTATTATCAATCCAAGATTTTTATTAACGCTTCGAATAAATTCAATCGTTATATATTTGAATAATTTTTAATTTCTTTTTACATAAAAATAAAAAACTTTAAAGCTTACTTCTTCACTCTTTCAATAAATTTATTTTTATTTTTTCAAACTTTTATTATTTTATTTCTCAAATCCCAAGTTACAGACACGAGAATTTCAACACCTGGCGTAGACAAAATAAAAAAAATCTCGAGTGCATTTTCATATATTTTTACAGCAAAAAAAAAAAAAAAAAAAAAAAATANAAAAAAAAAAAAAAACAAATTTCAACGCTATAAAAGTATAAAGACCTGTAAAAATGTAAAAAAAATCTTTGCACATGTGACCCAATCTAAAAATAAAATTTTCATAAAAAACCTATACATCATTTCCTTATTAATATAGGTGAAAAAATAAAAAGAAGTATATAAATTTTTTTTTATTTTTTACGTGCTGAGTAATAAATTAATAATGAATTAAAAAATGAAAAAAAATGAAAATAGAAAGAGATAGTCGATAGTAGAGAGACGACGAAAGTCGAGACTAAAAGTGCCAAAGAGAAAAGTCAGTTTAAATAAAGATCGTAAATGTAGGTCAGTCGGTAGTTGCGAATTACGCAATAACACTCGTCAACGAAGCATCGTCTTTCTAGCCATCTCACACACACACACACACACTTGCATTTAAAATATTTCAATTTTAATTTAATTATCAACATTACATATGTATTAAAAATAATATTGATTTTACATTTCAAATATTCTCAACGAGCTTTATTATCTTCCATATATTTTCTTCGGGTAATTGAGCTTTTTTTATTTTTTTCTCTTTTTCATTTTACAATTATGGTATTATTATTTTTTCTCTGCTGTTTTTTTTTATTTATTTATTTATTTATTTTTGCGTTACATGGATAATATCATTATACACCAGGATGTAAAAGCTCGTTAAATATTTGAGGCTTGATGCTTGGCAACACTGGTTTTCACAGTGCACAGTGTTTTTTTTTTTTTTTTTTGCACGCAACAAATTTTACGAGCTTTATACATGTACCTCACTGCTTGGTGCTTGAAATAAAAAAAATATCGTTATCTAAAACAATAATAAAAAATGATAATAATAATTGGGGTATTATAGTCAAAAGAATAATAAAATAGCATCGTATATAAATTAGTATTTCGTTGAATTGAAGGTATGAAAGCTTAACTGCTATTTTATTTTTTTAAGCTTAAAAAAACGTGGATATAAAATATTTAAAATTAAATTATATCAATTTGATAATTGAGTAGTAGAATGTTAGTGTAGAAAAAGAGTATATATAGATATTTTTCAAGTGAAAAGAAGAATTGAAATTATATTTAAAAAATATAAGATGCATTTGGCAATAAAAGTTTCAAGTATATTTTCGATATAATTAAAATGTCTCAAATAAAAATGTATGGTTTTATTATAATTTATATTTAAAAACATTCTAAATATATTTTTAGAATTATAATTTTAATTATAACTCGGTTAATTCTACTTGGCCAACTATTATTTCAACTTTAATTTCTAATTTTTCGTTGTCAACATGAAAATCTATATTGAAACAAAAAAAAAGAGGTACATTTTTCTTTTATCCAAGTCTTTGTTTTGTCTCTAGAATTTCTTGGCTTTGAATCAGACAGTATAATAGTCCAAAGAATAATAAAGAATCATTGTACAATATGCAATCGATTTATTTATTTTAAAAGCTTATAAGAAGAAAAAACTAATAAAATTATAAATAAAAAGTTTTAAATGTATAAAATATTCAATTGGTTTTAAGATAAATAAATAAGATAAGATGAGCTTTGAGGTGATGAATTGAAATAAAATGTTTTGTATTGGCAAAAAGTATCGATAAAAAATTTTAATCGAAAGATTTTCGTATTTCTACTGGTAACAGTTTTGTTTTGCAAATGAATTTTCTTAAAGTTTCAAGTATCCAAGGATTAATAGGTGCTTTTATATGCCAGGATAAACTACAAACGACAAAGTCTTTACTACTTAAGTTTGGTGAAGGAATTACTGCCTCATACTAAGCTTTAAGTATTTTTTTTTTTTTTTAAACTTTATTTTTCTACATTTTATCGTACATATAAATATATTTTTATTTTTTTTAACTTATCTTTTATTGTTATTTCCATCACACTCAAGTGTTCGTCATTTTTTTCATTTTCAAGTGTTTCTTCTTTCACTATACTAATATGAAAAAAAAAAGAAAAAAGTTTCATCTTAATAGTTAAATTATTCAAAAGCTCTGTGGAAAATTAATGAACTACTGAATGATTGAAAAAAAAAAGAAAAAAAACATGATAATAATATTTGAAGATGAAAAAGTTGGAGGGTAAATTGACTACTGTCAAATGAAATAAAAAAATTGTACAAATTATAGTCATCGTTGGTTTTATCATCATCATACCTTTTTGCAACTGAAAATTTATTCATTTTTATCATTTTTTTTTCTTTTTTTTTTTTAACAATTTAATTCTTTCATCATGCATGTTTATTTTTTATTTTTTTATCTGCTTATACATGTGGTATTTTTCTCATCCACTTCATGTTAAAATATCAATGTCCCGTTTGCCCTTTGTCCTTTTTTTTTTCTCGAGATATTATTGCCCCAATTTCATCCCCCAAAGTAAGATTAAATTCACCAATGCTACTTTTCATATGAATTTTTCATGAATCCCTTTTTTTTTTTTTTATATATATATTTTCTTTTTATCTGACAACAAAATTATCGATTATGAATTAAATAATAAATTTACTAGCTTATTTATACAAGTAAAAGGATATTTTTTATTTTAATTTTTTGATCACAATCAGCAGCAGCATTACTTGTAAAATTTATATATTCAACTTTTAATATGAAGAATATTTTATATTCTTTACATAAAGTATTTTTTTTTTTTTTTATATTTTCTTGTGTCTTTTGTCATCTTTGCCAAGGCACTTTTTGTCCCCTACATAATTTTTTATTATTTTTATTCGTCAAAGTGGTCTCAGTAGTGTTTCCATCGACAGCGACTAATGGCCTTTTCATTCAGTCTCGTAGAATCGTATTATATTAAACCGATACCAACTCAAAAATCCACCGAAGCATCATAGTTCTTTCAAATTTTTATTTGTCATTTTTTTACTTTTTTTTTTCTCCTCTCTCTCTCTTTTTTCTTTAGCCTCCATTTGTCTACCAAAGAGAATATAGTTTGGTTCACATAGTAAAAAATAAAAAAAGATAAAAAGAAGGAAAAAAATTCGTAACGATTCGACGAAGCCATTGGCCACAATACTGCCCACCAGACTCAACGGGAAATCAATCTCAACCGAGTACGCTCTTTTGTTGAATTTTCTTTTTTCAATTTTTTTTTAATAATACTTGTTTGTCCGTATCGTCAATCGTAATTAACCCAAGTTCGTACCATGTGATTCTACCTTAATGAGACTAATTTACCGTTGAAATTAATCATTTGTTTATTTCACAATACATCTGTAATTATTTTTATTTTTAATTATCAAAAACAACAAATAATAATGGAACAATTTTTTTTTTTATAAATGCAATATTTATTTATTTATTATAATTTGAGAAACATTGTATCATTGGAATTATATTTGACTATGTTTATCATTTTTTTTTTTTACACGTTTATGGAATACTTGAGAGTTAAACTGCCATTGAAATTAAAAATAAATAAATGATTAAAATTATTAAAACAAGAATAAATATAAACTAATATTTTATTGTTTCGTTTTTTGGAAAGAAAAAAAAAATATATTTTGCGTTTGGGGCATACATTTCTTGGCGTAGAACACTCGTTCTATGCCAGGAGATATTTACATCAAATGCTGGAACAGTCTCATTCGTCAACTTATTAATTCTTTTTTAAAAATGAAACAGTTTGTTGCCTTCAAGTTCCAAGTTGTATATTATCTCTGTTTTGATACTTGTTTGAACTCGAGACTAGAATCACCGTAGGACACGTTACTTGCTCACTGAACCATCATCTCATATGACATTCTCAGACGATAAATACTCAATCAGTAGATTATTATTCACACATGTCAAATTTTTTAAATAAAATACCAAATCAACAAATAAATCCAACTCTAATTCATAAATTTTAAACAACTTCTTCACAACAATAAAACCAAAAATATTTTTTGAACAAAAATTTTAATCTCTCATAAAAAAATCTTCCTTTTGTCTAACAATTTAAATAAAAATTGATATATCCCTCAAAATCATAAGACATTTTAATGACACCTTAATTAAATTGTCACATTATAAAATTATAAAAAAATTTCCCTAACAATAATTATCAATTTAACTTGAGTATTTTGTATCGAAAAATATTCATAGTTATATTCGTCAGACATGGAAATGCGTGTTCAGAATTTTCCTACAACAATGCAGGATATACGATGGCCCCTATTGTGAGTACGTGTTGACGTGCGACATGCCAGGGAAAAGTCTCTCGTCCACAAATCGATTGCCACCCCCATGATGATAATGATGACGATGATGGTGATGGTGGTAGTGACGGTTTCTACATTATATAAATTTTCTCATACAACAATATATACATATTTTCACTCAACTGCAATATGCTTTCATTGTCGTCGTCGTTATACCAACTAGACAGATGACAACGACGATGTTGTAATTACAAATGAACGAGTTCCGCTGAAACATTATTTATTCACTTGTATCTATATATTAAAATGCATAGTTATTTTAAACATTCTCATTATTATTCTGTTGTACCTCAAATACAACTCCACAATACCAATAATAATTTATAATTAATTTATAATTAATTATAAATTTAAATTTATTATGAATATTAAAATTTCTTTTTGATTTTTTTTTCGATCATTTAAATTGGAAAACAATTTGTGTATTGGTTGGATATTTTTTTATATTATAATTGATATTGTTATTTAGATTTCAATTGTGTCTGTTTTATATTATAGGATTAAAATTTTTATTTTATTTTTTTTGAAGCTGTGAATATATGTATGCGTTTACGTATATACCAATTTTATACTACAATATTTCATAATGTTTTTCCCATTTTCATGCGTACTCCTAGGCATTTGCATTTGAATTTTGCATACTTTATGATTTTCCACAGCAATGGCTTGGCCTCTTGTGTGTCATGGGGATTTTTATATATATAAAAAACGTCGCTTTCCATTTTTCGACGGTTTCCAAATTTAAATTCAAATTTTAACCCGACAGATATATAACTCTCAACGACGAATTCGCTTCAGAGTTATACGACAGATTTTTTTATTTTTTTTTTTTTCATTTTGATAATATTTTTATGTTTTTGTTACGTTAAAATTGTTATTATTTTATTTTATTTTATTTTTTTATATTTGCATGTGACGTGTGTGGTCTTTGAAGTCCAATAAAAATAATTAAAATTTCTAATAAAATTATTTTTTGAATTTTTATACATTTTTTATTTCAATTTTACTTGAATGGTTTTTTTTTTTTTTTTTATTTATTTTCTAGACAGTTGGCACAAATTACTTTTGATTAATAAAAAAAAGAATTCCTAGAGCTTGAATTTTTTATTCAGTTTGTGTGTAATTCTGTCGATTCGGCAGCTGTCTCACGCATCAAACTGAAAAGAACGCTTCGATTCGTTTATTCGTTCAGCCTGGCGCTCAGTTATTATTTGATTCTCCGTTTCACTGACTCTCGCAAAAGCAAAATACAATTAAAAATAATAAAAATAAAAAATATATAAAAGAATAAAACAGTATTTAAAATGAAAAAAAAAATTGAATAATAAATAAAAAAGTATTGGTGCGAAAATATTCAATACGATTACCATTGTTTTCATGCACAATAACCAAAAATAAATTTAAAAAAAAAAATCGAAACTATTCAAATTTCTTTATTCAAATAAATTCAAATAGTTTTGACAATGAAAATATATCAAAAATGTTTAGGCTATATTTTGAGTGATTATATTTTTTTATTTTTTAGTTTTTCTTTTGACTATGAAGAGTAAAAAATATGATATATAACCAAATGATTCTGTATGTATTTTGGCGACTGAAAATGTAGCAAAACAAAATTGCCAGTGCTGGAATAAGCCTGCTGTATTTATTTAGTATTTCGTAATATATGTCTGACCCATGTTTGAAGTGTAAATTTGATCAGTATGATGGTGAATATCGACCAGCACCAAAACTGGACAGACTATATATCTATATATTTATTTATAAAATTTTAAAGTTGAAATTTCAGCCAACGATAATTAATCATCGAGTCGTGTTTGTTGGAAGATTATTAAGTTACGTTGGCGAACGAACCACACTGACCTTTTCCTACCCTCAGGGAAAACCCCTCAAATCAACACCACGTTATATGAATATACTCGTTACAATTCAATAATATAATTTTATACATATATTCCATCATTAACAGCATCTATTTTAAAAATTTATTAAAAATATTTTATCATCATTATGTCAAGAATATATTTTGTTTTTTTTATAATAACAAACAATTAAATATGTAAATATTCCGGTTAGTATATCCGGAGAGATATTTAACGATCAAAATATCCTGAGTAAATATATTAGCATTTAAAAAAAATATATAAACAATAATTAATTAATTACAAATTTATACAAGATATATAATTATTTTATTATTAATATAAAATGATAAATAAAAATATATTTTATGTAATTTAAAATGTTAATATTATCAAAATTAAATTAGTCGTTGTGTCATTAGAATTATATTTGCCTATGCTGATTTTTTTTGTGAAATACTTGTCATTGAAATAAAAAATGAATAAATAATTAAAATTATTAAAACAAGAATAAATGTAAATTAATATTTTATTGTTTTGTTTTTTGGAAAGAAAAAAAAAAGGTACCCTGCATTTGAGGCACACATTTCTTGGCATAGAACAACTGAGGAGGTTTTGTCCTCATCTCACTCGTTCTATGCTAGGAGATATTTGCCTCAAATATTTTGAATGAAATAGAACTCTCAAGATTCGTCGCCGGTTAACAGTAGGTTCCCTTGTGAACTTTTTATCTCGGGTTTTGAACTGACAAACTGGAGCATTGTAGGCAAGTGGCTTGCTTACTTGACCATTATCCAAGTTGGTACACTCATTCAGTAAATACTAAGCCAATAGATTATAATTCATATCCCTAAAATATAATTTTAATTTAAAAAACTTGTTTATAATTTTTTAAATCAATAATATACAGTTCAGAACTATATTTTTTTCTGTCGAAATATTTTTAAATTATTTTTTTTTATATGAAATTTAACAACTTTAAGCAATTCCATTAATTAATTAATTTATTTTTTTTTTTGAATATCAACTTTATTATAAAACGTTTTTATAAATTATATATTTATTAAATTTATATTTTATTATATTATTTATTTTATCATATTAATAACCAAGCCATACTCAATTGATACTATAAAATGCTGATGTTACTTCGTAAACTCAGTACTAGTCGTATTTCAATTGGTGGATTATTGAATTTTCCGTCATTTCCAGATGATATACAAAATATAAAAACTTAATTTTACGATGGTTTTAGTTTTTGTGTGGGTGGGTATTTCAAGGGCTCATGCAATTCTGAATACACAAGGTGAATCAAAGGCTCCCTTTTATAAAAAAAAAAAAAAACAACTTCTATGCTGATTTCCTCTTAATTGCAAATATCAAATTTATATTTACAAAACTGTCATTTTAAATGGAATATTTTGTGAATCAGAACATGCAATAATAACTTTATAAAATAATTTATAAAGCTTTATTTCAGCTTAATCATAATGATACAAATAATTTTTCATAAATTGTATTAATACAATTTAATACAAATGACTCTTTTTCCAATAATAAATTTATTAATATATATTTTTTTTATTCTCTTTTACTAATCAATAATGTTTTTTTTTCAAATTCCCAAAGTCAAAACTAAGTTTATGAATTTTTTAACATATTCACAAAGATATTCTTTAGCACAAGTTAAATCATTTTATACATTCGTACGTGAATGATATAAACCCTCAAAATTCAAATCACGTAAAAGTAATTTATTTTGAGTCGGTCCATGT
The DNA here is from genome assembly GCA_015776835.1 of Aphidius ervi. NCBI lineage: Eukaryota > Metazoa > Arthropoda > Insecta > Hymenoptera > Braconidae > Aphidius > Aphidius ervi. The sequence goes on along the minus strand of MKYW01000001.1, from coordinate 850,392 downwards.
ATGTGCTCATTCACTGCACCAAGTTTCCCTTGAGTTTAATTTTTTCGTTTTTTTATTTTCTTTCTCTCAACGGTGTGATATGCATCCATGCCAACTTGTCTTTGCCTAAAAAATTTTTAAGATATAATTTACTTTTAGATGTCAAATTCTTCAACGTTAGTACTTTAATTTTTTTAATTTTATTTTTTAGTAGTTGTAGTGGTTTACCGCCGCTGGCTTTCAAACTTTGAACTTATAGCTTATCAGAAAGTCACGGGGTGTTTTTCTTCTTCTTCTTTTTATTTTTTTTTTTTACTATTTCAACTCCTTTTTCATTTATTTATAGCCCAACTTGAATGGGATAATATCCCTCAGAGTCATTATTTCATTTTTTTAAATATTTTCTTACTAAACTTGAATTTTAAAATAAAAAAAATCATAAAACTAAATCCATATTTTTCATCAAAGTTATATACTCTTGTTTGTTTATGTTTTTTTTAGTTTAAAAAAAATTTTTTATGAAATTGAATATAAATGTACTTCACGTGTGATATGATAAACTTTATTTTACAGTGATAATATTTCATTTTTTAAATTTTTGTCTATATGCATGGTACTTGGAGGCAAAAAAAAAAGTAAAAAAATAAAAAAATAACTTCTCCAACGGATTACGTGAACTCTGGCTTTTTGTAATGGAATTCGCTACCTGAATATGAAAAGCACACTTTTTTTTTTGAGCTTTTCAAATGAGAATTTTTAAATGAATAAAAATATGTAGTTTTTTCTTTTTTTTTCAACTATTTAGGCTTTTTGATTTGTTAATAAACAAAAGGAGGAAAAAAAAATTTTAAAAAAGGTTATTTATTTTATAAATTAGTAAAATAATTTTAAAAAATTTAGACAATTGTTAACAAGTTAACTTTATTTTGGGTTTTTTGATATTTGCAATAAAGTGTATTTTCAATGTGTATTTTATTTTAACTCATCTGAGCACAGATTTATTAAAACAAGAATAAATGTAAATTTATATTAGTTTCATTGTTTTGTTTTTTGGAAAGAAAAAAAAAAGGTACCCAGCATTTGAGGCATACATTTCTTGGCATAGAACAACTGAGGAGGTTTTGTCCTCATCTCACTCGTTCTATGCCAGGAGATATTTGCTTCAAATGCCAGGTACCACTATCGCGCAATGGTAAATATACGGTTTTTGTGCATGATATCCGTTATTAATGGAAACGACAAAGCGCAATTCCATTTCAACCTTCAAGTAAAAGTGATATGATATATTATACTAATTGGTGTTAATATGCTTGTAACGAGATGCACTTTACATTGCATTTATATATAAAAGTTTCGTCAGTAGATTTTAGGTTTCGAACTGACAACCTGGAGCACCGTAGGCAAGTGGCTTGCTTACTTGACCATTAACCAAGTTGATACATTCAGTTAGTAAATACTAAGCCAATAGATTATTATTCATATCCCTAAAAGATAATTTTAACTTAAAAAACTTGTTTTTAATTTTTTCAACCAATAATATACAGCTCAGAATTATTTTTTTTCGATCGAAATATTTTTAAATTATTTTTTATTATCAAATTTTAACACAACTTCAAGCAATTCTATTAAAAATATGTAGTTTTTTTCACTTTTTTTCAGCTATTTAGGCTTTTTGATTTTTTAATAAACAAAAAAAGGAAAAAATTGAAAAAAAAAGTGTATTTATTTTATAAATTGGTAAAATAATTTTAAAAAATTTAGACAACTTTATTTGGGATTTTTTGATATTTGCAATAATGTGTATTTTCAATGTGTATTTTATTTTAACTCATCTGGGCACGTAAGAAAAGCTTTTGTTTTAACAAAACCAACACATACTAACCCACAGTAAACTCCATGCTTTTTGTCAAATCGCGCGAAAAGATAAAGTCTACAGTGCCGTTGGAATAACAACGAGAAAAACAGTATACGAGCTTCCATTTCTCCTCGAAAATATATTTTATTTTTTTTTCTTATTTTATATATTTTATTTTGTTTTACCACCTTCGTCGTATGGTGTGAAAAATAGAATACAAAAAAAATTTTTTTCAAGAGTCTCTTGAGATTGTGCTTTTTCCGCATAAAATGTATTTTTTTTTTTTTATCGCAAAAATTATACAGTTCATCTCTTGTAAAGAATATTTTTAACGTTGTAAAAAAAAATATGTTTTTTATTATTACTATTTTTCTACAACCCATTAATTTTTTATGTTATTTTTTTCCTTTTTTTTTTTTACATTTTATGTCCTGTTTTCTTATTTAAATTTTTATTTTTTATATATTTTTTTTTTGTTACACAACTATTACGACATTGTTACTTTTTTGTATTTATAAATTTTTTATATTTTTTTCTTTGTTTTATTTAACGTTGCTGGAAAAAATTGCCTGACTATATTTTTTTTTGTTTATTTATTTTTTTTAATTAATCCATTCCATTTATTTTCATTATTTTTTTTTTTTCATGAAATATAGACCGCAGAATTCGGTTAATGGAGTGTCGCATATATATATTTTTTTTTTCTTTATTTTTTATCATTTGTGAGAATGCAAAAAACGATTAATTAGTGAGATTAAAAAAAAAGCTATTAATATTTTATTTTAGCAGAGATATTGATGTTTTTTTTTTGCATTATTTCAGAGTCATATTTTTATTTCAAAGTATGTACTTGTCAGATACACACCTTTGAGAGAAAAAAAAAATATTCTTCGAATAAAAATAATAAAATTTAAATGTCACCTTTCGACATATCAAGCATGTTTCGTCTGAAAAATTTGATATATATTTTTCCTTTCATGCAAGTCTATGACATCCGAGGCATATGAAAAAAAAAAAATGTCTTGAAAAAGTATTCTTCAATGTGTCTTTTCACTTTGTTACATGTATTTCACTGTGAAGAAATGTGACAAGAAAAAATAATAAAAATACAAAAAATATAAAAAATAAAAATATATATATTTTAAAACTAAAATTAGTATTTCCGGAGTGAAATTTAACGATCATATATCCTGAGTAAATAATAGCGTTTAAAAAATTTCCACAAAACCATCTAAAATAAATTTAAAAAATATTTCATAAAAATAAAAAATCTATCGAAGAATATTTAATGGAACATTTGTTAATTATTTATTTGTTTTTCATTAATTAATTTCAATTTGACAAATATTTTAAAATTATTTATTACTATTAAATTTCAATAAACAATTCAAGAAAATTTATTTAATTTTTTTTCTTTATAAAAAATAAAAAATATATATATATAAAAACCAAAAGATTCCTTGAAAGAAGTTCATTAAATAATTAAATAAATTCATCAAACAAGTTTTGCACATAATTCTCACTAATCAGATTAAAATATTTATACCCATTCTTCAATTTTGTTTGTGAGTTTTGCTCTATAAATTTTCTTGTAAATTTATATACTTTATTCATTAAAATTTAAAAATATCTTGTAACAACTATTATTGCACAAAATAATTAATCTTTTTACAAAGCTCTTTGCATAAGTGCTGTCCTCTTTTGACAAAGCATCTAATTTTTTATTTTTATAATTTATCAAAAAGAAAAATCTACGTATTGTTTTGAGAGTATTATGATTGAATCTTGTGGTTTAATTGTCTTGGACATGAATTTCCTTTCCAGATGGTAAATTTTTAATAAATATCCTGTGGTGTTTATCAGTATCAAAAATATTTTTTTAATTAAAATTTATCATTTTAAAAATATTACAATAATAGCAAGAATATTTTCATTGTGGGAAAAGTTTTTTATCTAAATTTTTTGTATATTTTTTTTGTGAAATATTGAGAATAAAATGTTTAATCATAGCACTAATCAAAATAAGAATAATAAAATTGATAAATTTTAATTTTAATCCGTCATTTGAAGTAGAAAAAATCAAAAAAGAATTTTTTTCTTTTTAGAAACTTTTTCTTTTTGTATCCTTGAACCTTTATTTTACTTCTTACATTAACAATACGACAACTTCAGTAATTTTTTTTACCTTCAAGTTGAATTAATTTACCTTAGTTTTTTATTTTAATTTTGTCAACAACTGACATTATACAGCCAAGGACTATTATAACAATTTTACTTTGATAAGAAAATCTCAAAGTTAAGCAGCATGCACACACTCAATAAAATTATATATATTATTTTCTCTATTTGTGAAATTTTAATTACGCACGTGTAAAAAACAAATTTAAAGTTTAAAAGTAACTAGTTGCCTTGGGCTTACTAAAAACATCTTTACCTACTTTCTTTTAATACAAAAAAAACCTTGATTTTCTTAAATATTTTGGCACATTTAATTTAATATTAATCAAAAAAACAAAGTTAATAATTCAAAATAATATTTTTAACAATTTATTTCATTAATTTTCATTGTTGATATTATTTATTTATTTTTTGTCTAATATAATACTGTCATTTTGATATTTTAATTGTTGTCAAAATAACTTTAATGTTAATTCATCAAGAAAATATATCTCTCAATAAATTCACTTGACAATCTAATTATTTATAAAATTTGACAACTTGCCAATTATTATTTACACAATACAAAATTTTCCACCAATTTTTTTTCTATTCAGTTCATCTTAAAAAGCACGATTTTCTTTTTATTTCAAATATCTCTTCAATATTTTTTGTTTCATTTTTTTTCATCAATTCAAATACTCAAAATCTCAAATTCTTTTTTTCTTTTTTTTTTCCCTTCGATTTTCCGGATTTTATATTTTGCCTTAAGCATTTTTTTTTTCTACCTATCTCGATTACCATTTATACCGATTTTTGATACATTTTCCACAATATTTGTTTCGTTTTTTAGTGTATAATAATAACTTCACATATCTTCAAAGATTATATGGAGATTTTTTTTTCAGTTTTTATTATCTGTATTTTTATATTTTCTTTTTTTTTCGGTTTTTATTATTCATTCGAGCATAAAACACACTATACATTGTGTACCATGTGTTCCATTGTTTTTATTTTTTATTTTTTTATAGATGTATATACAATCAGAAAGCTCTGTGTTCTAAATTCAAACACAGCCTCAAAATTCATACGAGAATACACGACCCTACGCAACCTGCCACAATGAAATGTGCCATTTATTATTTTTTTTTTAATTTTCTTTACCTTATTTTCCATTCATTGTTCTTTTTAATTTTTGCTTTTTTTTAAATTATTACTATTATTTTCTTTTGTTTGTTTATTATTTTTTGTTTTTTTTATTATTTGATGGTATTCTTGCAAAGGCGTGTCACACAAAGCTCGCTGTTCACACGGTACACTAGGTANTGGGTAAGTTATATTTTCAAAAAAAAAAAAAAAAAAAAAAATAGATAAGGGTAGATTACACCCTGCGCAATCTTTGCTATTTCCTCCAAACAGCCCAGGTATCCTCGAAGAATTTTTTGTAACCATTCTTTAAATTTTTTTTTAACTCAAGTTATTTGTCGCACTAGTGATTTTGTTGTTGCTTCGGATTTTCAGCTCACAATTTAAAAACATGTCCATAAACTAAACATTTAATTTTTCCTTTTTTTATTGTTATATTTTTGATGACAATTTTACTATAATGCAATTTGGAGTAAAATTTTTTTGTGAAAGCGTGAAATCAAACACGAAAAAAAGAGCAAAATTGATGTCTAAATTATAAATAAACGCTGTAAAACAATGGGGTATAAAAAGTGAAAGTAACACGTGATAATTTAACCGATAAAAATGTAGTTGAGTTTGAACGAGATTCATACAGTAACCAAGTGTGTATAGAGCAAAAAAATAGAAAAAAAAAATAGCAATGAAGCGTGGATCACTGTATAGAATAGCCCGTCAAATGCAGAGTAAAAAAAATAAAAGAAAAATAATAAAAAGAGGGTAAACTATTTGATATATATTTGGCACATGGCCAAAAGCGATCTCACTGTATATTATAACGTTTGGCACTAAAAGTTAATTCGCGTAATGGTCTGTGTATATTTAAAATTATTTATATTTTGTCAATAGTGATATGCTCTTGCCGAATATGATAAATTCAATAATCACACAATTCATTTCCAAAACATTTAACATTTTTTTATCCTCTCATATTTTATACATTATTTTCTTTATTGAAAAAAAAAAAAAACATTTTCTTTTTTTTATTGAATTTTGTTTATTTATTTTATCCATGAAATAATATAGAAATGTTTTTGTTTTTTTTTTCGAAGGAAATTATCGCTGGTATTTTGCCAAATATTTAAAAATTTAAACTAAATTTTAGTCAATTTATTACTCGATTATAAATTCAAAATTATATGATTTACATTTGGATTATTTTCTTTTGTGTATTGTCAACAAAAAAAGGATTATAATTTACGATTTATTAAATTAATAATTCGTTTTTTATCTTCAAGTCAATATTTTTATTTTTTTAAAAAGAAAAACTTGATTTTATTTATCTTTTAAAGTATTTTTTTTCATCTTTTTCATTGCAATTTTATTATTATTTTATTTTGTCTCTTTGAATGTGCTTTTTTTTCTTTTCGCTGTCCAAGTTTGTTTACTCTTTTCTCTTTGAATTTATTATTATTATTTTTATTTAAAAATTTTTATTTGATAATCAAATATCAAAATAAATACATATATACGTTTTCATATTTTTCGTATCGCTGATATATAAATGAAGATCTTCAGACAAGACAGGAGTTTGTCTCCCTTGAGTACTGGCATTAGTCACTCTTCGCATCATTCACCCTGAGGACATATACACCTGGGAATATTTAACTCGGTTGGTAAATTACTGACGTCTCAGTCCCAGCGTCATTCCCGCATGATGAACAATACATACATATATCTATAAAACCCATTCAACAAAACCTCATGAATACAAGGGGAAATGACTTGATAAGAAAAACCCAAATCACTTTTATCTCCAAAAAATCATTATTACAAGAAATTCTAATAAAAATAATTCTTCGGAATTAAATAAACATGAGAAAATCAAAATTAAAAACAAAATCTTAAATCACATTTAAATATTCATATAGTTTTCTCGTTTAAACATTTTTTTTTTTTCATTTATTTATTTATTTTTTACGTTCTTACGACACCCGAGAATTGTCTTTGGATTATTTACTTAAAACATGCAACCTCGTACAATGTTTATTCAGGAGTTTCACGTACCAAAGATATTCCCAACGCTGAGATTACGTGACACTGTGGTTAGCGCCATAGGCAGTTGGTAGTACTAAAGCAAAAAAAAAAAAAAAAAAATTACCAACCGTTTATGGCACAAAACGTCAGGCACACTACCGACTCAAATTCAAAGCCTCATTAATGAAATTTCTCTTTATATTTATCCTTATTTCAAGTTAATTATTTTACTATTGTTACTTGTTTTTTTCTTACACGTAAACCGGAAGTAAAAAAAAAATATAACGAAAAAATTATGAAGCCTGATAAAATGTTATTTTTAATTATTTATAAAAACTATATATTAAATTATAATAAATTCATTTTTATTTCTTATATTTATCAACCTCATTATCCAAGTGAAAAAAAGCTCATTTATTTCTTCATTAAAAATGATTAATTATTTTTTAAATATCAAAAAACATTAGACGATAATTTTAACTGAAAAAAAAATAAATAAAATATGTACTTGTGTGAATTAATTAAAAATAAATAATCCGATTGGATATAAAATTTAAATTATATCGCATTAAACGTACATTAAAAATTTTTTTTATTTGTTAATATCATTAATTTTTTTTTTATAAAAAACGCCACAAACATAACACTTGTGCCAAACATCGTTAGTATTTTTTATGTTGCTCCAAAAAAAATAATACAATTGTATTGGTAATACTTATTCAGCATGCCAGAGACCACACCACACTAGCCACAAATTTCCAGTCATTTCATCCCTTTTTAGTTGAATGTATGGGTAAAAGCATCTACCCCTAGTAAAACCCGCAGATCCGTTTGGAGCTTAAACCGCCTAGTGGAAAGTACGGGTGCACAGTAACTTGTTCAGAGTGGAATTACGATAGACGATGGGGGTGAAAAGTAGATATAGACTAAAAAGAGAGACGAAGAATAAATTTAAAAAAAAAAAAAAATAGGGGGCAAAAGGATGAGACATATACATATATGCTGGTAATGGAAAGCTTGGTTTTGTAAAATCTAAAATCAGAGAGATGGGCGAGTAAAATATATGTAGATAATTTTGTGTTTGAGGGTGTTGGAAAATGAGAAAAGGAAACATACAGTACTTAAGCAGCTTTTGTCGTACAAACTTATACCAAGCATCAACATCCACTATATAATTCCAATTTTAATAATATTATTTGTCACTTTTCGTATATTAAACTATCATCAAAATTTTGGTAACTTTAATCTTTTCACATTATAATTTTGACCTTAACTCTTCTCTCTTCTTTTTTTTTTTGTTAACCCACTGAATGTCATTTGCTAAATTTTGCCTGGATATTATAAAGCAACTTTTTATTCGTTGAAAATTCAACTTTTGGATAATAAAATGTAAGCTAATTTTATCTGCGTCACACTATCACCACGTACGTCATACTGAAATGCCTATTTTATTTTTCTATCATAATTTATTTAGAGCACTGAGTTAAAATTAAAAATAATTAAAAAACAAATTTTTTTTATATTTATTTTCAAGGATTAAAAGCTTATATTAAAGTTGATGAATATAATTATAATTTAATGTTAAACGTGGTTAATACTGAAGGCAAAGAATTAGAAAAATATATAAAAATTAACAAGAGCTTGTGTGTAGAGAGCTATTTATTTTTCAAGATATTTTTTGTGATAAAATATTATAAAAGAGAACCCTTGTGTGTGATGATGATGTGGTTGTGGTATTTTTGGGTGTATGTGTAATAAATTTTTGGCCCAGTTTGCCAAGTAACGAGACAATGTTTTATTTTGTGGTGATGAAAATTTACAAAATTAAATTAATTACTCATGATGCTTGTTTAAAATATGTTAGAAAATAGCTTTTAATAAAAGCAGAAGTAATGCTGCAAATATTTTACTTTAGTATTATTGAAATTGAGTCAACAGTTTTTGTGTACAGTATAAAATATCTTATGAAATTTAAAACTGTAAACTGAATTCCAGTTGATAATAAAATCAAAATTATATGATTCACATTTGGATTATATTTTTCATGTATCGCCAACAAGAAAAGTAAAAAAAAAAAGAATAAAAAAATAAAAAAGTTGACGACATATTGAATTCCGAGAGTGAGCTTTCAACCTGAGCTTTGTGCTTTTCCTTAAAACAATATTTTCCACTCTGCTTCACCACGATGAAAGACCACTCTCTCTAAAAAAAAAAAAGTAAGAATTCGTCCGAACCGCAACACAATGCCTCTCCCATTTTCATTTTTTTTATTTTTACATCATCCCTCTTCGATCTTCTAAAAAACTTGATATATACTTCAAAAGAAAATTGGTATACTATATTAAGTAACCCACCAAAAGCCATAGTAATATACAATAAATTATAAAACCATTCTTTTTTTTTTTTAAATTCATATATAAAGTACATAAGTCCCACGAAAAAGATATTATAAAATGAATAGTGTTTTGATAAAAAGTAGTTATGACGCAACGACCGAGTGTACTGTATAGTCAGGGTGGTTAATCCGGATTTTGTGGGCCTCTGTTATCTATAAGTATATATATTTATAGATGAATAAAACATCATGATAAATCGTCAATGTATATGTGCACATATAAAGTGTGAACTAAAAAATCTACTCATCGAAAAAAAGCGAAAACAATTCGTGTGAATTTTTGAAAATTTTTACAGCTGTTAGAATTCAATTTTTTTTTCTTTCTTATCATAATGTTCTTTGAGAAAAATAGTATAAAAAAAAAGTAAAATAAAAATATATATAAACTCATTGACTAATTCTACATTCCATTATCATATTTTTTTTTTTTTTTCTGTCTGACTAAAACTGCACTTTTCTACTGAATACACGCAGACATCGTTTTTATTATCATAATGTCTCTCAAAGTTTCTTCTTCAATTCAACTTTTTATATTTCATGGTTTCTTTACTATTCCATTTCATACCGCTGATTTTTTTTTTTACATCATATTTTTCATTTATTTTCATTTTCTTTGTTTATTTTAATTTTCATTTTTTTTTTCTTTGGTTTTATTTATAGCCGAAAAAAAAAATAACAGTTGTCAGTGGTTGTACGTGAGGCATAAATAAAAATGAAAGAAAAATACATTGAGCATGTTTTTTTATTTTTCAAAATGAATATATCAAAATTGAAAAAGAATTTTAAATCGCTCGGAGATTATGTATACTTTTCTTATACATATATTACATTTTCGTGTCTTGCCAGTGATGGATGATCCTTGAAACCATAAAATTTTATAATAAAAATACATTTCAATATTTTCTTTTCTGTATTTTTTAAATCTCTTCTATTTTCTATATCAATATTATTTTTATTTTATATATCCTATTTGTATTTAAATGTATTACTAATCAATAATTGTAAACTTGCATAAATATTAATTACAATTTACAAGCATTCAGTTTTAATTTCAAACTATATTCATGCACTTGGAAGCCAATGAAAATTATAACATTGTAATATTATTCGAAGCACTAAAATATATATTCAATGTTTTATAATATTATATTCATAAAACTATTACAACAAAAGTAGACTTGTTTTATGCTCGATAGACTTTGCAACTGTAAATTAAAGCCTGCTTATAATTTTAGTTTTAAAATAAAAAAAAGAAGGTATTAACAAAAATTAAATTGAAAAAAAAAATGTAAAAATCTTGCAAAGAAGACTTACCTCTTGTCAGCGTGGTTGGAATATTTAACAGCAGTAGGAATGGTAGCATTTTGGCGTGCAAGCATTTATTATTCAATTATCCGTCGACAGTGTGGGCGTTGACATTTATGTGTAGAATGAACGAAGGTGAATATATCTCACTTTTCTCTTTTCATATATAATATAACTTTAATATATATATATATTTATTTTATGTCGTCAAAATTTTACACATATATAGACTGCATACGAAGCGCTCGTTAAATACACATCCTTCATGGAATATACAATACTTGTCTTGCATGTGTATGAGCATCATTGTCGTCGTGAATAATTTATCAAAGTAACGACACTTGAAATATCAAAAAAAAAAATTTTTTTTAAAGTAACAATAATCATTTTAATGCTGTTGTTGTATTTTTTTAGAAAATTTTTTTATTCATAAAAAAATTAGAGCAATATTTTTGCTGATATTAAAAAATTATTGCAGCTTTTTTTTAGTTAACGAGCTTTTTTTTGGACCCTTTTAATGGACTCTAAAAAAATAGGGTACATAATTTTAAAACTAAAAATATATTTTTTTTAATCAATTGATTTTTGACAAGTAAAAATAGTTTTTATTTATTTTTTTTGGATAAATAAACTTTGGGATCTTTAATTTCACATGGAACATGTCAATTAGAGTTTTTTTTATTTATTTAATTTTTTAATTAAAAAAAATTAAAACATTTAAAATTTATTGATACAAATGTAGTTAGTTTTTAGAGTAAAACTGTTTGAAAAAAAAAAAAAAAAATCAGGAAATGACTAAGACAAAAAAAAATAATGTGAAAAAAACAAAAAAATAAATAAAAAAATAAAGTAATGTTTAGTTGAAAAGGTAAAATGGGTGGTTTTGTATATATAGGATCACACACAAACATACAACAACAAAGTAGAATCGTAAATTTAGAAGAATCCGGGCATTAGGTTGGATTCAGACTCCGGCGACCGGAAACGACTGTGGTAAGAACAAATTGCGCTTCTTACCCGGTAATATTTTTACGTGAATTGGGAAAGATTTTAGGGTGGTGTGTGTATATATATTTTATATACAAGGGGTGAGAATTAATTTAACGATGTCATGAGTTTACCAATGAGACGCCATGTAGTGTCAGCCAACAGTTACAAGTCACTTGTAACACTTTTAATTCTAACCAATAAAAAAAGCTTTCTCTTTTTATTTGATCATAAATATTTGACTATTTTTTTCAAATTTGAATATTTATAAATAATTATTTATTCATGGAATTTTATTATTTATTATTTTAATAATTTTTATCGTATTTACAATTTTTTTTTTTTATCATTTTTTAAATATTATTTCAAAAAATTGTCTTGAAATTTAGTTATAAATTTTTTTTTTCAATAAAATAATTGTTATTTAAAATTTAATATATTTTTTTATGTAATTTACTCTTTTTTTACGTATTTTAATATTTTTTTAAATTAAATTCGACGAATATTTCAGCTATGAAAAATTTTTTGAATTAATTAAAAAAATTATTGTCATTTTTTAAAAAATTATTTACACTTATTTAATAGACAAATGTATGAAAAAAACTTGTAAATTATATTAAAGAAATAAGCATTGATGTAAAGAACCAGTTTACATAAAAAAAAGCTTAATTTTGTTGGAGATTTTTTATTATTTTTCATATGTAACATGTATATCATGTCCTACCGAGCAACTGAATTCAAACATTCTGAACTCGGGCTGTTGAACAAAAACAAAAAAGCAAAAAAAAAAAGAATGAAAAACATGAAAAATAAATTTATCCTTGTCGTATGAGCTTTTAGAAATTTTTCAGAATAGTCGTTTGAATTTATTACAACTGTTTGTTTTCTTAAAATGCAACTAGACTGCATCACGTTACTTATCATATAAAAAATATAAAAAAAAAGTATAACAATCATAGTATAAACTTAATTTATGTTTAGAATATAAACTTTAAATAAAAATATAAAAATATACATACATCCTTGTACATCACGTAATAAAGAATAGACACGTTTTAGTAAAAAAAAAAAAACATAAAAAAAATACGTAAACAACACTTGAAAAATAAAGCTGCTTTTTGTAAGAATATTTGTTCACATGTACAATATTTATTTGTTACTTATACAACTCTCTATTAACTGAATAAAATATTAGNAAAAAAAAAATATAAGTAAAGCAACAATAATATTTGAATATTTATTAATATTTATTGAATATTTATTAATTTGTATAATTAATTTTCATTTTTCAATTATTTAAATTTCAAAAATAAAAAAAGCTCTATTTATTTTGATTTCATTTTGTAAAAAATGTTTTAAAATTTTGTTTTTTTAATTTTCCGTTTGATGAATTTCATGTGAAAATAAAAACTCTAGTGATTGAATTTCAGGCTTTTTTGTTTTTCAAATTTTTAAATGAAAAAAATAAAAATATATTTGAGTATGTCAACGAGGCTTATACTCACAACCATGAATTTTTTTTTGAATATACATTAATGCAAATACATATGTGTGTATATTTATAATATAAATGCATATCGTATCGTTGGATCAAATTTAAAATTACTGTTGAAATAAAATTTTATTGAAAACACACAATGTACATAGATGCATCTAGAAAAGTCTCTCTCTGTGTTTATGCATTTGTCTGTGTATTTCATGTTCAAAGAGCCATTACGAAAATGACCGTATTTCCCTATCTATTTGTCATCCTTTCATTTAATATTTCACTTTATACAACAACTCATTCCCTTTTTTTTTTTTTCTATATTTTTATTTTTAAACAATATAAACCCTCAGTATATTTACTGTACAATACAATCCACATGAAAATACTAAATTTTACGAATCAATTAATGTAAATAATTGCACTCAAATTGTAAAATACTGTGAAACAATATTTATTGTTTAAACAAAGCCTTCAATTTAGTTGAATTTTTTATTTTAAAAATTGTTTTTCAACGTTTTTGTATTATTTTTTAATTTTTTATTCAAAATAATTGAATGAAATTAAATTTTTCATTTAATTTTTATAACCTGAATATTAACAATTAATTTTTAATGAATTATTAATAAATTTCATATTTAAAAAATATAAAAGTTGAAAATTTTTAATAAAATTTATTGTTTGATTAATTAGTGGTTTAAATAATTTTATTTTTTTTAAAATTATTACAGGGTCCAGTTGGTGAAGTGGGTGGAGTAAGACTACCTTTACAATCGCTGCATGGATACGGTTCTGTGTTCATGTATTCAGCATCAACTAGTCCTGGTGGTGGTGGTCAAAATGGTCAGGGTAATGGTGGTAATGGTGAAGTGACACTACGTCTTCGTGAACCTGAAGATATACCAGAAGAAGTATTGGCACGTCTTGAGGACACAGCTACCCTCTCAATATCACTTCAAGGAGATGCCGTATTGAGACTCAGTTCAGCAAGTGCTGGTAAGAAAAAACAACAAAAAAAAAATACATCAACTATTTTAAATAATCTTATCTCTATTTTATTTTTAATATTTTTCTTTTCACTTATCAACTATTGACATTTTTCATGATCCCCATCCATCCTGGCTTATACCCTTGTTTTTTCTATAGATTTTTTTTTTTTTTTTTTGTTAAACTCACGCCTGGTTTAATCGTCTGGCACAACACCCAAAAACTTAAACAGAATATTCAGATGTTTTGTCATTGACTTTCTAGATGTATACGAGAAAAGTATAGATAGTAAGAGAAATAAGATGAGAGAGAGTAAAACATTTGGGATAAACCCAAGTCCAAGACTTGATGTTTGTATATTCTCACGAATCGAAATGTCTGGTTTAAATATATGTATATATATTTAGTAAATGTGTTAGTGAATAACATGTCTTGTTGAGGGGTGATAGAATATAGTATACAAGGGTTATATTCAAGAGTAGAGAGAGAGTAGATAAGTAAAGAAGAGAAAAGTAAATTTGGAAAGGGTAAAACCAGGACCAACCGAGCGAATCCTTCCGGGCGATTTGTCAAGTTCCAGTGAGAAAGCTGCTTGTCTAGTGGCTTGCATGACGTAGCGAACGATAAATCCGGGATTTTTATAAGTTTGGCGCTTGAAAATGCTTTGGTACCGCCTTGGACCGCCTGTGGCTGTCGTGAACTCGTTGGATATTATGGCGTACAAATACCTTCTTCTTCCATAGATATAAATATATTTTTTTTTATTCCTCCCATTCCCAACGCCTTTCTTTTTTTATTCTCGCTATTTTTTGGCATTTTTTTTTTTAATGGTAGTTTACTATTATCGCTAGTGTTTTCGTGTTTTTGGCTTGTGACTGGTTTTTGCCATCCATTAACAACAACAACAGCATCATCAACAACAACAACAACAACAACAAATTCATTATGGTTAGATAAACCAAAATAATCGGGAGCATATATTATTTAGTGTTTATATTTTTATCCACATGTTGAACAACATGATCAATAAAAAATTTAATTCATCTCTTTTGAAATTATTTAAAACATAAATTATTTTAACTATTATTTTTTCATTTGATTTTTTTTTTTTTTTGGTTTATTAATGAAGAGAAAAACTAATATATTGATTTTTCTTTTTAATTAAAAAAAATTTAATAATCTGTGATTTAAATTTATTCATGTAGATTTTTTTTTTGAGTATAATATTTTTAATAATAAATTTATGTATTGATTGATGGAATATTTTAATTGGTCAATGATATTTAATATATTTCAAAGTTTAAATATTTTTTTTTTTTTTTATTTCTGTTAATAATGAATATTGCATCGTTTTGATGAACTTTATAAATGAAATATATAACTTGATTTATGTATATTTTTTATAATTATTATAACGCTATAGGTTCATTCAATATGTAAATGTAAATTCCTCTTTTATATTCTGTTTTATTTATTATTTCGGAAATATGTATGATCATTATCGAAGCTCGTTATCGAAATATTTCAATCAAAAGCAAAATTTTGTTGGAGTTTTAATCCTCGGGCGGTTTTGTTAATATTTACAAAAATCTACAATATTTATGTTCGAAATGAATTCAGTTTTAGCGAGTTGATGAACAAAATAAAACTAAAATAAATAAAAAAAAAAAAAATGTAAAACATAATTAACATTAGCTCTTTCAGTTATTTATCAGTATTGTATATTTTTTTTAAAAATAATTTCCGGGTTAAAATAAAGTTGAATTTCGCATTGTTAAATTTTTCATGAAAACAAAAAATCCTCAAATGGCATGGTAAATCTTTTTAAGAATAGCAATTACCGTAATACCACCTCAAGAAGTCAAAGAAAGGAAAAAAAATAAAATTATAATTTAGAAGAAGGAAAAAAAAAAAATGGCTATTTTGTTTGTGATAAATTTTGTTAAGAGTGTTTTTGGACTTTTTGAGAATTTCACCCTGCTATAGACACAGTTAACCAAAAAGAAAATGACCGAAAATAATAAATTGAGAAGAAAGTAAAATTTAGCTGGGGAAAAAACGAATTTTCATGTTGATATAGGGGAGAGAGGGATTGGAAAAAAAAAAAATATATAGAGTCAACTTATGTGCACACGCTGTGTATATGCCAAAAAGAATATGAAAAACTTTTTCTTTTCTAAAACTTTGTTTTAAAAAAAAATTCTCGTTATAAGTTGGTACTTTCGCAACGTCATTTAAAAATAGAGAGAAGCCAATAAAGTCTTGAAAACAAAAAAATAAAATTTTTTAAGCTCTTTAAAATATGATAAATATATAACAAATGAAATAAATAAATAAAATCATTTGGCATATCAGAAAATTGATAAAGAAAAATTCAACAAATATCAAGTTATTGCCAAAAAATAAAAATAAAAAAATTATTTTGCCACCATCAAACCTGCTACAGTGTATTCGCAAAATATATGAAAAAAAAAAAGCCAATTTTTCATTTTAAATGACCCTCAATTTTCAATAATATACTGCTATTAATTTTTTTATTTTTTTATTTGTCCATTTACTTGGCGATATCTCAACAGAATGATCAACATTTTTCATCAAAAAGTGTGTTAAGACAAGCTCAAGCTAATATGTCTTATAAAAATGACAAAAAAAAAAAAAAGAAATCAATTCAACAAAAATAAAAAAAAACATGACATTTAATACTCTAATATATCTACAAGTTGTTTTTTGTATTTTTTTTTATTTATTTTTCCGGAAGCATGACAATCTGGTGGATAATCAAAAACACGTACAAGTTTTCTTGAACGGTACGTTGTTCGGTTTAGTGTAGATCTTTGTAAAATCTTTGCTATTATCTTGGCGTCACGTATTTAAGACTCGTTCAAGAATCACGTAGTACCAAAGGGGGTTGAAAAAGACAGAAGCCCGCTAAGAAAATAAAATACATAAATATAAAATAAAAAAATCACCGGAACTGTTGGTTGGTACGTGCGCGAGTATCATTCACCATCGATGATCAAAATAAATTCAATAAATTAAACAAATATAAATACGAATTTTAATAATAATTATCAAAGAGCTACTGGCACTTTTGAAATATTTTTAAATCAAATTGTTGATGAAAAAATAAATAATTATAAATTAGACTAAAAAGCACAATTATTTTTTCAAATAAAATTATTTAAAAAATATAAATAATATATTTCTAAAAATATTTTTACTAATTTTAAATTTATATTTACAATTTAATGATTTTTTTTTGTTTAATTTAAATTAATTTTTAGATTGTATTTTTATTGACATAAACATGCTGAAATATTATGGGATATTTTACACTATGATGAATTACACAAGTGATATTAATTATGGTTGGATAAATATTCGTTTTGATATTTGGTTAATTGTCAAGGACTCTTTAACGTGAGTGAACAATAACATTTTGTAAAATAGTGGTTTACTACTGTAACCACATGAAAATTACATTGATATAGAAAACAGTATGCATGATATAATTTTACTCTTTAAATAAATTCCATTTTTTATAATAATTTTCTAGTTATTTCCCAAGTGGAAAAAATATATTATAATTATGCTGAAGATAAATATAAAACCCATTGAATTTATATTTTTAAAATATTTTTTTACACTTAATTACAAAATACTATTACAACTGTTAAATAATTTTTAATAATAGTCCTCAAATATTCAATTTATTTTTGAATTATTAAAAAGAAAAAAAAAATATTCATCACAAGAGAAATCTTTAAAAACTAGGTCAATTTTTTTTCTTTTTTTTTTTGTAATAATTGAATTTTAAAATCAAATTTAAAAAGGACATATTGACTAAATAAAAATAAAAATAAAATAAACAAACTTTCGAATTATACAAAAGTTACAAAAGTAAAAAAAGCAAAATTAAAATAATCAATTTATAATGAATATATAGACTGTTCAAAGTTTAACATAACAACAAGTTATATAAAATTAAAAACAGTCAAAGTACCAACAACAAGACAAACAAACTCATAAATTTTTTTTATTACATTTTGTCACTGATGGTGCTCTTCAACTTGGTTTTCGTTAAGAAGTTTTGGTTTCTTATTGTAAAGAAAAGCCGATTGGCAAGCTCTTGGGGTGTTCAGTCAGGTAGTTTGTGAGTAACTCAATATACACACACATACACATCCAAAAAATATATACATGTTTTCAAAGCTCATAGTTATATGTAGTAGAGTATTATGTACTGAGGAATATAGTATCAACTAGGGACCATCGAGTACTCGATTCTCGACAAGAGGCTCACTGAGGGACTACTGGTAACAGCATACTGGTATTAGTCAGAACAAATGGAATGAGAGAATGTTGAATCAGTCTGTACAAAGTTACATCGATCCACTAAATGCACTTGTTATATATATCTACAATTTCCAAATATTCAACAGATAATCTTTTTAAAACTTTTTAACTAATAGAAAAAAAAAAAAAAATCATTATCCAACATGGATAATAATTGTATAAATTTTAATCCATTAATCAAAGTTTTAACTTTATTTTACATTTAAAAGTTGAACCAATAATTAAACTAATTTTAGCTAATGATGAAAAATTATTATGACGAAAAAGTAATATCATAATTCAAATGAACATATAAAATAGGAAAATAAAAAAAAATAGGGATAAAAATTTATGTTTTACATTGTCAGTACAATGTCAGAACAGCCATGTACTTTTAGATAAGTTTAATCCACAAATAACGAGCTACTGTGTGAGCATTGGTTCTTGGAAATTTTTTTTTTATTTTATTTTATTTTCTTCTTGTCAGGATTTTCTCTTCAATGTGCCCCTATTTTTTTTTTCTGATAAAGCTCGTTTGACGTTTAATTCTATGTTGATGTTTCAAAAAAGAAATGAATTTTATTTTTTATTTTGACGTTAACAATTGAGTAGTGTCAAATTAATTTAAAAAAAAAAAACATTGAAATTATCTTTAAGAATGACTGACGTATTTCTTATGCAACAAACAAATTTTATTTATTTATTTTTTTGTTAATTAGTTTTTGAAAAATAATAGAATTTTATTTAGAGTTGAAAATAAAAAATATGGCTGACGAAAACAAGTTTTTTCTATTAAAAAAAATATATATGTGTGGATTTATTGAGAAAATATTTCTATTTTTATATTAAATTTTATCAAGTGGGTATTTAAAACTCTATTTAAACATTCTAAACGTTTTCTAAACAATCCGTCAGTTTATTACTGTAGAAAATTTTTGTCAAGTAGTATAAAGTTGTTTTCATGAGCCAAATTGAATGTCTAGTATTTAAAAAAATTACAATGAATAAGTAAATAATAAATAAATAAAACCCATAATATTCTATTAACTCGTGAATATTAATTTCAAAATAATACATCAATACACAACATTCACGTTGATATTGAAAAATAAAAAAACAAATTGAAATAATAAAAAATTACATTATAAATTCGATGAGAAATGAAAATAAAAAGTTGATTCTACTTACTGTCTACTGATTTTCAACCATGCATATATTGTTGAGTATATATGTACACACAAGTACAGCCACAAACACATGAATATATTGTTAGAGAGAACTTGTATATTCTCCTTGATGCCACTGGACCAATGTACAAGAAGGCTACCCAAGAGCTTTCACGGTGGTTTACTACGAACGTCGTTGTAATCTCCTCAGGTCAAGCACATTTCTACCAATTTATATATATACACACACACACACACACCCACACACTGCATTATTTACAAATGCAAAATTCAAGCATACGTCGACTTATAATAATAAGCTCAAGCATCAACTTGTATTTAGAATATTAATTTATTTTTTTTTTTTTCTTTGTAAAGTATAATAATGTTAAATTATTCAATTGGAAATCATAATATTATTTTTTTTTTTATTATTAATATGCCATAGATGAATTAAATAGTCAGTAGTCAAACCAATATTAAGTCAGACAATATTATGACAATGTTTTTTAGACTAAAATAAATATTTTCATTTTAGCATATTTTTTATTTTAGCATACTTTTTATTTTTCTTTCATTTGAAATTTTATATTATTATTATTTTTTATTTCAACGCATTCAAACTCAATGCGATCGTTATCATACTACTTTTATGACAACACCATAACTATTTACCATACATGTGGTCATTTATAGTCAAGCCACATGGTCACTATTCAAACATACACAAAAAATATTCATATATTTATACTCTATTCTCCATTTTATTTTTGCTGATCAATTTTGGCGTTCATTTTGTGCCTGTTGTGTAATATTCTTTACTCTGAATTTTATAACCGTATATACAAGTATAAACACTGTAAAAAAAATGTGCATGTTATATTTCATAGCAGTAAATATACAATGTCTTTCATCAGTGGCATCTATTGGCTATATCATACATTATGTTTTTTATATGTACAACAAAAATTTCTTGCGAATATTTGTCTTGTTATTTTATGGGAATTTATTTAGGGCCATATACAATCGTATATCTTTGTATAGACAAAAAATAAATTTTACTGGTGGTTTTTTTTTTGAATAAAAAAAATATTTATATTATAAAACGTATCGTCAAATAAATCATGGTTCATATGATTTCTTTTTTGCTTTTTTTTGATAAGGTTACTCGACAAACCCAAGCTACACGCACGGTTGGTTTACCATCATCGATATGTCAACATACTGAAAATGTTATTATTCGAATTTATTTTACGCTTCTGTGGATATAAAAATTGTGCTCAAATTTTTAACTAAAATCGCATCATCAATGATATAAAAAAAAATGTCGGTTTTTATTTTTTTTTTCATTATCAAAATGAGTAATGTTAAACTTATCGAAGCATGGATCCAAAAAAATTCTTTTAAAGAGTTGTCTAAATAGAAAATAATATATTTAATAATGAAATCGACTTTATATTGATTTTAAAATTAAATTTAAATACATATTTGTTTCCACTTGAATATTTATAAATAAATTTAGGACAATAATAAATTATTAACGAGATAGTATCAATGCTGAAAGAAGCTGTAACTTAAATGCAAGATAATTAACAGGACACTAAGCTGTTAAAGATGTGTTTCCTCTGTTTTATTATCGATATAAATTTTACTCTACATGTGACTAAATGCCCAGGGTGTTCGTGTTACAAAGTAATTCGTGGATATAAAACGTGATGGTATAGTAATAAGTTGTATGTGTGTGTTTTTGTGTATATGTGCTTGACTGGCATGAGTCTAGTTGGGTTCGCGTGACCTGCCACCTTAATTGGAGCCACATTAATTACAATGGCGATTGCTGGCTAACCGAGAATTGATAACCAGTCGTGCCACAACGATTGGATTATCTCAGCCAACCCTTCGCTTTCTAATAATCGTGAGAAACACGTCAATGTCAAATTTTATCAAACGTACATCGTGGCTTTATCAAAAAATAATTATGTTAATTATAAACAAGTATTTCATTATCATATATAAAAATTTTACGTTAGCTTTTTTCTCTTTTTTGACACAATTATTTTCATCTGTGCGATTGAACAACTACCCCAAGCAACTTATTTAACCCTTTATCAAAAGTTTTATAATATTTTCTTGAAATTTCCTCTCCGGCCCTTCAAAAAGTTTTAAAAACTTTGAAATATATATTTTTTTTTTTTTTCAAATAGAATGAAGGTTTTTTATTTGTTTTTTTTTTTTTTTTTATTTTAAATGTGCCAACTATTTAACTCAAAAAATTATCATAGCCTGAATAAAAAACCGCAAAATGGCTTTTTCATTAATTTTATTAAAACATCAAAGTTGAGATGAAAAAAAAAGTTTCATTTTTTTTTAAATTATTCTATAATTATATACGAGAAATTAAAGTAATTATTATCGAAGTATTTTAATTTTAAAAATTTAATTTTTTTTTATACTAATTAAATTATTAAATGACACAAAAAAAATAAAAATTACTTATTTAAGTAGTACAAGTCAATCCGTATCAGACAAAAATATTATTTTAATTTATTTACTACTTGTTTATTGAAAAAAAAATTATAAAATAATAAAAATAATGAAATTTCAGTAGTACAAGTAAAGGAATGTCCGACCCAAAACGTCATTTATCAATTTTACGTGAAAAAAAAATTCAATAAATTATTATAATTACATTTATCGACTCTACATGTTCAAAATAATTAAATAACTATTAAAAAATATCAAAATAATTATTAAAAAATGAATAAATATTAAAATATAAAAATATCATTTTTCGAAACGATTGATATTAATTTTTTTTTTGAATTAATTTCAAGACCATTGTATGTGGGAGATATATATTCCAGCACATTCCCAGTTCATATTATTTTTTTTTATTTTTTTACAATTCCCTAGTAGCTATCCGGAGAGACCACCTTATCCAAGTGCCCACCCGTTGGCCCAGTCGGGACGCTCATCCATATACATCGCGAAAATTAATATCTTCTGGTTGGTTCGCGCGTTGAATAAACTTAGACTTATATATACTACAAAAAAGGATTCATTTATATACATATATACACTTTTACAGTTTGTAAGTATAAGACCTCAATTCTTGCAGTTCATATACCTCCTTCTCTTAATTTTAAAGTAGACATTTATTCTTAACTTTATTTTCATTTTTTTTTTTATTTTTACTTTTATTATATTTTAACCAAGCTTTTTCGTCACATCTTGTGATACACATGGATACACTCATAGCGATTTAGTCAACGTCACTTCCTGGCCTTTATTCATTTTTCAAAATTTTCTTGCTACCACAAGTAAAACAACTATATATCTTAAAATATAAATTTAAAAAGTTTTTTCGTTCTATTATGTTATGATGTACTTGCTGCTGGATGGACCATTGGGAATTGCAACTTTACTATTTTGGATTTTTTATTTTTCAGCATTACTAATTTGACCTTCGTGGCTTGAATGATATTTTTTTTTTTTATGTTTTTATTGTTGTTTTAAAATATAAAGTACAATTTATGTAGTTCATATTTTTTTATCTCTGAATTATTTTTTATTTTTTAAATATAATAATAGATAATTAAATTATAAATCAATATATTTTTTTATTTTAATTTATTTTCAATTAAATTTAATCCATTTAATTAAATAAATTAACAATTAAATTTTTATTATTATTAATTATTGTTAAATAATAAAAATAAAATAGCTGAATTTAATTTTTTTTCAATTTTCAAAAGCTTAAATTTAATTATTTACAATAATTAAATTATTAAATTTTATTAATTTCTATAAATCAATTTTAAAACATTTTCATAATATTTTTAATAATATAATTATTTATACGATTAATTATAGTTAAATTTATTTTAAAAAATAAAATAAAATATTATTTTTAATTAAATAAAAATTTATTGTAATAAAAAGTGGTGTTTCATCATATATTTGTTTAATTTATTGGAACATTTGTTTTCATTTTATTACAAAATTTTTATCTTTTGAATTATATATTCATATTACATCACAACTGAGTGACCGTAAATTATGTCAAAGGTAGATATGCATAATTGGAGATATCTGTGAACAATATATGGTATAACAGTTGAGTGAATTTAACATCTGAAATATTCAGATAGACATGTCATCGTTAGTAATTCATTACATATTCGTGCATCGATTGAAAATACGTTTAATAGAAGATTGAGTGAGTGATGTTCAATGACAAATATCTCAAATTGATTGATTGATCCTTCGGTGGTTTATGTGTTCAAATAAAAGTCCAAAAAAAAATAAATAAAATACGAAATCTATATCCGATAAAATTTCCTAATACCTACTAGGTTTCTGAATGAAAAAAAAAAAAAAATATATCGGTTTATAAGTATATNACCCAAAAGTTTTTCTTTTTCTATTTATTTTTTTTTTTTTTATTTTTATACTCACGTGGTTGGGGAGGATCGATATCAAAGTTACACTGGTAAATACCAAAAACCCTACAACCACAGAATAAATATACATATACTCAAAAAAATTTGGAATAAATTTTTATATTTATTTTATAAATTGGA
The DNA here is from genome assembly GCA_015776835.1 of Aphidius ervi. Lineage (NCBI taxonomy): Eukaryota > Metazoa > Arthropoda > Insecta > Hymenoptera > Braconidae > Aphidius > Aphidius ervi. The sequence continues at coordinate 825,995 of MKYW01000001.1, read as the reverse complement.
TTTTTGTAAATTAAAAATTTATTGTTTTAATAAAAGTATGTTGATTTTTAGATACTTTTAAAGTATTAAATTTTTATTTATTTTTTTCTTTGGTTTTTTAATTTCGAGATGCATTTAGAATAGGAAATTTTTGTGTTTTAAATATTTTAATTATTTCATTTTTAATCATAATACAATTTAATTAATTTTTTTAAATTTTTTACTTTGTTGATATTATTTTATGTTGTCTTTTTTAATATTCTTATTCATTTAATTCATTTTTTATTACATTAATAAACTATGAATTTACAAATATAGTATTACGTTAGTCGAAAAAATATATAATCAAATTATTTTAAAAGTTAATGAGAATTACATCAAAAATATATCTAAAAATTCAGTTAAATTTGGATTTAAAAATATATTTTCCAAAATTTTATCATCAAAATCTAACTGTAATTGCTATTTTTCCAAAATATAATTAATAATTACTTTTAAAATAATTTAAATATATTTTTGCCACTTTTATAGTCTTATGTAAATAATTTAACATCTAAATTTTCCATTTCTAGATATAATAAATAATACAAAAAAATATTAAACACTTGTAAATACATTTATAATTACAGGAAACAGTAATTTGGAGCTTTTTGATAGTGAAAGTGGGCCGGACCTAACACTATCACCCCAGACGTTTACATCAACAGCGGAAGCATTCATAAATGACAATAGTGACAGTCTCGGAGTACCCGGTGACAACGATATGAGTAAGTCATTTTTTTATTCTTATTCTTTATCATCTTTTGAATTGTATTTTATTTTTTTTCATTTTTTTTTATTTCACTTCTTTAACCTTTCACAGCATTTCCTTTTTCTTGTCGAAAGGAAGAATACTTTTGACCTGTGTCAGTTTTTTTTACCTCTTTATTCTTCTTTAGTTTTTTTTTTTTTTCTCTTCTATTGAGACTATGTATATATATTGTCGAATCTTGTGTGTGTGTGTGTGTGTGTGTGTCGGCCTTCAAAAGTTTTAGACGGAAAACTATACAGTATATAAAATGCCAAAGCCAAATGTACACTCAGTTTCAGTAAGAAGCCTTGGATTCAAACCAACTTTTCGCGGCTTTACTGAAATTGTTTTTTTTACCAATATCTCTTTATTCTAGTTGTCCCCTAACTGTTTACAGTCCATTGAAAAATTTTAGGTCATAGAATTTTCAATGTTAAAATACTTTTGTAGATAAAAAAATAAAATAAAATAAAAAACACGTGACTGAATTGATTTGTCTCTACGTTATTTTTCTTTATTGTTTTTTATTAACTATTTGTACCTTCAAAGGAAACTGAAGAAGAAGAAGAAGAAGAAGAAGGTAAAAAAAAAGCACAAAAAGAAAATGTAGGAATTCACGTTTGAACGAACAGGAAGAGCCAAAGCGTAGAATCTAAGAAATTGATTGCCACCTGAGTCTTTTTTACGATCAAACGAGGATATCCAATTCTCTATACCACATTGCAATTGAAGCCGTTGATGAAAAGCTTACTTTGATGGCCAGTTGCATTACGCCCCTTTAACAATTTTTATTATTATTATTTTCTTTTTTATTCACCAACTATTTTCACTTAACAGTTGAGATAAAGAAACAACAAAAAAAAAAAATAAATAAATAAAAAAAATTACATACTAAAAGATACTATGAAAAGGGATTTATTTAAAATAAAAACTAAAAAAAAATAACGCGTATATGGCTGGACTTGATGTGAGGGAATTTTGTAACTAAGAAAATAAAAAAAAAAAAAAATAGAAAGACAGGAAAATAACAGGAAATATATACCAATATAAAAATNAAAATAAAAAAAAAAAAAAAATAGAAAGACAGGAAAATAACAGGAAATATATACCAATATAAAAATAAGAATAAAAATTTTTAGATAACATTAAAGAGGAAAGGGATATTGCATTCTTGAGTCGAAGCAATTACTGAGAACAAGGCGGTACTTGTTCTTACTATCACAACCATCCCCTTTCGTCACCTGACGTTGTCGTTGTCGTCGTCGTCGTCACTCAGAGACACTCTTCAGTAGACAATGAAGGCAGATAACTTAAAATCGATTCTCGTAAGATGGATACCCTTCCCAAACCTTATATAACTTTAACTCAAAATATCTTTTTAACTTAAAGTCTTATCATATCCTCTTAAATTTAACTCAAACCAATTTTTACAATATTTTTTTTTCACGTTGTTATTATTATATGAAAAAATATTTTTATTATTGATTTTTATTTTTTTCTATTTTCATTGGCTACAATTATTTTTCTTTATTTTATTTTTTTTATACTCATATCGCTTTCATGACAATATGAAATTTTTCAAACACACAATGCTTTTATATATTGGCTTTTGTTATATTTGAATTTATACTTTTTATCTGATTGTAATGTTGCTTTTTTTTACTTTACTCACAAATGACATTCTTAGTCGGTCAATTTTTCACATCGTTTTTTTATGGGCTAAGCATTTTTTTGTCTGTCGATATTTTTAGTTTGAGGATTTTTTAACCGTATGAAATTATACGTAACTTACAAAACCATTTATTAAACTTGGAAAATTACATTAATGTCCCAGGTGTGTTGAATAAATACCACACATGCACTAATCTCTCTCTATTTTTTTTTTTTATCCCCATTAAAATACTGAATAGAACATACAAAAAATAAAAATATCAAAATAACATTATCCTCTTTTCTGTAGCACCAGAATTTTAACTCCGATAATTTTCATGTACATTTTAAAAAAGAAAAAAAAATATCTCCACCGTATTCTCTATCAACGAGAGAAAAAAAAAATATATAATAATTCTAAAGCTGAATTAAAAGGAAAAAAAACTTGAGAATAAGTTGATAAAAAAAAATATATATATTTTGAATTCATCTGTAAATTTACATATTGAGAAAAAAAAATGATAATAATATTAAAAAAAGATGATGATAAAAAAAAAATAAATACATATGTAGATGAGAAAAAGGAGAGATTGAAGAAGCACATTTTACAAAAAATACATAAGGCCACAAATGCTTGAATCTAGTTGGCTCTAATGCAAGCTATTCAGTTTTCACAATGCTCAAGTAATACGATTTTTTCGGTGCCAAAGCTCTCTCTCTCTCTCTCTCTCTCTCATTTTATTTTTACTATATATTTTTTCTCATTCAATTGGCACATAGTGATGTATTCGTCTCGTGTAATAGAATATATATACATTTATAAATACATGGGTGTGTGTGTGTGTAGTAAATGTATTTACTTGACAAAGTCATGGTGGTCCAGTGAAGATGTAATGTTGGTTTATTTTGTGCCACACAAATTTATCTATGGCTATTCATCTTCTCAAGCAAACTCCTTTCATACAATTTGTCTCTATTTTTTTTTGTTTTTTCTTCTTTTTGTAATTGATTCATTTCCAATCACGATACACTGAAATGTTCTTTCAATTTAATTATTATCAGAATGGATGGAAAACAGAAAAACTATTTACAAAAAAACATGGAGCTTTTTTTTTTTGGAGGAATTTTTTTTGACTTTTTTATTTTAGTTGTTGTTGGTTTTTTTTTTACAATTCTTTTGGTGCTTTTTTTTTTTTTTGGAAAACTGCATTGAATGTATACTCAGCTCGACAATATTGACATGCAGCCAAGTATGTGTGCTCCGAGCAAAAGAATCTAGTAATTGGCCATAGGGGCACTTATGGGAATGTCGAACTGGATAATAAAAAAATGTAGGAAAAAAAAAAAAAAGTACATCACGTTTTACCATTTCATCTAGTTTCCCAAGAGGCAAAGTAGTGAACAAAATCGTTGGAATTTTCAGGGGATAAAAAAATATAAAATGAAAACTAAATTTATGCCCATTCATGCACAATTTTTATTTGTATTGATGAATGAGCTTTATGGTGACATTGGTACTGAAATTTTTACTTGAATTTTTTTTAATTTTTCAACACAATAGCCACGGGTTTTTACATTTTTTATAAACAATGAAAAATAAAAATTATATTGAAGCATTTAATGGATTATTTTTTACACTGGAAGAACTTTTTTTTTTTTTTATTGTTTTATTTAATATCCATCTGGTGGATTTTATATTTTCAAATTGAGTTTGATTATTGATTGAATATTTTAAATTTATATCGAGATTTGTGGCTACCAGAATTAGAATAATCAATTTGAATTTTTAATTTTAAATGGTAATTGTATGATGGTAAATTCATTTATCTGACCCAAATAATTTTTTTTTTATTTGAAATGTAAAATGTTCACTTGGTTTTATAATTATCTGATTAATTTTATTATTTCAAACTTGAAAAAATAATTTTTGCATTATTAACTATTAAATTAATCTAAAAACTATTGAAAATAATTTTTGTTATTCAACAAAAAAATTATCAAGTTGATATAAAATGAATTAAAATTGTCAATTCAGCTTGCCTGACGTAAACAAGTTTTTACTACTTAAAAAAAAAAAAAATGTTTGCTAATAAAAATTTAAGGATTGTTTGGTATTTAAAAAAATATTTTGAACATATTATTTGAGTTTGAATATTCACCGGAAAATAAATACGAAACGGAAATATTTTTCCAAGAAATATTTTTTTTTTTTTTTCAAATAGAACAAACTTGTTTTCATCAGACGGATTAAATAAAAAATTTCAACAATATTTATTTTATATTTATCTCACAATTTTAGTATTTATAATTTCAGAAACATATTTTAAATATTTTCCAAATTCCCAAGTTGAACAAATAAACATAAAACATAAAACTAATTATTTTCGTTCATAAAATTTATTTAAAAATATTAAAATTCATCAAATAACTACATAACAAAACTTTATCCGTTAGAAAAAATTTTTTTAACAAGTAGAAAAAACTCGATTTAGTCAGACAAAATTGAATCAAAAATTTCCATTAATTTATTATAAAATAATTAGTACTTTAAATGAAAAATAAAATTAGTTATTTCAAATATTCAGAATTTAAAAAAAATATACATGTTCCAACAATTTTCTAGTCAAATCAATTTTGCATTTAATTAAAAATATTTCTCTGTATTTTTTAAATGAAATTTTTTCATTGAAACCAGCCAGATGAATATAAAAATAATAAATTGAAAATAGCTAATCTATTTAAATTTCAATAAAAATACTAACGATGCAATATCATTAATTAGTATAATTATATAATGAATAAATAATTGCAGTGATAAGCAATCATCTCAAATTAAATTGATGAATTGAAAATACAAGTGTTTTTGATATCAAACAAGTATAAATAACATAAACGTAACACCTATCAATATATTCCAAATATACTCCTATGATAGTTGAATTCTGTATTTGGTTGATTTGTTCTCTTGATCCTCAACATGTTGATTACACCAGCATATATCCATTGCATCATCAATTCCCTTTGTTTCTCTCATTACAACATCAATACATATCTATACTCTGAATTAAATTCAAGTTACATGAGTCAAATGCATTATCACATCAACTTGTCATATATCACTTATTGCTTTAATCAATCATACAATTAAATAATTTATATCCTTATCAATAACAAATCATTAACAGATTTTAAAAAATATTTAAATTAATATTTTTTAAATGGCAAAATATATCAAATCAAAAGATCTTTATGTCACTTAAAAATTGATATCAAAATTAAGAAAAATTATTGTATTTTAATTCTAAAATTGAAGAGAAAAAATAAAAATTAAATTGATTTGTTTTTTTTTTTATTGGAATATATTTGTTTATGCTTTTTTTAAATTTTAGTATTTTTTTCAGACTGTTAATTTAGATTTCTTTTATAATTTAATTATCAATTTATTTATTGGTTATTTTATTACTCTGTTGACATGATTGAAATCGTTTTCATTTATTTTTATTTTTTTTTTTATATTGTTTTAAGACTATTTTCGATCAAAATAAAAGACAATCATCTGCCAAGTTGTAAGGACGAGCTGTAGTTCACTTGGTTTTTTCAAATTTAAAATAAATCGATTTTCATGACACTGCCAGTTTATACAGATTCATATGTATGTATGTGTGTGTATATATACATCAAGTAAAAATAAAATGAAAAAAAATATACTTAGAACCGTAAAAACTCTATCTGCTGAGCTTCGTCGAGCGTAAACTTCTGTAATCCATCTATAAAATCGAACGAGTACTGAAAGTACACAAGAAAAAGGGTAAAAATAAAGAAAAAAAAAATGCATCGTGAGTAAAGAACCAAGAAGTCATACAAAAAAAAATA
>MKYW01000001.1:795325-819679 GCA_015776835.1 Aphidius ervi | reverse complement strand
TTTTTTTTTTTTTATTAATAAAACACGTATTGTATTTGTTTACACGTGGAAAAAAAAATGTGCAGGATCATGAAGAGCTAAATGAATTGTGTAAAAATTTTTTTACTTGATGAAAAATATTTGACTTCTTGGATTGAAGAAGAAAAAGTAAATAAAAAAAAAATAAAAAGAGGATAGATTGAGTGAGAGGGTCACAGGTGTGTATATCGTGATCGTTTCAATTTAACTTTATAGAGTGATCTTATTGAACGTGATAGAACATTATTGCCAGAAGTTGTTCGACATTTTATAAATTGACAAAATAATTTTTATTATGTTGGATAAATATAATAGTTAATCAATGATAATAATAACTATTAAATATTAAAATAAGTTTGCAGCTTTTTTAAATATTTAAGCTTGACATTTTAAATAAAATTTTGGATTTATTTTACATTATTTATGTTGATTTTTTATTGAAACTAAATCAACACATTTAATTCCAAAATTTAGCATCTTATTATTTAATAATTGTAATATTGTTGAATTATAAATAAACAAAACCAGGAATAATTTAAAAAGGAGCTTTTTTTTAAAGAAAAAAAAACAGACTTTCTTGAAATCTATATTTTTTTTTTGTTAAACTTTTAATGCAATGATATATTTGTTAATCTTAGATAAGCATTTTGACAGACATTATTGAATGACGTGTCGTAGTGAGATCTTTGGGTGACAAATTCAGACCAACTTTTGTAATTTAATTACTAAAATTTCGTAACACTCGAGCTTTTGTCTGTCTCAGTCTTCTTGTTACCATCGAATTTTCCATTATACTGTTCCGTCCATCCAACCACACACCATAACTCTCGTATTTGTTCTCAAGCACTTTCAACAAAAGATAAAGCTCATTAAAATTAATATTATAATAAAATATATATATATAATATTTCAATTGATTTTTTATACATTTTATAATATTCCAATCGCCACTAGAAATTTTTCAAGTCAACGAAAAAAAAAAAAAAAAAAAAAACTTTTTTATCACACAATCTGAAAGACCAAATTTATGAGCCATCAGACCACCTGCCCCGGAAAATTTCAAAAGCACCAAAACTTTTTTTACTATACTTTAAAAAAAAAATAATAAATTTCAATTTTTTTTAAACTATTCTTTTTTTAAGACTTACTTGAAGCTTCAATTTTTTTTTTCTTTTTCCTTATCACAGTTCACCTTTCAGCTTACATTGCTTAAAATTGATTTCTTTTTTTTTTTTTTTTNTTTTTTTTTTTTTTTTTATTTTCAACAAACTTAAGGACAGCTATTCACTGCAGTGATTTATATGTACATTTAAAAAAAATATTTAATTTTCAAGTATTAAATAAGTGCATTAAATTTATGAAAAATAATTTGACAAATTGATATTTTAATAATAATCATAAAAATATAATAAATGAATATAAAAGTGAGTTGAAAATAGAGAGAATGATGAAAAATTTTGAATTATCTTTATGAAGATATGAAGATAGTCGGTTAAAGTGAGAGGAAGAGAAAGAGGGTAAGGATTTAAGTACGACAACTTCTTAATTAAACCATTATGCATTATGAGTCTCGGTTGCTTTATCAGCCAGGCATCAACTGTTAGATGTTAGATACTTAAAGAGAGCAAAATATTATATAGATATAATTACAAATCAACCTGTCTGACAGTCGGTAGCACCACTCAGGAAAATAACCAAGAATTTTCTTTCAACTCACCAGGTCAGACCATTAAATTTATCTCTGTCATTTTATATCACTATAATGAAATAATAATAGACAAGTTAAAATGCCTTTGTGTATTTTTTTTATACATACATAAAGTCGTAAATTTTTACATCAACTCTCACCTCGTCTTTTATAATTTATTAAATTATCGAGAAAAAAAAATTTAACACTAATTTTATTTATTTTTTAATATATTTTCTTCCTGAAAGTAAATTTTTTTTTTCTTCACATTTTTTAATCTAGCTTTATTAGTTTAAAATAGTAATTAACAAAGTAAAATTTACACTGAAATTTATACGAAAATACCTTGTATTAATTAAATAACTAAAATATTTTTAATTTTATTTAAAAAATTATTAATCTATTGATTAAATTAATTTGAAGAATTTTTATTAAAATTATTATAAAGAGCTTTTTAAAAATAACGAAGCTTTAAATATTTAAGGGTAATTAAATTTATTTTTTATACTTGTATTGTCGTATGTAAAAATGATTAAATTTAAAAACATAAAAAATGATAAATCAGTTTGATAATTTTCTTTGTCAAATTGACTGTTTATTGTTAAATATAGTTTTTGTTTTTTTTGAATATATTTGAATATGAAACGAGAACAAATTTTAATTGGACTTTTATCATTATTAGATTATATTTTTTTGGTTTTATTTATATTTTTAATACTTGCAAGTATATTGGAAAGTTTATGGGTACTATTTTTGAACATACATCATGTTGGTGGATTTAGAGCTTGGTCATACTGTGCTTTTCATGCAAGGGTATAGCAACCAGGTAGCAACGAAATTCCATTATCGGCTAACACCGATAAATATTATAAATTGATCACCCATCAGTGTATATATCTGTGTGTAATATTCTATACCCATGCCCAGTAAGTTGGCCATTCATTTTTATATCTCCATCGATTTTAGTTTTAATATTTTTTGCTTTTTTATTATTTTTTATTTTTTCTGTAAAATACTGTCTTTTAATTTTTATTATTATTTTTTATAAAAGATATAAATTTACTAGTTGACAGGAAAAAAATAACCAAGTTTATTTTGTTTTTGTTCAATATGTGAAACGAGAAAAAATTTAAATATTTTAGGGAATATAAAATGTATATTATCTGGCAAAGAACAATAGTTAAAAATATCATAGAAAAACACAAACTTCAAATGTGCAATTTTATAGTTTACTATTATTTACGATATTTTAAAATCGTAAATAAAAGTCATCTATGAAGCGTGAATGTTATCTAGATATAGGCTGAGTATACGAGGACGTTAATATTATTACTCTATTCATTTTTAACGATCTAAAGAATTTTTATTTACATCAGGATTTCAGAAGGTATATGTCGTTATTGTAAAAAAAATGAAAAAATATATATTTCAACGAATAAGTTTCTCTATAATATATAGATTAAATAATATTTTTATTGAAATATTATTTACTGTTTTAATGATTTATTATTAAAAAATAATCTACATATTTTAAAATAGATAATAAAATATTTAAACAGTTAATATTAACAAAATTAAATTCAAAATAATAATATAATTTAGTCATTACAATTGATTAATAGATTGTTTAATCAATTTTTTTGTAAATTTAAAAATAAATAAACAATAATTTTAGAATTTGTTTGATTAATTTGATCTGAAAATTTGAATGATGGAATGTTCACTTGATATTATTTAGAATAATTAAAACAGTCTATATTTATATTATTCAATGGAAAATCTGATGTGTCTGTTCGCTTTTGAAATTGAACGATAATACAGTCTAATTAAATTGACAGACTAATTAGTAGCGTGAGTCGTTGACGACGCCGATGACGACGACGACGACGAAGGTAGACCAATCGGTCGACAGGCAATTATTGTACGAAATTATACTGAAAATTATATGAGTCTATTTTACATTTGTTCATGTCGTAATGTCATATTTAATGTTTCAACAGATGCTCAATTTCAACCACTTATATTATTTAATTTTCATGAATATTTTACTTGTTTAAATTCGCATGAAAATTATTTGCATTTATAAATCTCTCTCTAATTTATTTACAATATTTTAATTAACATTTTCTTTCCTTCTTTTTTTGTGATTACAGGTAGCAGTGAAGAATTAAGAATAAGTCCAGGTGAACCTGGCAAACTTGGTGTTAAAAAATCACGACCCAAAGCATCATCCCCAAATCGTCAAGGACCTCAACAATGCCAGGTAAATAAAAAATAATTTATCCCATTTTAAAATTTATAAAAAAGTATATTAAATTCATTACAAGCTTAGCCTTCCATCTGTGTAAAAAAAAGTTGGAAAAAAAATTTTTTTCAATACATTAAAACCCAGCTGAAATAAATTCAAAAGTCGATAAAATCTAATTGATCATTATAAATTATTACAAAACTTTAAAAGCTCGGAAAAATAAAATAAAAAATAATCCTTCACATTTCCATTCAACTGACCAATGCGCTGAAAAAAAAAATACACTAAAAGAAATAAATTTTACAAAACAATATACAATAAAAGTAAAAAAAAAAATATTAAAAAAAATTTGCGGTGAAGCCACAAATTTGGAATCTACCTTTCTGAAGCATGGATCGTGCCAGAACCAACCGCCACACACAATACCAGAAACCAACGAACATTAACGAGAATGACCCACATTTACTTTCACCCTTGTCGCAGTTTTACAATTCACATTTACCAACACACACACACACAAATTTTATATCAAAAAGTCTGTTAATATTTATATACGCACTTTACAAATATATTTTCATTTATTTTAAAACACAAGAGTAACCATTGGCTTCAGCAACAGTACATTTTAAAAATGCCATAGACGAATGCAGCTTTTATCGACTGTGTATACGCTTCACAGAACCAAAAGCGCACACTGGTCCGCACCCATTGCAATTAACGATCCCGATAAAATACAATTTCCAACGCTCCTGGCTTCGAAGGGATATCCTTTTTCTCTCATTGTCTGATTTATTATTTTTATATTTATTATTTTTTACTTCCTTTATTTCTTCCCCTTATCATCATTATTATTATACTTATTGTGTTTACTGCTTCAAGCTAAAATAAACTGAGAAATTTTGTTTTTTATTTACAAATATATTTACAGTTGAAATAATGTTGCAAAAATACTTTCTTGATAATAAATTTTTGAAATAAATTTAATTGTAAATTTATTAATTATCAAGATGTAATTTATTTATAAATAATAAATTTATAATAATTAATTGTTAATGATAACAATATTAAATTACATGATTGTCTTGTTATTTTGTATGACTTGTTATGATTGCAATGTGTGTATGATAGTAGAGCACTCAACTCACGATGTGTATATATTTGTATAGAAAGCTTCTCTTGTTTCTCTAGCCGTTGAATATTCAGTTTGTACGACCCTTGAGTGTACCAGACGGACACGACATCCCTAATGTCGTATGCTTCTGCCAAGCTTCTCCATATACATTTGATACACCACGTATTCACTTGGTCATGTTGTTTGGTTGTTTTGTAAACCGCTTTTCCATTATCATCATCATCAACAATTTCAACCAACACACACATAAGCATGATTTTATATCTTCAATTCATTAACATACCTCTTAGTTTAGTTTGTATTTTGACTCTATTAATCATTATACACACAGAAAATTATCTATACACAAACAATTCAATTATATTTATAATAAATATTATATTTCAAATATCAATGCAAGTTTAATATCTATGTGTGATGATTTACTTTGTAACTTTGATGCCTTTGGCTTTTACTCTCAATATACGATGGAAATCCAAATCCAATCCATCACATCCAACAGGATATATATTTGAAAATACAACTCAAATAGAATTGAAACGACAGAAATCATCTATCCCTCTTTCAGAATTCAATTAATTAATTGAACTTTGATAACAATCTATATTCACTAACTAAAATTCAACTCAAAGCATTATATTGTTTACTTTTTCTATACAAAAACTTTTTTTCTTTTTTATTTTTCAACAAGAAAAACATTTATTATTTTATTTCAATATTTTATCATTTTATTATTTCAAGTTTGTTTATTTTTTACGTCCAGAGAGAAAGCTATATGAAATAGAATTCGTTATGACTGAAGAGAATGAATGTATATATAATTTGATGGATCGACCTCAATGGAAAAAAAAAATTTGTGTAACTTTCATTGCACTTTGGCTTTATAGATTGAAACTACTCCTGCGCATCGTATGTTCTTGCATCTGTGATCTCCTCACGAGTTAAGCTTAGCAAATTAGATTTTCTGCTCAAGAGAAGTCTACACGATATGATGCATAAGGATCTTCAGATCTTTGCCTCATACCCTTTACAATATACATAACATTCTAGCATACGTTAACTTTATATAGACATATTGTTTGATCTACAATATTTTATTAAAATTAAAGTCAGCATATATGGCTTTTTTTTTTCTCTATATAGAAGCTTTATTTATTTAAATTTTTGTTGATATTAAGGTCACCCTAAAAGCAGATTTATTATACACCATTTTCTTTTTTTTGTTTCACCGCAAAGCTTTGCTAAAATAGAGGTCCATTAAATTGTTATGCTTTTTTGGCTTTTTAAGCTCGTATAATTTTTTTTTTTTTCAACGAATCCATCAACGCCTTGATATTAAATGAACATGTGGTTTTCACGAGTTGCAGCATTCGCAACAAACGAGCTTGAAATGAAATGAGGGGGTCTCGAAAAACGATAGTCTGCAAGAAAGCAATAAAATCGATTTTGATTTTAAGTATATATAATATATATATTACTCGAAATGGAAATAGCCATTGAGAAACGCAGAAAAAGTGCTAGTATTTTCCAATAATAGAACTGCAATGAATAGTATTCCCAGCTGTTGGAATATCTTTTTTTCTACATCATTAAATATTTTTTAATCAATAAAAATACTAAAAGATTTATTTACAATTAATTAACACTTGATTGTTCATTGATCTGTGCTTTAAAGCACAATTGATATTTATTTTTTTCCATCAAAAAATAATAATACACTTGCTGGCGAATTTTGTAGAATTATTTCTCACGAATAAATCAATAAATAATTATAAAGTTTTAGGGATATGTTGTGTAATAATTATAATAGTATCAAGTGATGCATGTATTTTGATCGTCTTATTTTGTTTATAGGTGTGTGGTAAAGTATTCAACAACGCCTCAGCACTGACAAAGCACAAGCTGACACACAGTGACGAGAGGAAGTACGTCTGTACAATGTGCGGCAAGGCATTCAAGCGGCAGGACCACTTGTGAGTTCATCTCTTAACATTATATATACACACTCATTGTAATTACGAAAATTCAACGAAAATCTATATTAATATCATTGGTATAGTACTCTCTTTGCTCTATGTATTCTCACATTTATTTCCGGACCTTGAGATCAGTGTTTCGTATTGTTATAGAATTTACTTATCCTTTCGATTTACTTAACCTCTCTATTTTCATTCAATCTCGACATGTTATACGCCTGAATATACTCCCCTGACGATTTCATCATAATCCACTTTGTGCACAAATAAAATGAGAAAATTCATCATAATAATTATTATATTAAATTTAATTAGCATGCAACACTTGTATGTGTATATTTATTCATTAGTATTTTCAAGTTGTTAGTGACAAGCATATACAAGATAAATTAAATTGATGAATAAATAGAAAGTTCTGGGAAAATAGAATTTAAAAAAAAAAAAAAAACAAAAGGTTTTCCTAGCGTTTGAGTCAAATATTTCTTGGCGTTGAACAACTGAGGGGATTTTATCCTCATCTCACTCGTTCGATGCCCAGATATATTTGACTCAAATGCCAGGCACCTATGTTAATAACCAGCACGTCATCATACGAACGTACTTTGGACATCATTTGACTGTAATACTAGTTTAACAAAGTCGACTTCCTATCGGTACAAATTATATGCTTTCTTGAAGTGACCCGTATTAGAACCAAAGCCCACTAGTATTGCAGTCCGGTGGCTTGCTCACTCGACCACAAGCTCGCTCAAAAAATACACTGCAACTTTAAATAGTCACTCTGTCATTTTACATTCTCATATATTTTATCCTCGTATTATTTTTAAAATAATAAATTTCAATTTCAAAATAATTAAACAATTTATAATTTATATAATGATAATAATTATATTAAATTTAATTAGTATGCAACACTTGTATGGGTATATTTATTAATAAATTAGTATTTTCAAGCTGCTTTAGTGATAAGCATACACAAAAAAATAGAAACAATGAAACATTAAAGATGAATTAAACTGATGAATAAATAAAAATTGACAAAGGTGATGAATGAAAAGAAATAAAAAATAAAATAAAAGTAGAGCAGGTGGTGAATTTAAAAGTACAGCATGCTTGGTCAGTAAATTCAATTCTTTTCACGAATCGAAAAAAGGATATATAAAATCGATAATACAACTCAACTCTCTCCTTCTGCATGGTTTTCTATCTTTTATTTATTTATATATATATTTTTTTTTGTTTATTTTACTTTTACTATTTCTTTATACTTGATCCGCATTCATTCAACTAGACACGTTGTATATTTTTTCTTCAAAGAACGATCTCTAAATCCTCTAGACCTCATCCTTCTGACATTGGATGGTTCTGTCCAATTGAATGCACTGATATATTTCACCTAGAGAATTTAGAGTTTTATCTAAAGTTGACTCAACAGTATTTTTTTTCTATTCAATTTATTTTTATTTTTTTTTTTGCTTTTTTATATATAAAATTGATTTAATTCTGTAAAGCTGTTGATGATAAATTGATGAATAAAGTTGTTATGCCTCTTTTTTTTCTCCAACTTTTGAGTCAAGTTGATAATTACCAACGAAATGACGATGAAGACGACGACGTTGAAAAAAGAACGTCATTCGACTCTGGCATCTCTTTGCAAAGACAGGAAACATATTTTGTTTTATTTTTTTTTTTTATTTTTTTTTCTGTATTCTCTATGGCTGCTTGCCGATTTCTTTTATTTCGAACTTGTTCGCTTGACGACTGCCTCACGCTTGGACGAATCATTCCTTTCTCACTATATTTTTTTTTCATTTCATTCTCTTATTTCTTTCTTCATATTTTCTTTTTATTTTGCCATCCTTCAGTGAGTCTGAAAAGAAGTTGATAGTAGAAGCCTGTCCCCCACTTTTTAACTCTTCTTTGTTGCAAGTATATTGCGTTAGCCACGTTGGAATAAACGAAGCTTCATTAAAAAAAAAAAAAAAAAAAGCTTGAACAAATTACCTTTTGCAAATTAAAGCCATTTTCATGGAGGTAAAAGGTAGAGTTTGTGATTAGCCCCGTTGAGATATAGGTAGCGATGTAAAGAAAGAAAGAAAGAGATGTGGAATGAGGAGGATAGTTGGATTGGGAAAAGTTTATAGCGTACCCAGCGAGTTTAAGAGGCATACCTATACCAACATATCCTTCCTGATACTCATCCCTCTCTCTCCTGCCCACCCTCTCGCCCCTCTTTCACAATTCTTAGTATAGGTATCGGTAGGCAATAAAACTCTCGGAAATCTTTTCTACTTTTAGACTCATTCCATAACAATTTTGTCTTTCTTTTTTTATCTTTTAGTCTGGTCTTTTATTCTCGTATACACAACGAATCACGAATGTGGGGAGTTGCAATGAACAAAGAAGAAAAGAGAGTTGTTGAAATTCAGTAGATAATATATATCTTAACTCGGGGGTTACCTCAGCACCAAGAAATAAAAATAAAAAAAAAATAATCTTTTAAAAAAGCTATAATATGAATACAACCCACTCGCAATTTTTTCTTTCTCAGCATGAACTTTTCTTCTTGTATAAAATTCGCTTTTTTTTCTCTTGGACATTGTGGTGTGTTTTATTGAATACACCGCAGGGTATGTGCATGCTGAAAAAAAAAAGAAAAACGGAGAAAGAAAAAGCAAGAAAATTAAGCACATGAATTTCGAAGAATAGGGAGTATATCTCTACTTCAGGACCAATTCCAATTGTCGTTAACATATGAAGCCAATTATTACTGCTACCAGAAAAGCCCTGTCATAAAAATTATATATTGCTTTTTTGTTCAATCTGATCATCCAAGTTTTTACCCAAACCCATCAAATTTATTCATATAATAACATTTTTTATCATTTTAATTTTTCAAGAAAAATAAAAAAAAAAGAAGATTTTATTGGTTTTTGCCAAGATTGTCATTTTATTATTAATATAATAAGTTTTAAATAATGTTTTTATGTCTTATGGGGTTTTTTTCCTTTATTTTTATAGAAATGGCCACATGCTGACACACAGAAACAAAAAGCCATTTGAGTGTAAAGCAGATGGATGTGGAAAATCTTACTGTGATGCAAGAAGTTTACGTAGACATACTGAGAATCATCATGCTGGTAGTAAAGTTAATGAAAGTACTAGTCCAAGTAGTCCAACAACTGGTCCACATACACCCAATACACCAGGCAGTAATCCAGGAACACCAAGTACACCTGGAACTACAACAGCAGTTACAACAACTACGACAACAACAACAACAACTCAAAATGGCCATGGACATACAGCACTTAAGCAACTTCTTGCTACTGAACCAGCACCAACACAATTGCACAAGGTTCATATATATATATATATTTTTTATTTGACTTATTATTTTATCGTTTTATGAGCTTTCTAGAAATATTTATTGTCATCATTTGTAACAATTAATTGCTCCGTTAACAAATTTTTTTTTCCCTTCGAATTGAAATGGGTCAATCTTCTTTGCTATTTTTTTTTTTTTTTTAACTAATTATACTTCTATCGAGTTCAATACTGCAACGAGTAAAAGATAAAAGTCTTTTGGTATTATTGAAAAACTCAAGAAAAAGTAAATTGCACAAAAAAGAGATGAAAGAAAAAAAAAAAGAAAAAATAGCATGACTGATGTAACTATTGGACCGTGGGCGTCTGTGAAAACCAGAATTTTTTCTTTTTGTTTTTTTTTTTCTATTTCTTTCAGTAGAGGGTTGATGTGGAAAAACAGCAAGTGAAATGAAAGAGAAGGATAATCGGTAGAAGCATTCGGGCGTCGATTCCCAAACCAATTCGAGTGAGATTTGCAGTTGGCACACCTGGCACCTAAGCTTTTTACGGATGAAAAAGCCCTCGTTATCCGAACATTTCGTTCTAAAATGTTTGCCACATCATTAATTTTGAAATATATGATTAGTGATTACAATGATTTACCTATTAAATTTGCAATACTATTTATACTTTTTTTTTATTTTTACAATTCATTAGAGTAAAAGAGAAAATAAATTTGATTAATTTAGTTGTTCAACTGAGCAAAAATTGGAATACCTTAATTATTCAAGCTATATTGATTTTATGATTATGTTCCATTAGCCATATTGGTGATAATTTTGAATATTTTAGTTGTATGATTATTGACAGTGCCTCTATTATATATTATTTGAAAATGTTTTGCAGTCAATATATCTGTAGATTATACAGAGAATCATTAACAGAACAAAGGACACTACTAAAATCATCATTGAATTATTGAAATGCATTATGCTCTATTTAATTTTCTGATTGTAAAATAAGTATGAAATAAACTAGCTTGCAATATTTAATATAGAAGGGATTAGACCAGTTGCAAATGTAGAGTGGATTTCAACATAATTCCTTCAACAAAATGCATACATATCTATACATCAAATTGGTTTTAAATTTTGTAACCTAATTTGGCTAGTTGTTGATCGATTTTACAAATAGCAAAATTCATCCAACAATACACCAACGCTTTAAATTAATTTATAAAAAAAAAAGCTTAAACCTCAAGATGTTCAAACAAGTAAATTCTACACGAAAAAAAAAATTAATAATTAATAAAATATTCATTTGAAAAATAAAAAACAATTTAAAATTGATAATTTATATTTTATTGACTTATCTTAAAAGAAGCTTTTCAATTTTTTTTATTCCAAAAAAAAAAAAAATGCAGTATACTTACTGTCCCATCAGCATTAAATATAAAAAAAATAAAAACTAATTTAAAAATTATTAAACTATTTTTTAAATAAATAAATATGAGATATAATTTTTTGCAAGATATAAGCTGATTGATAATGCAAGCTTATCATGCTTGCTCGAGCATAGAATCAATATAATTCGTTTTAAATCAAATTGCATAGCTTAACGCGTATATAAATTTTGCAATGGCGTTGAAGCGCGGTCAAATCGGATAGGCGTTAGTCTGTATATATACCGGAATAGACAACCTCACAAATCAATGCAAGAGATGCCATAAATATTTCGATGTTTATCTCCATTGAGTGTGTTGTTGTTGTTGTTGTTGTTGCTGTTGCTGTTGGTGTTGTTGTTGTTATTGGTGTTATTTTCATGTATGTCGACATATAACTTTTCAACAAATGAAGGTATATCATCTTTATATGTGTACAGACAACTCCAAAGTGCAATTCGTACAGAATCCATTCATATAGACATGATCAGTGAGTTTCAAACGCAAAACTAAAGCAATCTAATGTTAACGATTCAAAGACCATTTCATATAGTCGCTTCATGTTCAACCCGGATGAATTTTCGTGATATACAGTTAATTACAGATCTCAATCTTTATGTGTATGTTACATATAGGCAGATAGTTGGGCTCTATGACTCTATAACTTGGCTATAAATTTACAAATACCTGCTAGATATATGTCCTATAAAATTTACTAACACTATTTTTTTTGCTGACGATGGAAAACCTTTCAAACTTGTCGGCAAAAATTTTATAAAGTTAACGTTAACCTCAAGTTTGATTTAAATTTAAAAAAAAAAATCAAATTTTTATAATTAATATTATTTAAATTATTCGTGCATAGTTTAAAAATTTTAATAAATATTCACTTTTTATTTTTTTTTTTTTTGTCTAAATTTACAAAGGTATATTAAAAAAGTCATTGAGATGAAATTTTTATGTAATGAACTGTGCTGTCTTATTATCATGAACACTGAAGTGTATAAAGAAGAAGATATGAAAAAAAAAAAATAAAAAAAAATAGATAGGAAAAACAAGAGTCAAGAGCTGTACAGTTGTGGCAAAAGTTTCAAATGAAAATTGACGCGTACTGCTGAGAAAAATATGCAAGAAAAAAATAAGAAGATTCTCTCGACAAGTTACTTTTTCCTTGTAATAAAACCCCTCACGTTTGTCCAACATGAGAACCCTAGACTTGTAGTGCGTCTAAACGAATTAAAAGTATAAGTGCACAAAGAACAAACTGAGTAAAAAATAAAAAAATTTTTTAAAAAAACAAATTAAGATTAAAAGTAAAAGTTTTCAACGATATACTTCAAGCCAGATTATTGAAGTTGCTTTTATTTTGTATTAAAATTAATAATCGTTGACAAAAATTAATGAATTTGTACATAAAAATAAAGAAATAAATTTGTTAAATATTTTTAAACTCATTTGTAGATTTATATTATAAATAATTGAACAATTTTTAAAACTTTAATGTATTTTTTTTTTAATGAACTTTTAGAATTCAACGTCAGGTGGAAATAATGATGGTTTGACAAAACATCAGATAGAATTGATTCAACAAATAATGCATCAAACACATCAACAACAACAACAGCCAAATACACAATCATCTCTAACAACATCTGGGACAGTTGTTACAAATCAAACAAATAATAAAAATGGAAAAACAACAACAAAATCAGTCAATTCACCAAATTCAAATGCAACTAATAATGTTACAATAAATGGTACAAGTTCTAGTCCAAAACCAAAAATATGGGCACATAATCAGGTGAGTTTTTATGAAATTTTATTACACATAATCTGTCAATAGTTATGAAAAATAATGCCCACTTTAAAATTGAAAACTCTATGACGTAAACTTTGTCTATTCTAAAAATAAAATTACTTGAAAAATATTAGCTTGATTAATATTATGATAAACGTAAGTTATTTTTATTCCAAATAGAATTGTTTTTTATTTTGAAAAAAAGGAACATTGAAATTGCAAGTATTGTTAGTGTGTTACCACCAAAAGGAAATTGCGACTCATATTACCAAAGAGTAATATGTATGGTTATGGTTAAGGCAACAGATGTGAACATTTGTGCAGTTATCACAATGAAAGTACAAATGGTAAAGTGAGAAAAGTAGCTAGGGTAAATCGTTTATTAGATCTCTAAATATATACCAATAACAATTTAATAAATTTCAATGCTACACTTTTTAATAGTTGTTTGAAATAAAAATATATAATAAATATGCATATACATATCCTCAAGTATATTTTACCAAGAAAGAAAATATTTAAAAATCATTTCGAAATGTTACTTGAAAGTTATGTTATTGGTTTTTATTTTTTTCATTTTATTTTAAATACGTATACATATTAATGAGACTCATTGACCTAGTTTTAAACAACCTGAGCTGTAAAGTTTTCTATTTTTATTATTCTCGTGATTATTAGAATAAAAAAAAAAAAAAATAATGGATTAAAGTTTGAGCTGTTAATTGAATGATCGTTTGAATTACAATATTTTGTTTTTTAAATTTATGAAAATTTTATTGATGAATAATTTTTTTTAGTTGTTTTATTAATTGTTTTAATTAAAAATATATATTTAAAGTAAATATAAATATTGTAAATAATATTTAAAAATATATATTAATTTTTATTAATTTTTTTTTTCACTTGAAAATTAATTAATTGATATTTAATTTTTCATCTGGAGTTTGTGTCTTTACTTAATTTAGAAGCTATTTGTAATGACCGATCAAACACATAAGGTGTCTGGCAAGTGGTTGGTAAATGTATAGACACCAACAAAGTATGTGTATACACATTTTGTGTACGACTCAGTCTGCACTCTCGTGGTTGGTTATTATGCCATTAACTTAATGAAGTTATATTCTGTATATGGGGCAAATTTCATACCATATATACTCTTTAAATTTCAATTTTATAATACAATAATAATTATATTAATTTTACTTGAAAGAAAATTTATATTTATTCACAAGATTTTACTATTAACAATATAATTTTATTATTAAATTTTAATTATTAAAATTTCGTTAAAAAAAAAACATTTTTAGTTATTTATTTATTAAATAAAATATTTTTAAAATAATCCTTAAATTTCAATAACTAAAATTTAATAAAATTCAACAAATAAACATCAAATTGTTTAAATAATTTTTTTTTTTAAATTATTATTAAAAAAAATATTTTTGTTTAGGATGTATAATAATAAACAAGTTTTTTGGCCTACATTCCCCTTCCGTGATAAACATACCGTTCGATGGGGGTCCAACAATTCGCAGGGGTTCAAAATTAAAAAAACCAGTTTATCTGAAATTTTATTCATCTCAAAGTTGATATTGTCAGTGTTTTTTTTTTTTTGCATCTATACAGGTCCATAACGTATCTTCTCACAGTGAAACCTGTTGGACAACTGAATTTACTTTTGATATTTAGAATAAAGGGAGAATTGAGGGGGTACGATCGAAGATGTGACCCCCAGTAAAGATGGACCCCCAGCAAAACTTGGAAATGTTCTTTTTGCTGAACCATTGACCAATCACATAATATATTGTTGATTTTTTTTATTCTTTTCCGGGAAGTAATCGTATAAATTTTAACCAATCACAAGGATACTACTGTACAAACATTTTTTATGTTTATAAATACGTTAAAAGCCACGACCTAACCGAAAATAATGCAGCTGCATACTTACTGACAAAAATTTCTTCCTAGTTTTTTTTTTTTTTTTTTATTATTATTTATATTATTAATATTTTTTTTTATTTTTTTTTTTATTTAACATATTCTGATGCTCTTCCTCTTCCTTGTTTAAAGTGTCGGTTGAAGTTTTTTTTTTTTTTTTAAAGATCCACGTGTATATTCACTGGGCCATTTAAATATGTAAATTTTTATATTAAAAAATTTCTCATGACTAGATAAAAAATTTTTTAAAATAAATAAATTATTTTTTTATAAATGAAAAGAACTTTTTTTTATTTATCTTTTATTGATTTTAAATATTAATTATTTATTTGAAATAAAAGCTGTACTTTTTAGCTTGATTTTTTTAATTTTAATAATAAATTAAAGAATTTTTTTTTTCTTTAATTTATAAATTACTCAAACTAAAAATAAAAATGAGCTTTTAATTTTTTTTCGACACAACTAATTCCCTCTTTTTTTTTATTTTACTTATTAATTTTTCTTTTCAAACAGATATATATTTATTCGTTATTTAGTAGATTTTTTTCGTATAAAAATCAGTGAAATATTTTTATTAAAACATATAGTATTTTTAGTAAATAAATATGCCAACTAAATAATTAAATTAATTTTTATTTTATATTTCTAAATTAAAATAAACCATGTCAATATTATCTGATTAACTGTGTGTTTGTACAGAACGAAGAGAATTGTTCATACAAGATTGTAATTGGAAAATACTTTGCGAGTTTAACGGCATGTATTGATGTATAAGCATCTGCTTTCATTCACTCCAATTTCATCTCACATGTTTGTCATAATATATATATATATATATATATACTTTTAGATGAAACGATTTTACCCACATTGCTTTGACCATAGTTGTATTCTGTCGTTGGTTTAAAACTATGTTCACCATTGTCACAATGAATATTGGCTTTTAACTAAATTGTCTCGATATTACATTTATCAAATTCCAATCAAATATCAATTTAAAAGTTTTTATATTAAAAACTTTTTTTTCATTAATTAATATTTAATTTACAATTATTAGATTTTTAAAATACAAAAATTCATTGTCTCTTTTTATATAATCAATATTATATTTTCAAATAATTATATTATCGAATAGTATCATTGAAATAATTAAAATATAATTTGTCAGGAAATTAATTTGAATTTTAATTGTATTATTTTAATTTAATTTGTTATTTTTAATTTAATTTGAATGTTCAGTTTTGTTAACTTTATTACATATTACCAAGTCAAAATGAGGGAGGATATATGTTTATTTATTATTATGATTTTTTTTTCTTTATATATTATTAAATATTAATATTCTTGAAAATCAATGCCTCTTATCAAATTACCAAGGCACAATGGATTATGTTGTTCAAAGTACAACCGGATATTTAGCAAGATACTAATTGACAGGTACTATACAATCTCAAAAAAAAATATTAATAATCATTAAAAGAGTTATTTAAAAATTGGTTATTGTTGGAAAATGATTTTTTGTTTTAATTTTATATAACAAAAGACATAATAAGTAATAGAAAATTAATAATTTAAAGAAATATATAATTGTTTAAAAAATTCATTTAAAAAATGTTCATTGTTGGAAAATAATTTATAAAAAAAATTTAAATAACAAAAGACATCATAAAAAATATAAAATTAATAATTTAAAATTTTTTTTTATCATTTTAAAATACAAAAATAGATTAATAATAATAAAAATTATAAAAAAAAAATATTTTTAGCTTTTATATATTATTTTTTATATTTGTGGTTTTAAAATACACATATGGAATAATAAAAATACAAGTACATTGATCGTCAACAATTTTACTGTGGGCAAATGAACATGCAGATGAGAAGTGACGGCAGAGAAAAATGGAAAATGAATTCAATTAGTCTCGTAAAANTTTTTTTTTTTTTTTTTTTTTTTGTGACAACACAGCGTCATGTTTTTAATTTGACTTTGTACCGCAAGAATTTTATTTTCAACAAATACTAAAAGCAATTAAATTATCATTTGTTTTTTAATTGAAAAAAAAAATTTTATTAAATATCAAAATTCAGTAATATTTATCAATAATTCTTGCTCATTTATTTATTTATCAAAATTATTAATAAAAAAAAAAATTTACAACATGATATATTTAAAAATTTCTAATTTATAAATTTATACTCTGTCTAATATTTCTCATGCAACAAGGAAGTGGTTTTAAAATACAAATTTACTCGATTTAAAATACAAATTTTTTTTTAATAATAAAAAAAGGAAGGAAGGGATGAAAGGGAATAAAGAAGAAGATGACATAATAACCCTTTACCTCTTGTCCACCTTTCTCGCGACCCCCCATGTGAGCAAAAAAATATAAAAATAAAACTGGACCAGTTTTTTGAGCCCTTGTAATAATACAACAAACCCCCAAAGTGTATCGTCATCTTGGGGTGGGAGATAATTTTTTACCACCAGCAAAGAAATATCTTTATGTCTTGTACAAAAATTCAAACTCAATTCAGTTGTCACAAGTTGCTCTTCTTGTTAAATACTTTGAGTGTTCCTCAGTTGATTTAGTTTATCTTACTATTTTTTTATCTAATTAAATTGTCAATGATGAGGATAAAAGATATTGGATAATTTCAAGTGAAGTGATTGTGTCATGGACGACTATAATCATGATTGGTTTAATCAAAATCATCAAAATAATAATAATAATAATAACAATGAAAATCAAATATATCAAAATCAAGAATCATATAATCAACAGTATCAAGACTATCAAAATTATCAAAATTATAATTATCAAAATTATCAAAGCTATCATAGTTATGATAATTTTAATTATCCAACAAATGATTATTCACAGTATCATGAATTTAGTCAACAGCAGTATCAAAATAATTATACATATCCACAACAGGTAAATTTTTTTTATACAAATTTAAAATGATAATTAAATTTTCGATAATTTTATATCCATCATCTTAATTTTTATCAGCAAAAAATAGACAAAATACCAATTCTTATTGAACTTTTTAATTAATTTAAAAATCATTATTATTATCCAAAAAAAATTACATTTAATAATTAAATTATTCAACTTTTTTTTATATAATAAATTTAATAATGATTAAAAATTAAAATAACTAATGTTAATAAATAAATTAAATTAAAAAAAAAAACGACTATTAATAATTGCAATTTAAATTTCTAAACAAATTTGAAAAAAATTTAATTATTTAAACTAATATCATTATTTTAATTGTAATTAAAAATATAAAATTTTAATTTCTTTAAAGCCTTAATTAAACGTAAATTAAAAAATAAAAAAAATTTCAAATAATCCTTGAGTTTAATTTATTATTATATTTTTTTTTTTGGTAATTTAAAATTATTTAACGTCAGGTTATAAAATGACTTGATGGTATGTGAGTTTATACAGTGTAAAAGCCATAATATTTTGATGTATAAATATCTTGACATATAGTAGTTGCATCAGTACCATCAGGCATATAGGTTTAGGCATACCCTTCGGTGCTTCAACGAGATTGAGCCATGGGCCGAATGTTTATGGTCCAGTGTAATTACTGAGTGTAGTCAGGCGCTTAACAGAAGCTCGAAGGTAAAACCCATATACGATAGGGTTATTGTTCATAAGCCCTTGGTACCATGTGCCAGTAATATTTATGTGTCAGCTGAACTACACTATTTCGTCTCGCCAATTTAACCATCAAGCATTACATTTTTTTTATTTTATATTTTTATTATTTATTTTATTTATTTGTTTTTTAATTTTACATTTTCTTTTTCTTTTTTTTTTTGGTAAATTGTTTTCATCTATGTCATTATTTATCTTTAGAATATTCCATCTGATGTATACACAAGCTGAATATGCACCAGAGGGATAATATTAAGCTTGAATTAAAATCTATTGACTGACGTCAATCGATAAACGTCAATACCATCTCTTGTTCAATTTCCGTATCTCTTTTATTTTTTATTTTTTATTTTTTTTTATCAAGTCATTCAACTATTTCTCATGTCAAAATATAACTGAAATTACTTTATATTGTTGCTTGTCAAGTTGAAAAAATTATTATTTTTAATTAAAATACATATTTTTTTATTTATTAATTAATATTTTAATTAATTATTGACAAATTTATAATTTACAAACAAAAAAAAAAATACTAAATATATTTTAAATGATAAATAGACTTTTGACAATTAAATTTTGACATTAACATGAATAAAAAAAATGTTAATTTTAATAGAAAATTAACATTTATTAACATTGTTTTTTCAAATTTAATATTTAAAAAAAAATTTAAATCTATTTTGACTGTATAGTATATTTATTATGATGATGATGATTTTATTTTTAATATGTAATTTAATGAATGAGTCATGCGATGATATGGTTGTGCTTTAATGAAACTATTATGAAAGTACTTTTAGACTTTGCAACACGTGCGAGTAATGTTTCTACACTATAACGTTTCAACCTGAATATACAACCAGAAAGGCGCCACACTATTTGAAGTAAAATAATGCAAAAAAATAATTTAAAAAAATACATTTATTATGTATATTAAATATCTAATGATGAATCATCATATAAAAATTTAAATGTTAATAATAAATAGTTTTAAAAAAATATATAAATAAATAAATAAATAAATATTAAAATTTTTAAAAATTTAATATTTATTTTAAGCTCAATTTTTATCAGACATTTTTGAAATGTACACACACATTTTATACATTGATAAAACAAAAAAAAATAATATAATAAACAATGTTACGATGAGAAAAACATCCGCCATATATAGAAGTGTACCATGTATTCGTTTTCATGATAAAGAAAAATGAAAGATCAGCCTGAGGGTTTGGCAAAAAACTCAAGAAACTAAAAAACAGTTAAAAAATATAAAAAAAAAAAATATATGATATATCTGATGGAAAAATATAAAATGCGATGTTGATCCCGTATCAATATAGAAATACGAGACGAGAATAAAATGTCCAGAGTCTTGAGAAAATATAAAAAAATATAAAAACTAAAGAAATTACAAGAGTTTGATTCGTATCTTGCTGAGTGCACAGACAATTTATATATATATATTTTAAAAAAATAAAAAAACTATTAACTCAAATATATTAAACTACTTGATTTTATCAATTTTATTTTCCAATATCTTAAATATAAATATTTAATTTTCATAATTAATATTAAATACTTGTTAAATAATAAATTTTAAAATCAATGTACCATAAATTTCATCAAAACTTTTATTCAAAAAAAATATCTACTTGTTTTGTAAAATTAAAGCAAGTAATTAAAACAGTAAAAAATATTTTGTGGTTTCGATAATTTACATTTCAAGTAAAGTTTCTTTAATAAATTATTATTATTATTATTAAATATATATAGCTAAAGAAATATCTTTGATATAAATTTATAAAGATAAATGAAAAAAATTAAGTAATAATGTGCTTTGAGTTTTTAAAAAGAATTCAAGACAGTAATAAGCTGTATATTTGCATACAAAAATAATTAAATTTCATAGAAAAAAAGATAAAATAAATTTAATATCGTTAAATTTAAATCAAAGTACTATTCAAGTTGAGATGGATATAGAAATGTACACATGCATAATGCCAATGTAAAACAAGATTTCGAAAATGAGAGATAAAGATAAATTCCCTTGGCTATATGAGATTTTAAAAGAGTAAATGGAATTGTATATTTGACATAATATATACATATATACATTAAGTTTATATATATATAAAGTTGGTAAAATACTGAGTGAGATAGAAATTGGGGGAAGCTCTTAATCGACACGAGGGTTTTGCAGCCCTCAATTCGTATCAAAGCAATTTAGCTATAGTCGCTCAGAGTATATATAGAAATTTCGAGGGTTTGTAAATTTTCATATATATATATGGAATAGAATTTGACAGTGGTATAGCAAGAGACTCAAACCGAACGACTCGAAGACAATACAATTATTCGCAATTACCACATTTTGTGTCCGCGAGCACCAGAAATTATTCTATTCTGTTTCCATTATTATACAATACTATATTACCCTCTTACTCTTTTACTAAGATTTCTGATGAATTCTATACTCCTTGTCATTGTGACATGACTGTATATTCAATTTAAATTTAAAATAACATAAAGAGTCATATTACATATATTTATTTATTAAACTTTGAGATAATTCAACAAAGTATTTTCAATGAATAGAAAATGTTTTGGCAAAAAGAAATATTTAATTTTTTTGTTTACAGTATTTTTTATATTTTTAAATTTTAATTTAATGTTTAGTTATTTTTTTAAGTGGCAGAAAAATTTATAAAACTAGTCAACAATTTTTTTTTGAGCTGGGAAGTTTTAGTTTTGTTGTTTAATCAATTTTTTAACTGGAATTTTTATTGTACTTAGTACTAACTAAACAGGTTTTAAGTGAATTTATTTTGTATTAAATTTATGCCTTGAAAAAAATCAATTATTGTTTTTTAAATTATTTTTAGGAATCTCTTAATAGTTGTTTATATTTTTTAAATAATAAATACCCTCGGTTAAAATTATTTCTCCAATTTTACTACCTTTTTTTTGAAACTCAAAGAGTCAGTCGGAGTAAAAATTAAATTGAAAAAAAAAGAGTAAATTGTATATTTTTTACTTGCTAGTAGATATTTTCCACGTGGATAATTTTATTTGGAATATTTAATCATTCAACGATACTTGATATTCTTTTTGAAATTAAAAAATTCATTAAAGCTAATATAAAAAATTTCTCTCTTAATTATATGTTAAATATCTGTAAAAAAAAAAAGGATAAAAAAAAAAATTATAAAATGCTTTTGACATCGTCAACAAGTGATGAAAAAAATTTATTACATTATAAAGTTGATAAAGAAATAATAAGAGATAAAAATGTGACGCAAGTTGAAATGAAAAATGAAAAAAAAAAATATATATATTTGAATTCAGTGTAGATATAATCGTGTCCGTCGGTTTATATGTCTAACTGGAATGGGATACTGGCTAATGTAACAAAGGAAAATCGTCCAGGATATAAACGAGAATGACAGGATGAGAGTGAGTGAATGAGTGACTGAAACAGGATAGAATGATGACGATGATGATGATGGGGTTGAGAAGCGAAAGATGCGCAAGCCAAAACGTAATTACAAATAGTTATATATGTATTCTCAACCCTTCTTTGCACTACTTTTCATTCAAAGACTTAACAATAATTTTAACAATGTTCAGTTACTATATATCAAGAAATATACTTAAAACTTTTAAAAAATTTTAGTTTGTCTTTCGTTTTTATTTAAACTTTTTTCATCATTTATTTATAAATTTAGTTTTTTTTTTTTTTTATATAAAATCCAAATGATCCAAATGATTATTATAGTTGAAAAACTTTGCAATATATTTTTTAAGTTTTGAAATCAAACGATTTACATGAATTTTTATGAAAGAAAATAATAATTAATTAAATTTAAAAATTGTACTTGTAAAGATAATATTTTTAATTATTTAAAAAATATATTTAAAATTATTTTGAGTGAATTAAAATTCTCTCAACTAGGTACTTACACAATCCAGTGGATCAAGTTTTCATAAATTCCAGTTTAAACTTTGACATTGCTTGTATGTATATATAAATGACAAAAGACAAGGAATTGAAGTCCAAGAATTATAAAAGAGGGATGAAAAGTAAGAAATGTAGAAAATATTTAAAGTAAAAGCAGAGAGAAAATTTTGTTTAACTCAAATTCATCTAACTTGACATACATTCAAGTTTAGGTACATGAAATAAAGGAATCTTGTTGGTTTTCTTCCCCATTGAATTATTATCATCATTCGTAATGTCTAACCATCTTTGGATGCGCGAATTTTTGTTAAAGAGAAACTAAACAAGATGAAGAATAGAAGATGGATTATTTCTTGGAATGTATTAAAAGTTAAGGGAAGAAATAAAATGAGGGTAGCAACAAAATAAGTTATATATAAAGTTAAGAAATTAGAGGTCATATTAAAGCTTCATACAGGAAACAAATCAAAATAAAAATCACAACTTTAAAATGAAGAAATTTTTTTTAAATTAAAATTTAACCTTTGACAATTGTCAAAATAAGTTTACATTTTTTTTTAAATATTAATTTAATATTTTATTTAAATTTTTAAAACCAATTAAAATTGTTAAATTTATTTTTAACAAAAAAAAATATTCACATTGTAAAATAAACATGTAAAACTTTAATAAAATTAAAGAGACAATTTTTAAGATATATTTAAACAAATTTAAATTAATAATTATTATATTTTTTTGTTACAGCAACAACAGCCACAACAACAAGTTCAATCCCAACAAAAACAAACATTACAACAATCGACAAATCAACAATCACAATCAGTCACATCATCACAAAGTAATGCCAACATTAAAACAAATACATTAACAAATAATATGACAACTGGTGGTGCTTCAACAATAAATAATAAAAATGGAAATGAAACAAAACTTGTTGAATGTAGTCTTTGTCGTCGTCAATTTAAAAATATACCAGCATTAAATGGACACATGAGACTACACGGTGGATATTTTAAAAAGGTAATTTAACATTTAATATATTGAAAATAATAATAAAAAAAAGCTTTTTAATATAAACCCTAATAACAGTACAAAAGAACATATTTCAAATAAAAAAAAAAAAAACATATTTAATTATTAAATTATTCACAGTTGAATGAAAAATATAATTT
>MKYW01000001.1:770967-786002 GCA_015776835.1 Aphidius ervi | reverse complement strand
AAAATTAAAAAAAATTGCATGAAATTGTACAAATGAGTCCCTCCACGTCACTGAAAATAAAAAATATGAAATTAATTAAACAAAAAGTAAACAAATATGGAAAAACGAAAGAAAAAATTTAAATTAAAAATCGTTATCTCTATAGTATATAACAAAAAAAAAAATAAATAAAAGAAAATATGTGATGTAATAAAATTGTATGTGGTAATATGATATTACGTATTTGTACATAGGCAGACCCGTGCCATTAACTAGTGAGTTGTACCGATATTGTACTGCCACTTTGCCTTCTTCTTTCAACGAAAAAAAAAAAACAATTTTTAAAATACTAATAATAAAATATAATAAAAAAAAATATTATTTATTTCAATAAATTTCTGGCAACTGCGATAAATCGTCCATAAAAAATCGCTCGATTTAAAACGAAATAATTATTTAAACCTTAAATAGAAAAATATCGTCCATTTAATTTTCGTAAAATAAATTTTATTTTTATTTTTAAAATACGTGACATCAAAATATATTGGTACAACTCGTGGAAGAAAGTGTAGCGTGGTTTAATACACCTGAGGAATGTGCTCAAAATACTGTATTAAAGAACAAAAAAAAAAAAAAAACTAAAAAAACTAAAAAAAAATGGCAAAAGGATTTTAAAAAAGAAAAAAAAAATAATTAATTCGACTATTTTCATTTTTTTTCTTTCAACAATTTGGCTTACAATAAATTTTTAAACTTACACAATGACAACATACACTTGTTAACAAAATAATAAATTGTTTTTTTTTTTTTTTTAAATTGTAAACTACTTGTCATGACTTTAATCTAATTAACTTTTACTCTATCTATCTCTATATGCTTGCATGGTTATTCATACTATTGATGTTATATATTTAAAAAAAAAATGAAAAACTAATAATAATCAATAATTGATTAATAGATAATTTTTTAAAATAATATTTATCATTTAACCAGTTGCATGTTATTTATCTCAATTGTCTTTCTCACCTGAAGCAATCATTTACAATTTTTCGAAATTAAAAAAAGAAACATTTTGTGCCAAATAGTTCTTAATAATCATCAAATATATATATTATTTAAAATATATTTGTCAATTTTAATTACTCGATTTTAGCTAATCAAATTTTAATGAATAAATTATTTATTATTTTATCAATCTGTCTATGCTCAACTAGTTTAACTCGTAGAAATATTTATAGAAATCAAAAAAAGAGAGTTTATATCATGAAAAAATCAACTTCAATCAAAAAAAAAAAGTTTCATCTTGCTCAAAAATAAATAATTGCAATTACGTGATTGCTCAAAATAATGCCACTTAAGCAATATGAGTATTATCATTTAATCTTCCTCAATAAATACCTGCAACTGGTGAGATGATAATTTTAAAATGAAATTGAGTCACTATCATTCTGTAGATATTTAAAAAGAAATTTTACTTTAATAAATTTATCAATATTTTACTAAAATAAATGTATTTTCTTTTGAAAATGTTTATAATTTAATTTCGAATTTTAATTGATTATATTAAATCATGGCCTAAGTTGATATTTTTATTAATTATTTATACTCTATGGTTTTATTAAAAGGCAGTCCGTAAATCAGTATTACAATGTTGATATTTAAAACTGTTAATAATACGAAATATTAATTAAAAAATAAATCAGTTTTTAATTATTTCAACAGCAATACTGTGTTCTGTAATAAATACTTGCCATTTTAAATGTACATAGCATTGATAGATAATTATTCTACACTATTAATATTATTAAAAAAAAAAATATTTAAAGAAAAAAAATTGATATTAGTTAATGGCTGACAAAATAATAAATTTAAAAAAAAAATAAAAACTTCTCGATGTTATTCGTTAAACAATTTTTAATAAAAATTATAAAAAATTTAAAAAAAAAAAAAGTAAAATAATACCTTTATACGGACGTCCCAGAATATAAAGAAAAAAAAAAAATATTTTTATGAGGTAAAAAAATTAAACAATTGCCAAGTTTTTGATCTTGATGAAAAATAATTTAAAAAATACCACAAAAATATATAAATTATAAAAAAAAAATATGATGAAATAAATAAATAAATAAATAAACCAACGCAGAAAGTGACAAAAAAATAAATCCAAATGATAAATAATAAATTTGTGAAATTGGTTAAATTTCAATTAGTTTATAAGAATAATTTTCATGCTTGAATTTGTCGACATGATTAATTAAATAAACAGTATATTAACAGCATAAATAGTATAAATGTAAATGAACTATTTTCTTCTATGAATATATCGTGTGCATGATAAATAAATAATAATAAAAAAAAAAATGTTGAAAATATGAATATTGCGTGTTATTTTCGAGGAAAAAAATAATAATAATAATAATAAATAAATAAATAAAAAGACAAAAATGGAACTATATTCCCATTGATCGGTATCTGATTGTAGCCAACTTTTTATACTATGCTTAATTGTAAAATTTAATGATGATTTGTGAAAGATACAAAAAAAAAAAGAAAAAAAAAAAATACACAATCTGTTGGACGATTTTTTTCTCACTATCAATTTCAATCTGATTGAAATTCGTTCGTCAGTGTGTTTTTTCAATAATTTCCTGTCTTGAAAAGAAAAAGAACAACTAATTTACTGAATTTAAAAAACAGTTTTGATAGGGAAAATAAATGAAATACTGTGTATAAGCCAAGTGCCTTTGTGTTCTGGTAAATTATTCACTAATCGTTAAACTTTTGACTATATAAATAAGATTTAAAAAAACAATTGTGTGTAAAAATATAAAAAAATCCTCATGATGAATAACAAATTGCACTCGTAAAATAATTTAATTTGTTTATTATTTTTTTTTCTTTTGTGCCAAATGACGAAACGATGATGATGAAAAAATCCAATTTGTTATTTTTCCTGCTAGTATTGATTTGTTATTTAATCTTTTATCAGTGGTTGTATGTTTATCTTGTAAAATCCACCAAACGCTGGCTATCTCTGCAAGGAATTGATGTAAATATATAGGAAAAAAAAAAAACCTAGTGTGTTAGTGTAATTGTCAAAAGCTGCAAAGATTGAATGATGAAATATAAAAAAAAAAAATTCAGCTATTATTTTATTATTGATAAAATCAAAAAAATAAATAAATAAAGAACGTATTTGCTGTTTTCTTGTTGTTCTTGAATAATAATATTTAAAGAAAAAAAAAATAATGTCTTTCTACTTGTGTAAAAATCATGTGTGAATAGTGACAGACTGATTAATGTGATGTATAAAAATCAGAACACTACAAAAAGATAATGAAATAAATTTGAAATAATACTGGCACTTGAAAATTATATAAACAAATTAATCAAATGAACTAATAAATGTAAAAGAACAAAATTAAATTAAATATAGATTTAATCTTTGAGTGTGATTAAAAACAATAAATGAACATTTTAAAATCAAATAATTATTCATTTAATTTTAGTACAACTTTATTTAATTGTGCACAATAAATATTTGAAAAAATAACAAACAAATTTAATGATAAATAATAATAATTGTGCCAAAAAAAATTATATGTTTTAATATTTAAAAAAAATTAAATAATATTGTGGAATATAAATTTCAGTGAGGATTGTAATCAAAATTATTTAAAAATAATTTTCACGAGGGAAAGAGGCAAGACATGTGTTGAAAATATTATCTTCTTTTTTTATTTTTTATCTTATTAAATTTTATAAATTTAATTTGATTATTATTATTTGATTTAATGTCTATAAAAATTTACATTTTATTTTTTTATTTTTGTCATGCTGAGACAATCATTTCGAGCCAATAATTTTCGTTCGTTTTTATTTTAATTTGCTGGAAATAAAAGCTTGTTAATTTTTTTTTAAAATACCCATTAAAGATTTAATTAATATTTTATAAATAAAATTGCAATTAACCACTCATAAATAATAAATAATAAAAGTTAAAAATGGCTGCAGCTGTAAATCAAAATTTTGAAAATATAATTAAAAATAAAAACTCAAAAAATTGATTATATTTTTTGAATATAATCAAACAAAAATCAAATAAATAAAAAACAATAAATATATGTATATAAATATAGTATTTCTAATAAAACAAAAAAATATAAATAAAAAAACTGAAGGGCTGGACAATATTTTCTCATAAAAAAAAAGTAAAAAGCTCACTATAATATTCAGTAAAAAAAAATTAAAAAAAAAAATCTTTTAGAATAAAACAATAATTAAAAATAAAAAAATTATAAATATTTTTGTGTAATAAAATTCAATGGACAACAATTAAAACGTCAACTTAAATATTAGTTATAGAAAAAAAATATTGATGTTAATTGTTTGATGTTTTGCAAAAGAAAAAAATGATTAGATTTGTACATAAAAAATTAAATTTCATTTTTTGTTTTCTTTAAAACAATGAAAATATTAACTAGCAATTTTTTAAGTACTGTAAAATAATAATAATAATTTCTTCAAGATAAAAATAATTAACAAGTCCAGCCCTAATTAATTTAAAATGCCAAAAGTCGTTTCTCTTTCCCTCTAATGCAAAAAAAAAAATAAAAGCATTTTTTCTTTTTAAATAAAACAACTAAGCTGTCTAAAAATCAAACATATCAATAATAATTTGAGCAACAAAAAAAAAATAATAATAATAAAAATCTATAACAGCAATATTTAATCAACCAGTTTATTACAAGAAATTTATACAATTATTTTATTTAAATATAAGTAAAATTTATGATCTTGAGTAATTTATTAATAAATTAAAAAAATTCAATTTGCTGACGAGAACAGCAAGGAGCACAACGTTTTATTGTCCGATAAAATTTTTTAAAAAAATTAATAATTAATTTTATTTATACCACTGGCTAAAAGAACAATTATTATAAATTTATTTATTCTTTTTTTATTTTTTTTTTTAATGAAAAGAAAATAAGAATCTCTCGAGCAACTGTAAAAATTCAAAACTAAATAATAGATATCATGTAATTAGAGCGATAATAATTATAGAAATGACAAGTGATTGATTGTGAGTAATTTTAATAATTGTTACATGTATTTTCTATTCTATAAATATATTATTATAAAATAAATATATAAACATATATATTTAACAGGCTAAATATAATGATTAATTTTAAAAATGTGAAAAAGATTAAAATTTTAAAAATTAAGTTGGTATTAATTGAATGTATTCTTTGTAGGCAAAAATGAATGGTAAAAATGAAAATAAAAAAAGAAAATTAAAGCATTTTAAACTCTGAACCGTCTTGAAAAAAAAAAAACAACAATAAAATATTAAATAAAAAAATTGTATTGAGTAAAAATAAAGGAAAAAAAAACAAAAAATTCTTTTATGTATTTTCACAGTTTATTTGCTAAGTAATTGCTTATTTCTAAACACCGTCTTTGAAAATTAAAATGAATAGATAATTATTGATGAAAATAATAATAATGATGGATTTTCATTGATACATATATATGAATTATTAATATAATATTATATTCGTATATATGAAAAGAAAAAAATATATATTATTTATTAAATTCATTGTATAATTGTAATGAGGAAAATATTTTTTCCAAACAATGTGGTATTTTTATTGTAGATATTATTTACTAAAAAAAAATAAATAAATTACTCATTGTAAAGAAAAGAATCTTGATTATTTTTTTAAGTTCAATAATAATATTGATTAATTAATTTTTATTGTTTTATTATTTTATTTTGAGTTAAATGGGACTAATCATATGAAAATTTTTGTTGAACAAAAAGTAAGTATTAAAATTCGAAACAATTTATGCAGAAAAAAATAACGAGAGATATATTTTTCTCGTAAGAAATAAATTTATTTTAAATATTTAAATTTTCGTAACATTAGAAACGTTTACAAATAGCGACAGCTTTGATGGCGCCACCGATAAATTGTCGCCATCTTGTCGAAATCAGTCGAAATCAGTCGAAATCAGCCCGAATCGAAATTGGCGAAATTCTTTTCAACGCATGGTGTGATTATAGGTAGGTGTTGTAAAAATAAAAAAAATGTTAATTTTATTAAAATAATTATAAAGTGACGGAATAATTAATTGTTTATTATTTTTTTTGATCGGTGTTAATTTATTTTTTTTTATTTTACGTTATTGTTTGTTTATTTTATGATTTTTTCGTTTAAAAAATGTGAACAATCAAATTTCAAAATAACCTCAAAATTAACAAATGTAATTGTCCACATTTTTTAAGCAAAAAAATCATAACACAATTGTTTAAAAAGTGTTTAATATATAAAATTTAATTGTCGTTTTAAGTGATTAATTTTAGTGTTAAAAAATAGATTGTTGATGAAATTTTAATGATTGTTTGTTGATGTTTTTCAGGCACACCAATAATACAGGATGCAGATCTTCGTAAAGACACTCACTGGCAAGACCATCACTCTTGAGGTCGAAGCTTCTGACACAATCGAAAATGTCAAAGCCAAGATCCAAGATAAAGAGGGAATTCCACCAGATCAACAAAGATTGATCTTTGCTGGTAAACAATTGGAAGATGGACGTACATTATCTGATTACAATATCCAAAAAGAATCAACACTTCATTTGGTATTGAGACTTCGTGGTGGTGCTAAGAAACGTAAGAAGAAGAATTACTCTACACCAAAAAAAATCAAGCACAAGAAAAAGAAGGTCAAGCTTGCTGTCCTTAAATTCTACAAGGTTGGTTGATTAATTTATACTTTATCTACATGTAATGTAATTATTATTATTAATAATATATTTATCATTAATTTTCTAGGTTGATGAGAATGGAAAAATCCATCGTCTTCGTCGTGAATGCCCATCAGAACAGTGTGGTGCTGGTGTCTTCATGGCAGCCATGGAAGATCGTCATTACTGTGGCAAATGTGGATTCACCCTTGTCTTCAACAAACCAGAAGATAAATAAACAATTTTCTATTAAATAAAAACAATATAAAATATTTAAAAAAAAAAAAAACAGTATTTGTTTGTTTATTAATTCTTTTTATAGTCACCATAATTTAATCTACTATTTAATTATATTATTGATGATTAATCAATCATTTTTAAATTGATAAAATTAACAAATTTAAAATAATTATTACTAGGAAACTTGATGGCAAATTGTGAAGCAGCTCAACTCTTTTTTATTGTCAATAATTTAGCAAATGTATTTGCATTTTTAATTAGAAATATTTCGTTTTTTTAGGGAGAATTTAAATCAGATAGTTGGTACATTTTACTACTGAATTTTTCTGGACATTTGATTGTGGATCAATCAAAAATCTAGACTAGAAAAAAGTCATTAACATTAACGAAGACAAAAGCTGTCTTGATAATTATCATAAAATTTTTATTAATTTATTCAAAATATCTGTCAACTGTTCGAAACATTATTCAAAACGAAATTTTTTCTTTTAATTATCATCTTATTTTTTAAACTAACTGAAATTTTTATCTTTATTTTTTAATCATCATCTTGAAGTTTAATAAATTATATTTTTCTTGTTAAAAAATAAAATACACATTGTAGATTTTTCATCCCTTGTGAATATCTCGAGTTGTATCGATTTTACAAGATGAACTGGAGAAAAAAAAAATATTGCGAATGCGCATTGAACAAAAATAAAATGCAGTAGTGCCCATCCTCATTGTGT
Organism: Aphidius ervi; assembly: GCA_015776835.1. Classification (NCBI taxonomy): domain Eukaryota; kingdom Metazoa; phylum Arthropoda; class Insecta; order Hymenoptera; family Braconidae; genus Aphidius; species Aphidius ervi. Next base: position 778,296 of record MKYW01000001.1, on the reverse strand, counting down.
CATCAACGAAGAATAACAATATATTTAAAAATAATAAACAATAAATTAATAATAAATTTTATATAACAAAAAAAAAAAAAATCATTTTTCATGGATATTATATTAAAATTTTTTTTTATATATTTATTATCACAAAATGCTGTTTACGGTGAGTAATAATATAATTACTACAATATATATTTTTAAAGGGTGTGTATATTTACTATTAATTATATCTATTTATTATTGTTTATTAATTTTTAAAACCAGGTGTACCGGGACCAAAAATATTTGAAGCAAATCCAGACACTAAAAGACTTTATGATGATTTATTATCAAATTATAATCGACTTATTCGACCAGTTGTTAACAACACAGAAACATTAACTGTTTATTTACAACTTAAATTATCACAACTCATTGAAATGGTGAAAAAAAATTATCAATCAACTAACAAACATAATTAATAATTTTTTTAATATTAAATAATTTTTTTATTGTTAATTTTTAGAATTTAAAAAATCAAGTGATGACAACAAATGTTTGGGTTGAACAGGTAAACATTAAAAACTTTTTAAACATTTAAAAATTATATAATTATTTTTTAATTTTAATTAGAAATGGTTTGACTACAAACTCCAGTGGAATCCTGATGAGTATGGAGGTGTTGAAATGCTCTATGTTCCATCAGAAAATCTTTGGCTTCCAGATATAGTTTTATACAACAAGTAAATATTATTAAAATTATTTTTAATTATCTATGATTAATATTAAAATAATAATTGTATTTTAGTGCTGATGGTAATTATGAGGTAACACTTATGACAAAAGCAACATTAAAATATACCGGTGAGGTATATTGGAAACCACCAGCAATATACAAATCATCATGTGAAATAAATGTTGAATATTTTCCATTTGATGAACAATCATGTCTTATGAAATTTGGCTCATGGACATATAATGGTATACAAGTTGATCTAAAACATATGCTACAAGAACCTGGTAGTAATTTAGTATCAAAAGGTATTGATCTTGATGAATTTTATTTATCTGTTGAATGGGATATACTTGAAGTACCAGCAACAAGAAATGAAGAATATTATCCATGTTGTGTTGAGCCATATTCAGATATAACATTTAATATTACAATGAGAAGAAAAACATTATTTTATACTGTTAATTTAATTATTCCATGTGTTGGAATAACATTTCTTACTGTTCTTGTATTTTATTTACCAAGTGATTCTGGTGAAAAGGTATTTATATATTTTGTATAAATTAACTAAAACAATGTATTTTTTATTAATTTTTTTTGTTATTCAATTATTTAGGTTTCATTGTGTTCATCAATTCTTCTTTCATTGACTGTATTTTTTCTTCTACTGGCTGAAATAATTCCTCCAACATCATTAGCAATTCCTTTGCTTGGAAAATATTTATTATTATCAATGATATTAGTTACATTATCAATTTGGACAACTGTTTGTGTATTAAATGTTCATTTTAGATCACCATCAACTCACAGTATGTCACCATGGGTAAGAAGTGTATTTTTAAATTGGATGCCACTTGTTTTGATGATACGTAGAACACCATATTCAACACCAGAATACAGTGATATGTATGTCGAGGGTGGTTACTCAAATGACATTGATTATAGGTAAATTTATTTTATCACATCATTTTGACATTGTGATTAATTTTCATTTAAATTTTAGTTATGGTGACAGTGTAAGTGATTATACAACAGATTTAAAAGAAAATCCAGATGAATTTGATGATCGTGTTACACTGGCTTATAAAAATATGGAAGATGAAGATGGACAACAGCATCATTCATCATCTGATAGAGATGGTGATAATATATTATTACGAAATCCATCAGCTGATGTTGTTGCAGCTCTTAAAGGTGTATGCTTCATAGCTCAACATATCAAAGATGCTGACAAAGACAACGAAGTATGTTTCTTTTATTTATATTTATTGATAAATCATTATATTTTTTTTTTGTTTTATTTTGTTGTTTAGGTAGTTGAAGATTGGAAATTTGTTGCAATGGTATTGGATAAATTTTTTCTTTGGGTATTTACATTTGCATGCATTGGTGGTACTGCTGGAATTATACTTCAAGCACCAAGTTTATATGATACAAGACAAGCTGTTAATTCTCACATGTCACCAGGTATTCCACTACATCCTGGTGGACGTGATACACGAGGTGTATCTACCAGTGAAATTGATCCATTTTTGCAAGAAATATAAATTTAATTTAATCATTAAAATTATTATAAATAGTACTACTGTTGAAGCCAAATACTAAATATTAATTTTACATTTTTATTTCTTTTTTAATTTATAGTTTTTGTTTTTTCAAGTTAAGAATTTTACAAAATATTTTGCTCAGATTGTTAATAGTAAATTGGCAGCTTAAAGTGGATAGCTAATTTTTTTGAAATATATTTTTAAAAATTAATTTAAAAAAATCATTAATAAATAAAAAAAAAAAGTTTGAAAATAATAACAAGTTATTGTTTATTGTATTTTTTATTTGATTGATATTTTTTTTATGATCAGCTGTCAAGTGACAAAGGTGAGCAGAGGTAACTAATTCGTTTTTCTTCCACCAAATGCGCCAAGTAAAATCAGCTGTTTCTACTTGTTGTTGACAAGCACAATGTTGTTGTCATTTGAGATGATTATAATTCTATTTAATTAAGAAAATTCCATATATTTTTACACGATTTAATTGCCTAACAATCTTCTAAGCGAAATATAATATTTTTTTTTATCAACAAAAGAGTAATAGGAATAATAAAATGGCTGTGACAATTGGTAAGACTTTGATAGTAATGTTCTTAATGATTAATAACAATGATTAAATTACTAAACTAATAAATAAAATTTATTTATTTAGATTCTTTGATGTATCTAGTAATTGTTGCAATTTTTTGGGGTGCCACAAATCCTTTTATTAAAACTGGAGCTAATGGAGTTGAAAAAGTCAAAGGAAAAACAAGTCTAACAACATTTCTAAAACAAATGTTATTTCTATTCACAAATTTAAAGGTTTAAATATAAAACACAATATGAATATTATTAACTTGATTAAATTATATATTTTATTTTCAGTACATTGTTCCATTCTTGATAAATCAATGTGGCTCACTTCTCTACGTTTTTGTTCTTGGACAAACTGACCTGTCATTAGCTGTTCCAGTTACAAATTCATTAACTTTTGTCTTTACTGCAATTGCTGGCTGGCTCAAGGGTGAAGAAAAAGCACACATAAGTAAGTTTCATAAATAAACAAACACAAGCTAAAAATCATCATTCAATTTGACATTAATTTCTAGATACTTACATTGGAACTTTGATGATACTACTTGGAACAACAATGTGTTGTATAGATAAATTATCAGTTGAAGTATAATCATCAAAATAAGAAAAATCCAACAGTCAAATTTAATTAATTTTATTAACTGCAAAGCAATTTAATTATATAAATTTTATTTCTATAAAACCAAAGATATGACAAGTACTTATTTTTGTTGATCATGCAATTTTTAAAAAAATCATATTGTATTTACAAGCTGATACAGCTTTATAATTTTTATATACATAATAGCACCAAGGTAAATTAATTTAAAAAAAAAATCATTATTATAAACAATTGAGTCATTAGAAAATATAAAAAAAAAACAACAATCAAAAGTTGCAGCAATTTTTTTTTATTATTTCATTGGCGTTCCTTTTTTTTTTTTCTTTTGTTTCTAAATATATTATTATTATTATTATTATTATTAAAAAAACATTAATATTGCAACGGAAATGATGACTAATAATAATTGTGATAAATGGTTACAATATAATTATTATTAGTATTTACATTTTTGTCATTGAAATTAAATGACACATAAAAAATAATATTAAATTTATTTATTAAATTAATAATAATAATTAAAATTAGTTTACAAGAAGTAGTCTCGGTTTGCTGATTTTATGTATAATTTTATCAGCAATATTATTTTGATTTTTTTAAATTATTTATTGTGACAGATTAGAAACGGTAATGGCACTCTGATTCACGGAATATCCAGGCATTTTTTTTTTTTGTTTAAATTTTTTTTTCCATTGTTATAAATATTGCCTGGTGGTGAATTATTAATCTGTGCATTCTCGTCTCACGCGTCATAAAATTTACATTAAATAAATTTGGTAGAGAGAAGACATATTGAATTATTTAAAATATTTTTTTTTTTCGAAAATAAAATTAGTAATTTTTTCTTGTCGATTAATTATCAAGTTTGTTGTTGTTTTTTTTTCCAAATAATCAGTATCATCACGTTTCAATTTAAACATACATATTTATAATCTATATCGTGATTAAATTAAATTGTTAAAATATAATCAATTAAATCAACGAATTAGTAACTAAGTGTACAACCCAAAATAGTCACCTTTTTTTCTATCTACATGTAAAAAAGATGAGCAATTTTTTGGGCCACTTTTTCTTATACATATATATTTAATTAAACTCGGAGACTAGCATTTTATTAATGGCCAATTCTCATCAGGCGCGTGACTTTTTAGTTTTAATTCTGAACCATCCAGCGCTTTTAATTGGATCACGTGGAACTGAAGTTGATCTATTTAACTCGACTCTTGATGTACCATTTTTAGATGATCTTGAATTTTGTAATGATTCATTTGATATTGTTCTGTCGACTTTTTGTTTATCTTTTGTTTTTAATGTACTCCGATTAATTGTTCCTGTTGATAAAGAAATTAAAAAAAAAGAGTTAATTTACTTTGTTTTTATATGTATATTAAAAAAATGATTGTGCGTTATTTTTTTTCATTACCAGTTTTTGATAAATTGTCCTTGGTACGGCGTGACTGATCCTTGCCACGTCGAGCAAGTGTAGCCTCATCTCGGCTACGCTGTCTACGCCTCAGGGTCGTTGTTGGTTTCTGATATTGTTGATCATAATTAATCTCAAATGGTTCTCTGTAATGTCGTGGTTTCCATGGTGCAAGTACACTTAAACTTCTAGATACTGTTCTCGTATGTGATTGTAATGGACGATTAAGTTCTTCACGACTTGCTGCACGTCGACGTTCATTCGGTCCTGGAATTTCGCCGACTAAAAATTTATAAAATTAGACAATTATATTATATTTACAATATATATCTTTTTATTTTTAATATTTTTACCTGTTGCTGCATGAAGAAAAACAACTGAACGTTGTGAACGTTGTGAATTTTGACTCTGTTGACTACTATCACCAGTAGTACTTTCTCCAGATGACAATGCACTTTCAGCATGTCTTGTTATTTTTCTATTACCAGCAAGAATTGAATGACGATTTGAATTAACTGATGTTGTATCACGTCTTGATGTTACTCGTTCATCATCCCTTTTATTTCTAGACATATTAATTAATCATCAACAAATTCCAACAAAAATAAACTAGCTTCTTTTTAAAATAAAATAATCAACTTTTTTTCTTTTTTTTTTTGTTAATTAAAATTTACCTGTGATGATCACGATGAGATGATAATGACTCTTGATCAGTATCACCACAAAAACGAATATTTTTATTATTCGATATACGTTCAGGTGTAGACAACACCTCTTCATCCTCAGTTCCTGTCATCATTATTTCACTCTCTGGTATTCTTGATTTTTTATCAACATTCTAAAATAAATAAAAAAATATATATTGCAATTAGTATAAATTATAATTTATTTATACTATCATCAAATAAATATTTATTCAACAAAAAAAAATTAAAAAAATGTAATTGTAAATGTGTTGTCTTGATGCATTGGCGTTTGTTAATTTAGCAATTAAATTAAATCAGAATAAACGTAATAAATGAGTTAGTTAGTTCATTTAATCAATGTCGTAATTGGAATAAGTTGTATACGCTTAATGGTCATCCTTGCATTTTAATATCACAACAGTCTATACTATAAAATCATCTATAAATATGCAATGATGTTTTTTTTTTTTTTTTTGCAATAAATATATTTGCATCAAAGGGTGACCGATTAATGCCAACTCATAAAATTCTTTAGTCACTATTATTGACTCATTATTTTCTCAAGCTAGATAAAATCAAATTATTTTGAATGAAAAAAAAAATAAATAAATAAATAACAAATAGTTTATTATTTTTTATATATTCCAATTAAAAAATAATCATTATGTTGATTATTTTTATTTTCAAAATTATATTTATTTAATAATATTTATCAAATTGATTTTTTTCTATTTACCTTTGTATTTGTTTTATTTTTTCTTAATGATTTAAACCATCCTTTGCTTTCTTGGTTGTTTTGATTGGCTCTGGTTAATGTATTGCTTGAATCTAAATATGCATCATCATGTGTCAGTGTACCAGTTGATCTTGACAATCTTGCTGGTCTTCTTGGTGTTGGACTGTCACTTGGTGTTGATAATCTTCTTCTTTCTCTGTATTCCTGAAATTATAAAAATTTGAATTTATTAATTTTTATTATAATTTAACAATTTAATCAATATATTAATTTTTATTTAATTTTAAAAATGTTAAAAAATTATTTCGTCAAAGAAAAAAGATTTCAATATTTCTTTTGCAAATAATTTGTCGTTTTCTTGATTTTTTTTGACTCAAATCTTATCAGTTATATAAGAGCATATGTCTTGAGTGTTTAAATACAAAAAGACGTATGCCCAGCACTATTAATTAATGAATTTTCTTCAAAAAAAATTTAAAAAATAATTTTTTCGAAATAAAAATATTTCGAAAATACCTAGTTACCATTAAACCATACTTTTTCGACACCTGAATTTATAAATCATCAACACAACAATAAAATCGACATCAAAGACAAAAAAACCAAATAATTTTAATATGAAAAAAAAAAAAATAAATAAAAAAAAAAAAAAACATAAGTGGTCGAACAAACGTGCTCTATAGTCTTGATTCTTATTTGATGTACACAGGATGATAATTGGATCCGAGAAAAGCGAAACATAAACGATTAGTGAGCATATAAGAAAGCATGCCGGTCCATAGTGTATATTATATATATACATATATAAATATATATAAAATATATATCTACGACCGCCTATGACGTGACTCCACGTGGGTGGCAGTGGCGAGAAACCATTGCCGCACTTTCAAGCTAGCTCTACATTGCCATTTTCAATTGAAAATTTTTTATTTATATTTTTTATTTATCCCTCATTTTCTATTTTCTCCCTGTAATATTAATTTTTTTTTTAACATCATATTTTATTTACAAATTTTAAATTTCGTCTTTCCTTTTTTTATCAATTTTTTTTTTTTTTTTT
>MKYW01000001.1:727295-745717 GCA_015776835.1 Aphidius ervi | reverse complement strand
AAATGTAAAAGAGATCACAGGCGAGACAGTAAGTTTTCGCCCTTGAAAAAAAAAAATGAGGTTGACCCTTCAAGACATCTAGCAAGGTCATCATCATTTATATTAAAAAAATAAAAATACTACAAGGGATGTACTTGAATTCCATGGACAGAAATAATATACAGAATATAAATAAATTTACTTTGAAGAAAATATCAAGAGCAATCTTTTTTTGTTTTTCTTTTGGAGCACGTGCCTTAACTGCTTTATTAAACAACTTGTTAAAACATGTGTGATTTTTTTTTTATCATTGCCAAAAGAAGTTGACACAAAGTGTGAACATTACTTGTACAATTTTACTTTTTTTTTTTTTCTAGTAATAAACACAAGTTAGTTTTAAAATATCTTCTTTTTTTTTTTTGTTGAGATAAACAACGACAATTGAGATAACTTTGTGAAGAGTGAGTTTATATTTTCCAGTCCGTTCCGTATTTGGTGAGGATTGCGTCGGTGCAAGGACTTACTTGTCCCCGTGCCCTGATACTTTCCATTTCGAATTAAATTATTTTTTTCATTTTATTTCTCTTGGCTCTTTTTTTTTATTTATATACAAGTATCTTTCTTTGCCTTTTTATTGTCATTACATGTTTTTGGATAAATAAGAAAATGTTTGATAATATAAATGATGACGATTGTGGCTTTTTTTTATTTATTTTTTATTATTTATTTTATTATTGCAAATATTTAGCTGGGGATAAATATATATTTTTGGAATTTTAGAGGGCGTAAGCTCAAATTTACAGAGGTATAGCCAATTTTAATTTTTTTTTATATATTTTTTTTTTTATCTTGAGCCATTTACAAACGAAAATTGATGGGACTTGTTTTTTGCCTCGTTAAGTATCATTTTTTAGTAAACATAATGCTATTTTTACAACTCGTTTAAATTATCATTTCTTTTTTAACTAAAAAATTTTACGGTTAATATTTTTTTAGATTGTTACTTGTTTTTTTTTTTTAAATTTAGTTTAAAACTTGTCACCATTATGATCTCATCTTTAGTAAATATTTATTTTACATTTTTTTTTATCTTATTTTTTTATTTTTCTACTTGCAAAAAGAAAAAAAAAATATTTTTAAATTATTCATAAATTTTGCGGCTTGTTTTTAATGGATTTAGGCTAACTACATACTCGCAAATGTATTTTATTTTTTTTCTTCTTTTTTTTATTTGTCTGTTTATTTAATAATATATTTACTTGAAAGTAACGTCATTCGTCACTTTACGATTATTGGAAAAAGATATATGTTTATGAATAAAAAAAAAAAGAAAAAAAAGAAATAGGTTTGAAGCAATGATGCCATTAAGAAGCACTCGAGCGTTCTTCCTGAAATCGCCAATAATCGTAGATAATTAGTGGCATGATGTAATCAATCTCATCACGATATATCTATACTTGATTGAAAATATAATTTGCATCTTCAATATATGAGATTAAGTGTAAAGTGTTCTGAGTGCTTTTACGATCAATCAAAAATTTCACAAATATTTATAAATATTATTTAAAAAATAAAAAAAACTACTTGTTTATTTTTCTATTAAAATTTTTTTATTTGTTTTAATAATAATTAATTGTTTCTTTTTTAATTCAAATATTTTATAATTTTATTTTCTATATATATTTGAAAAATTTTGTTAGCTGGTGTTTTTATTTTTTGCTGCATTTTGTTGGCTGATTTTTTTACTGACAAAAAAGAGACGAGAGGTGATCTCTCGTATTTATAAGGGGCGAGTTTGCATGCGCGAAAGATTCACGTGCCGACGTCAAGACAAGCGACGATCTTCATCACGGATCTCACTGACCGCAGGGCAGAATAAATAAAATAGACGCCTTTATACTTGTAAGCGCGAAACAACAAATAAACAACGTTATAGAGCTTTTTTTTTAAACCGGTCACCGGAAAAGGGTTGTAACAAAGAAATTAGAGGTCACATCAACTCCCATCAAGATCATATTTACATTTTACATTTTTTTCATATAAAAAATGAAAATTCACTAAATTATCTATAACCACAAATTTACCTTGTTTAAATAATTTATTAATAAAATTAAAAAATAAATAAAATTATTAATTTTTTACACTTTTATATCCACTGTTATGTTCACAGTAAAAAAAAAAAATAATTATTCACAATATAACACAAATTAATTCGTTCGTTCGTTTTCATTTGGAAAAAAAAAAAAAAAAACTTATTCGCGATCTCGCGAGGTGATCAGACAGACGACTGATCGTACACTGATGTCGACAGTAAAATGTAAATTGAAATTTCCGCACAGTACTCAACTTCTTCCACCACTTATTCAAAATAAAAAAAAAAAATCTATTTTTACAAATGATGACAGTAAATTTATACGTGGGTGTTTTGATTGTTATAGTTTTATATTGATTTTTTTTTTAAATAATAAAAAAAATAAAGTAAATAAATATTTAAACGCGAGGAGTTGGAGCAGCATTGCCGCCTGTTGAACAACTAATAAAATCCAGGGGGGACCAGGTTGAGATCTGCGTAGGCTGTGGAGCAGTTACTACTCCTTCCACATCGTCCACTTGGTTCTCAGTTTAATTCCCTCTCTTTACTTTGCCCTCTTGTTGATCCTTTCCCTCCCATCATCAACAAATTTTCAATGCAAAAAATATTAAAATCCATGCAATATTAATTTTTTTTTAAATTTTTTTTTGCATGATTCAGTCTAAATTTAAAAAACAACAAATTTTTAATATCCAAAACAACTGATAAATATTTAAACACAATGCTGGGAAGCAAAAAAAAAAAAAAAAAGCGTGAGTGTTTTTCCGGTAAAATAGAATTAAAAAAATTTATGAAGGACGAAATACAAATATATCTCAAGCTGAAAAATAATGTGTAGGTGGAAAAAAAATACATGATGACTCGGTCAAGGTCCTTACCAAAATAAAAAATTTGAAAAAAATTATAATAAGTTATGATAAAATACATGATCAAAATAAATGATTTATTTATTTTATTTTTTTTCTTATTATTTGGTTATTTATTTGGTCCATCAGCGTGGGATTTATTTATCATTTTGATGTTACTTGTTTATATATTTAAAAAGACTAATCGATATTAAATTCAATAATACGCGTCATATTTATTTGATATTATTAAGATAATCATAGACCATAAACGTAACGGAAAAGCTGATTTAAATAAATTTATTGGGAAATTGATAATTATATTTGTGTCAAGGTGATTGAATGACAATTTAAATAAAAAAAAAAAAAATTAATAATTGAATTGAAATAAAAATAAACAGGGCGTTATTTGATCTGGTTTAAAAATCATTTTTTTTTTTTTCGATTGATACCAATTGAAATTGATCCGAAGAAAAAATGATTAATGACCATTTTTATAATATCAAATATTTAGTGTGCGGTGTGTGTTATTTGAGAAGATGATTTGTGGATTAAAAAATTAAATATCATTTTTTTATTGGTATTATTATTTATTATTATTATTGTTAAGTGAAAAAAGGTTTTGAATTGGTTAGGGATCGATTAGTTGAATTATATTTGTACTCTTTTTTTTTTACCCGTTACTTTGACAGTAGCGATTAACCTTTTGATGCACGTTCTGCCTATTTGTGTATGTTATTATATTTTTTTATATCCCTAAAAATCATGAGATGGGATTCTTTATTTTTTTTTTTTTTCATCTAGGCTGATGAATAAATTGGATGATAATTCAAGTCAATATATTACCTCTGATTTCAGAAGTTGAATCGAGTAAAAAAATATTGAGAATTTTTTTTTTTTCATTTATGTATATCGTCACAATGAAGGTGAAGAATTTTTTTTTTTTTTTTTTTTTTAAAGATAAATGGATATTTTAAAAAATTTTATGACTTGCAAAAAAATTAGTATACGAAATAATAAACTGGTTTTTTTTTGACTATTTAAAAATAAAAAATTTATTTATTATTTTTGGGGCTTTTAATCGATTGGAAATTTAATTTATCATCGATGTTTTTTTGTGAAAAAAAATTGTCGTTATTGAAATGACAATTTTTTTGGATAGAAAAAAAATTATTTAGAAATTTTTTTTATACGATAAATAAATTGGACAAAATGAATTGATAAAAAATAAATTATAAAAGAATTTTTTTCGATTATTTATACACTAAAATCGAGTAATATTTTTTTTTCGTAATTTATTTTGTCGCGATTTATTTAAATCAACTGTGTTTGCTCATCACAATTAATAATATAAAAAAAAAAGGAAATTCTCATCATTAAATTATAGTGATTTTATAATTATATAATCTTTGAAAATTATATCGTCACATTGAAGGTCACATCAGTGCACCTTTTCGAATCATTAAAAAAAAAAGCAAAAAAAAACTTGTCACAAAAAAAAAAGGATAAAAACGATTATACAAAAAAAAAATATACACATATATTTTTCAACCTTTAAAACTGGCTTTTTTTTTTGGCACTTTAATGCGACGATCTACGATCAGCCACAAAAAAAAACACAAATATTAAATTCAAAATTAATTTTCAAATAAATAAAAAAAAAAAAATAATAAATTATATTCAAACTTGAATGAGTTTTAATGAACCTGGTTGTTGAGAATATATATATATAAATTTTTTTATCTCAATTCAAAAACAATTTAAAGAAAACATTGTATTTATATAACCACGACAAAAATCTCAAAGGGCAATTATCCTCAAGATGAAGATGATGATGCTACGTGTGTCCAAACAACGACACAAACCTCTCTTTTAAATCGTCAACCTGCAGAAAATTATTATCAACTTTATTCTTGGAAAAAAAAAACAACCATATAATCATAACAATCATATTATTTTTTAGTCATAATATAATAATATACTTTGAGTCATGAAAATGATCTTCATTTGGACGCAATTGGTTTAAAATTTTGGTATCCTCATATAGTCATATGGAATTTTGCCATTCAATTTTTTGTCAATTCAGTAAACAAAAAATGAAATTTATAATAATAATCATCATGTATATAAAAAAAGGAAAAACAAAAAAAAAATATTTTATATATATAAAAGTAGCATTTACATTCTTGACGTGGGCTTTCAAGGAAGAGCGTGGTGGTGCGTCCTTCGATACACACATAAATGCGTCCTTGACTCTTGTTTTTATTCATTTTATTTTAGCATGTTAAATTTTTCAAATACCCGAAGGTCCAAACCCTCAACATGATAGATGCATGCTATTTTTGTTGGTGTGTGTTCATTGCACTTGGTGAATTCTCTAAAAATCAACCTCATCGTTTCAAAAAANCGTTTCAAAAAAAAAAAAAAAAAAGCTCTACATAAACAACTACCGAACAAGGTATCATCCGCAACAAATTGAATACAAATAATCTCCCAAATAAACTCGTGATGAATCACTGTGTTGATTTTAATTTTAACAAAATAAAATTTATTATATTCAATTCGATGTTTTATTTTTTATTTCTACCAATAATCTCTCTGGACTTATTTATTCGTTTAAATTCGTAGAATAAATATATTAAACTCCTCCTTAATGATGTATATCTAATTTTGTTTTTTATTTTTATTATTACTTGTTTATACTAATTTAAATCTAAACTGTGTAGGTGCGTTTAATATTGCGTTTTTAGATCGATATTTTTTGCAGTTAAAAAAAAAGGAATAGCCAATTTGATAAATGGATGTTTCAATGGCTGACATATATAAGAAAGTTTAATGAAATAAATAAATAATAAATTGAAATGAAANAAAAAAAAAAAAAAATGTATATTGGCTAAATGTTTTGGTTGTTTGTTTTGTCGTAACACAGAGGGTAGTCATAAATTAATATTTTCTAGTAGATGTAACAGACAAACTTGTATACCAATATGTGTGTGTGTGTGTGTGTATATACTTTATGTTAAAATATATAAAAGCCTTGCGGGTGCTATAGGTTCCAATAATAAATAACATTGCCATTTCTCGCGTGGAGAAATCTATTTATCCTTTTCAATGAGGCCCCCATCAACCCATCATCATCATCAGACTCTCGATTGCACTCTATGACGCCTCGACTTTCTATATGCTATCGATTATAAATACTTTTTTTTATTTTTATTATTGGAATATTACAACAGTCGCTTTATTGCTCAAAGATGTAACAAATTTTAGCTTGAAAATTTCATATGGTTTTATCAATTTTAATTGATGAAAATTGGTTGGTTTTTTTCAATGGGGTTTTGCTAATCACACGTGACTGCAACCCCTAATTATTGTCTTATTAATTTTAAATGAACAAAAAATTTAAAATATATTTAAAGTGTTTTTAAAATGTCTATTTAGTTTGTAAATTTCTTTAAAATATTGACATTCAAAAATTAATTATTCTTTTTAATCTTATCTTTGAAAAAAAACCTAGTAAAGTTTATAAAATAAAACAACAATTAATCTCGATAAATAAACAATTTATAAATAATTATTATAAAAAATTATCATTGCAGAATAAATAAACCAGAAAAATAAAAATAAATAAACAATTATAAACTGATGAAGATTTAGTCAATGAAAATAATCCTGATATAACTGAAAAATAAAAGATTGCCATGTGTTTGGTAACAGTATATCCAAGTAGAATAAATAAAAAATAAATATAAAAAAAATAAGAAGAAGGTGCCGGACACGCGTCTCAATACACGACATCCAAAAGACACCAAAGATTCAACGATAAATCAGTCGCCCTCAATGGTCCCCACAACTTCGGTAGAAAGGGTTCATATGATAATAAAAAAAAAAAAAAAAATATTTATATACAGAAGGGTGAAAGGTTTGACAAGCCAGGTTGAATTATGGAAAACGTGAGTTCTCGATGAGATCACCGTTACTGACCGATACCACGACAAAATGCCTGATAAAAAAATTTCTACCATTACTCACTAAATACTAGAAAGAATCGACAACCATGTGTCTCTTTCCTGCGGCTGATTTTTTTTTATTATTTTATTTTTTATCTTTCATATAGATTTTTTATTTTTTTTATTTTTGCTATTCTAGATTCTAACATAAAGTAGACACAGTGCCGCGATCACGTTTTTTGTATAATATTTTTTATTCTACATAACATTATTAGATTATTTTTATTTTTAATATATTTTTTTTATATGCTATATCAGTAGTAACTTTTGTGGATGTTTAGACAACTCCCACGATTGTCATGACTGTGCAAGGATACGTGTTGTCTCACGGTTTTACATTTCATTCAAATGTTTAGCTTCCAACAACAAAAAAAATATATAAACAAAAATAATCATAATAATAATTGAAACAAAATAAAAAAAAAAATTAAAGAAACCCAAGTATCAATTGACTTCCGGGATTAATATGAAGAATAAAAAAAAAAGCAACAAAAACATTCTTTATACACAGTTATTTTTTGATTCTCAATGGTGACATATTTCTTTGAGCTCGACAAAGAGTAGTTTGATTAATATATAATTTTTTATTTCACAATTGTATGTGAGAATGAAGGCAAAAAAAGTGGATGATAATAGATGAGGTTTGAAGTTGTTGGGTCTTCAATTTTCGTGACAAATTTGTCATTAGTTTTTATAAGTAGAATTGGTATTTGGTAAGGAGTTTTTGGTCGAATGATTATCCAGTAAAAGTTGGCAGAATAAAACACACTAGAGGTATTGAAAAAGGATGTAATTATTAGTGGTAACATCTCACTCAGTGGTAACTGATTTTTTTTTTTTTTTNTTTTTTTTTTTTTGCTATGAATGGTAAAGCCGCACAGGTATATTTGATTGGACTTTAGTCTCAATTTGTCCTTGGATAGTTGGATCCCAGAAATTTGAACCCTCCGGACACAAATGACTTTTTCTTCAATTGTCCAATTTTTGTTTCAAAATTAGAACTTCTCATTTGGGTTTCAAATTATTATTAAAGACACAGAAATCAATATGATGTCTCATTAGTAAAAAAAATTCTCTTTGAAATTTGTTTCGATTTCTTCGAACGTTTTTTGTTGAATAAATAAATTTCTATCGAAACAATTTAGAGAAACTTTTTACTACGGATAGAATATCGTTTTCTACAACAAAAATATTTATTCGGAAATCTCAATTACAAAAAATAAATTATTTAGAAAAGGTGTAATAATTTAAAATGACTCAAATTATGTTTTTTAATTTCCCTGATTTTGATTAGTTATGTTGATGAACCGAGGCATATCCTGTCTCATTGTAATGAACTCTCCTCGTTTATAAACACATAANGGCCCATATCAAATTCTAATAAATTTCCCCCACGTTTCCAGATTGCTGTGGGCCATCGTAAAAATCGCGGTGTTTATTCAGTAAAAAAAAAAGAAAAAATCTATCCGTGTAGCTAACTTCCGTACCCGCCGGGATCTGAGGACGCATGTAAAATGTCTCATTCGTAGATAATTATTCAAATATCATGTAGATTATAATCTCAACATTTTATAACAGTGCTTGTTTAACTCAACGATATCACCGTAAAATTATCTTAAATATTGTTTTGATATATTCTTGCCAAAGAATCTATTGGAATACATATTTTTTTTATTTTTATTTTCATCATCACCGCAATCATTCATTATTTTTTTTTTCCTTCAATATATGAATAAAATAATGGAAAAGTAAATATTATATATTGAATGCATATTTGTGCTCGTTACTTGACCGTTACTTTTTTCGATTTATCGATAAATCTGAGCTTTGTATATAAACGAGCATAAAATATAAAAAAAAAAAAATAAAAATTGATAATAACACACAAAAATAAAATTAATAACAAAAAATAAACAACTGAGAAAATCGTACAGGTCTCGTCTGTTAGTCTCAACAAAAAACAGCAAAAACAACAACAACAACAAAAACAACAGTGTACTTTGTATGTCTACCTTTGCGCAACGTCCGTTTGATGAGAGAGATCAGTCGGTGGGCTTGGCTCAAGTTATTTGCATAAACGCCTGCGTGTATGTACATCACAATAAAAAAATATTACTTATCGACAACGATATTATATATATACTCGAGGCCGTTCGAGGGTCGCAATAGTTGAATAGAAAAAAATAAATAAAAACATTCATTTAATTTTTAAAATTTTTTTAAAACTAGTCGATAATAGTATACTTTAATATTGTTTAAAAAATTATTATTATATATTTTTTTTTGTAATCTTTGAACTTTAAATATTGTGATGATGATGTATTTGTTATTTTTTTTTTTTTACAAGTATCATGTAATGGATGAGACTTGATGAATAACAAAGACTTGAAAGAATTTATTTTTAAACATGTAAAATGGTTCAAAAGCCAAAGTGCCGAATGATGTTTGTCATGCTATAAAATTTTTGTTTATACAATATTATCAGTTAGTCAATGAGTCAGTTCTCTCTGGGTGTGAATATATCAATGATTAAAGTGAAAAAAAAAAAATAAACTTGAAATTTAAAAATGATCGTGTTTGGTGAAGCTAAAAGGAAAAAAAAAAATGAAAAAAAAAAACTGGGGCGTTTTAGACTTGACTATCGCTTTGAGCGAGTTTTAAAATTGTCTTGAAAATTTTGATGACCCCTGTTGTTGAATGCAGTTGAAACGATATCCTTCTCTTTTGGCATCTTGAAAAAATATTCGCCTGTGGTTAGAGACAACCAACGAGATCAAAGGCACACCGTGCAACTTGCCGCATTAAAGGGGCTTTTAAATATTTTTTTTTTTTTTATTCCTATATAGTTTGAATGAACAAAAAAAATTGTAAATTTAAATTTAAGATTAGATTTTTAAATTTAATTTTACTAATAGCCTATTTGAGATAATTTACATGCTACTTATATTTTTTTTTCATCAAAAAAAAAATTGTTTTTATTTAAAAACTTGAATTTTCAGGTGTAAAAAAATGAGATTATTTTTTATTCAACATAGCAATGCAGTGTATACAGGTGGAATAAATAAATTTAAATAACTTTGTCAATGATATTTTAAATTCTCCATGATTTTTTTATAATTTTTTTTTCTATTTTTTTGTTTTGTGATTTGACGATGCACTCTCACCACGTGCTTTCACCGCGACTTGTCAATTATTATTTTTAAGCATTGTCTTGATATAATTTGAGGCAGTTAAAAGTCACACTCTGATAAACATTTAACTCTAAAAAATTTGCATTGTGAATATATCTTAAAAAAAAAACAAAAAATTGGCAAATAAAAAACACCGTAATAAAATATATTTTTGTATTACAAATTCGCGATATTTAAATTGATATTTTACATTGAATAATAATTAACATCAATTAGATTATATTTAAAAATAAAAAAATCATGTTATGTCTAAATGAACATGTAAACACATTGCGGGGAAAAATAAAAAAAAATATAATTCACATTGCCAAAAGCCGCGTCTTACATTTGGCATTTAAAACGTTTTTTAATTTAATTTAATTTTTTTTTCCCCTAAGGCAAGATGTAAAGATGAAGAAGGGTAAATTATTTGCCCGGTTAATTCTCATCCTGATGAATCCACATGATAAAAGCGTAACGCAGCTTGAAATAAATAAACGATGCGAAATTTCTATGAAAAAAAAATCACACTCAATATTGTGTGATGTCATCGTTGAAACAAAAAAAATATACCATGATGACGTACTATTTTTCAGTGTGGTCTAGCCAGTAGAATGTTGAAAGAAAAAATTAAATTTATATACTGTATAAAAAATATAACAGTGCAAAAGAGAGAATAAAGTATATAAAAAAGCTACTAGGTTAGATGACTACATGTCCACTCAATAGAAACCATTGAAATAATAAAAATAATATTTAAAAAAAATATAAATATATCCGTTGACCTTGAAAAAATATCTCACGAATAATTATGAAAATTAAAATTACCTATTATTATTTTATATATATATATTTTTTAACTATACAAATTATATTTTAATGGGAATGTAATTTTGGCACACTTTGAGAATGACAAATCACAAATAAATCTAACATTTTATTATGGTTTTTTTTTCGTTCGTAAATAAGACCAATAATTATAGTTGATCATTAGCCATCATCAAAAAAAAAAAATAAGCATTCTCATGAAGATCAAGGTTTTCGACCCATCATCAACCAAATTAATTTTACCTTTTAATACTTCTAATGTTATTTTTTTTTTTTCATTTGAATTTGCCTCTTTCAAAGTATGATCTTAAATTTAATGGGGTCTATGACCGAGCGACTCAACACTTTTTTATTAAAGTTCTTAAAAAACTTTTTATCAAAAATAAAAAAGATAAGAGAATATAAAATTAAAATTCACAAATCTTGATGGTCTCTTTCGTGATTATCCTGAAGCAAGATGAAACAGAACATTTAACAGGACTTTACGACAGTGCCGGAGGTAGAGGGTCTAGAAAAAGATGAAGAATAAAATTTAAAAAAAATATAAGCTAAAGAATGCAGCAAAAGAAGTTGATGGTAAAAAAAAAAAAATGTATAATAAAAAATAGGAAGGATAAGTAAGAAATGAAACAAAAGGATTTTGACTGATGTTAGTTGTGATGTTGTATATTTTTATAATATTATTATAAGACAATACAGGGTGGACAGGTGCCAGGGGGTACGTTAAAGTGGCACGAGGCAAAAGTAAGCTTACAATGTGGCTGATTCTTATCAAAGATTAAATAAAATTTATAAAATTCCATCAAAAATAGAAAAACAATTCTAAATAAAATATCAAATTTACAATATTTTTTATTTAATTGATTTATTTATATCAAAATTTTTATTAGCTAAATTATCTGATTAACAAAAAAGGTTGCCATCAAGTTGAAATAAAATTTACAATGCTACAAAATTTATTTACAAAGACAGCAAATATATTGTGGTATTAAAAAAAATATTCCAAGTAACACTAAAAAAATTGTGGAACCCAGGAGAATCTTCACAGAGCTCTGAAAAAAAATTTACAAATAAAAATAAAAATCTAAAAAAATTGTAGTATATTGTTTGAAGAGTTTTCTTTTTGATTTTATTTTTTTTTTTTCCTGTGCAAATGTCAAAAGCACTTGTTACTGAATTTTTTTATAAAGAAAAAAGAAATCTATATGTATCTTGACAAAGAAAAAAAAAATAAAATAAAAGTAAATCAACATGAGTAACATCAGGAGAAATGTATTTCAGGTAAATTCGAATGTTAAGGATTGGCTTTTGTAAAATGTATATACTTGTTGAAGATCGAGTGAAGATGCTCCCTTGTATTTTGTTTCTGTATTATAGTTATATATATAGATACATGTATGTTAAGTTAATGTTTAAAGTGGCTTGTCTTGAAACACAAGTAGGAATAAAAGGGTCTCAGTAGCATAGTTGCACGCACATTCCGAGTTTACTGGTAGCCTTGACTCCATGACGAAAGGCCAAGTACTAGTCTGGTCTATACAACATCAAACGAGACAGTTGGATATGCTTATTCGTTGTTTTTAAATTTATCTTTATAACCACTCTGGTTCACAATAAATAAATTATATATATTTAAAAACATATTAAAATAAACATTTGATTTTTGAAAAAAAAAAAACATTTTTTTTAATTGTTTCGAACAAAAATTGATGTTTTTCAAGCAAAATATCGATGTTTGGTTTAAAAAAATTATATTATTTTAAAGATATCAATGTAATCGATAAATTAATTTAACTGAAAAATTACATTATATTATATTGAACTGAAATATATCGGCATAAACGTGTTTTTATATAAAACCACTGACAAGCTGTATGACGTTTACGATTTTAAAACTATATACTACAGTGGGGTTTTGGTGAGTGGTTTTAAAACATGATTGGATCGCTTGTGAGTGAATAAAAAAAAATAAAAAATTAAAATAAAAAAATCTACTGGAGAAAAAAATAAAAACGGGATTCTGATTCTCCTGTGTGTGGCGCCCACGCAATGCCCCTACGGTTAACCAGTCGCAATGTCATCCAAATGTTAATCGGATATGCCAATACACTTATGGTTTGTGCACCCACGTTTATCAAAAAAACAAACAAATCAAAAAAAAAAACATTAATAATCCATTTTAATAATTGGTGAATTAATTTATTAATTTTGTCAAAATTAATTTTTTAATTTGACAAAATTGAAAGCTTTTTTCGGTCAAAAAAACAAAACGAAATTAGCTTTAAAAATTTATGATATTTTAAATAAATAAAGCTTATTAAATATTGATTAATAAATTATTAAAATTATATTTAAATAATTGTTTATTTAGATTTTATAATAAATTTATTTTTGAATTTTTTTTTGGTTTGATAATTTCGAAATTATTTATCAATACATTTTTGATATTTAAAATGATTAAATATTTATAAATAACATATTTAATTAATTATAAAAATAGATAGAAAAAAATACTGGCGCTTAAGACAAACCTCACTTGTGTGTGTTCGATTCAGCGAGTGTAAAAATCACATGGCTGAATCACTGCGTGCGGCCTGGTGCGGCCTACCTGCTGGCCTTATCGAGTATAGAACCCGCGCCTTCATTTCAATAGCCACAATGTCTGTTTCTCACACAAACATATTTTTAATATTCATATGTACACATTATTTGCATCAATGTTGTTTGATTTTTTCGTTTGAGTGTGTTTATTCACGCAGTCAGATATATAAATAGCATCGTCTAAGAATTACTAAGCCAACATCAGACATTACATATTTCAAAAAAAAAAAAAACATATAATTTATATTAAAAACAATATAACTTTGCGTGATTCAAAATACTTTACTTCATTTATATAATTTTATAAAATATTTATAGACAATTACTAAACTCTTTTTTTTTAACTTTGGTATTATTAAAACTTTTTTTAAATCGAATTTTAAAAGAAAATACTTGTACAAAATGAAAATATAATTTTATTATTTTTTAAATATTAATATTAATAATAAAGTGATAGTATAAATAATTATTTTTTACTTTTTTTTTTAAACATTAAATAAGTTGAAAAACCAGATTTTAAATTAATGTTTTATACAAAGTTATGATTTTACAATTAAAAAAAAACTTTTAATTTCATTTGAGGGTAATTAAATGTTTATAAATATATTCGAGGAAATTATTTTGATGTTATGAATATTTTTTTGTGTAATAAAAAATAAAAAAAGGGAAATTGTTTAAATAATTATTAATGAAATTTGGATTTTTAAAAATGGATTTTTTTTTCAATTTAAAGTTGAGGGAGAGTTTAAAATAATGGTGGTCTTTGGTTCCTCCCAGATTTAACACAAATATAATAATGCTCTATTCTCAATAGTTCCTGGAAAATTAAAACCTTTCAATATGTTTTTTAAAAATTTACTATTTTATTTATTTTTAATATTCATCCTTATTCCGCCCCTCTGTCATATGCATAACCCATAAGGTCATTTGTGTCATATAAATATCTTTGAAAGTCATAAAAATAGCCACTTGCGGCAAACTCGTCCCTCTAATTTTCTTCAAGTTGTAAAAACTTACAGTCTCAATCACTACTCCTAGAACCGTGTGATGAAAAAAATTTAAAAACAACAAGATAATCAAGATAAAAAATAAAAATAAATAAATATCTACTAATTTGTTTTTTTTTCAAGTATATATCTTTTACTGTTTTAAGATATTTGACAATAATGTTTGTATGTTAAGATGTATGTTAAAAAATATTGTCATTGAAATTAATAAAATAAATAAACAATTACAATTATTAATATGAGAATAAATATAAATTAAAAATTAGAGTTTTTTGTAAAAATAAAAATAAATATATCCAGCATTTGAAGCGAATACATCCTGGCGTAGAACAAGTGACGACTTTGACGCAACTCGTTCTATGCCAAGAGGTATTCGCCTGCAGAGCATAGAAGTTTGGCAATCTGCCAGCTTTTGTATAAATAGGATTCGAACTTGGGGATTCGTATACAGAGAAACTCAGCGCTTTACCAACTTGACCACGTGCTGTGTTGACAGACTACCGTTAATTATGATATATATTCTTAAAGACTAAACCTATTAACCAGAATGTTTTAATTCTATAGCTAATTGGATGAAAAAATTAGTGTTTAAAAATATTTCAACTCCAATATTCATTACGATTTTTAAAAACAAAAAAAAGGTATCCACAGCATTTGGGGCCAATACATCCTGGTGTAGAACAAGTGACGACTTCGACGCAACTCGTTCTATGCCAGGAGGTATTCGCCTAGATATATTTTCTCGGAGCAGAAATTTGATACTTATTCGTAACTGATGCAGGATTCGAACGCAGGCTATCCTAACTACCATAACTGAGCGCTTTACCAACTTGACCACTTGCTGTGTTGACATTCTACCGTTAATTATGATATATATTCTTAAAAAATAAATCTATTAACCAAAATATTTTATTTCTAGATAATTTAAAGAAAAAAATAGTGTTAAAAATATTTTAACTCAAATATTCATTTGCATATTTAAAACAAAAATAAATATCCAATAATTTTCATCATAAATTAAATATTGCAAAATAATTTTTAAAAAAATAAATTTACCCTTTAATTATTATAAAGATACTTTTTTTATATGGAAAATTATTTATGTCTTATGTCACTATGATAATTTGTCGTGATACAATTAAAATAAATTTTAAATTACATAAAAAAAAAAAATCATGAGTATTGTTAATGAAAAAATGATTAATTTAAAAAAAAATAACATAAACAAATAACGTTAATTTAAAATCCTTGAGTTTTAAACAACAAAGCACAGTATCTTTCACTTTTGAGATTAAAATTTTTTCCATGTATACCTAAATCCTGGTTTATTAGTCACTCATTTTACTATCTCACGACCATAAAATGACTGCTTATTTATATTCTCATTTATTTACCTTTATATTATGTATTTTTTTTTTTGTTAAATAATTTTTTATTTATTTATTTACATGATGAAAACAAATAATTTGATTTTATCTGTTATTTTAAAATTGTCTATATGGACAATCATAATCAGGTGTTCTTTTGAACAGGTAAAATAGCTTATACATATTTTTATAATATTTATTTTGTAAATTTAAAATGTATTTTTTAAAAAATACTTTGATATAAGTACACAAGATAAATGTTGGTAAATTTTATAGGTACTTAAAAATTATGATGGTTATTGTCATCTTATAATAGTGTATACATACTCAATGACTATGACGACGCCCATCAGGCAAATCATAAATAAAAAAAATAACCAATATCAGACAGGTTTTATATTATCTTCACGAGTTTAACAATTTCATAGAACTCTCAGTTGTCTTCTCATCGTTCAAATTCACCCACGTTTAAATTTTACACTCGATGATTTTTCCTTGACTGCTTTAACACAGTAGCTACGTCACCCTTTTATTTTTTATTTTATTTTTTGAATATATTATACGTTCTCTTAAAGTAAAAAAAACAAAAAAAAAAATTATTATTATTCTAAAAAACTGGATGAGATAAAAATAATTTATTGCATTGTTGTTATTCTATTAATTTAAAAAATAAATTTATATTTGAATAATCAAATGAATTTTAATTTGAATTTTTAAATGAGACTTAATTTGAATATTGTGTTTTTTTTTGTTTATCAATTATTTATGTTTAAATACAAAATTAAAAATTAAGATGTATGTTGTTTTGCTGACATGCTGATTTTATTTTACGATGAAAATCTTGTTTTAAAATAAAATAGACAATTGTATTTGATGATATTTAAGTTAACATGCTCTTTGAGTTGCACACAAGAATATTAAATAAATATGTGTGTATTTGAATCGCGTGCATTGTGTTTTTAAGTATGAATATAGAAACGAGAGTCTTTCTTGTGCAACGGTGCTCCTTGCATCTAATCGTCCACCGGTATCTTTGCATAAATATATAAATAAATATATCATAAATTGGCGGGGGTATATTTACAGTTATATTACGACCAATATCAAATCCCATGTGTATTTTTTTTTTATTTTTAAAATATTATAAACCATCAATCACACTAAAAACTTATTTTTATTTTTTTCATTATATTTTCTAAATGTCCATCTAAATTCTAAAATAAAATTAAGTTTATTATTTTTTTTTTTTCAGACTTTAATGCATGAGTAAAATTTTATAGAATATTTTATCAAAGTTAAATGAAAATTATTATATTTTAAACGAAGAAAAATTTATTTAAAAAAATAATTTTTAGAAATTAAATTTCTATAAAAATTTATGAATTAAACACATATTTTTTTATTTTAATTTAGAATATTATATTTATTAATTAATTATACCTAAATTATTAAACAATTTTATTAATAATTTTTAACTTAAAATACAAATTTTGTTAAAAAATAAAATTGAAAAACAAGAGTAATGTATAAAAAAAATGAGACAAAATTACAAGATTTTCCAAAGGATTACTTCGTCTCTCCTCTCCTCTCTCTGGACCAGTGAATAAAAAAAAAAATTTATCAACGATAAAGTGAAAGAGAAGGGAGACATGCCCGATGCAGTGAATGAATGTGAACGTAGGCGATCAGTGGTTCTCTTCCATTGACTTATCTCGATCTCTCCCACTTGTCCCATCCACCCTTTTACCCCCCTAATATTTTACAAAGTCAAAAACAACTCAAGATATTTAAAAAAAATAAATACTATATCAAAAAAAATATTAATCTCAATAATTTTTTAATCAATAATACAGTAGCTTACTACTGAAAAATAAAATAATATTTTTTTTTTACATTTAAAATATTGATAGCATATAAATAAATAAATATAAAATATATATAATATATACATATATGGTCATGTGTATATGTTTATCAAAATAAAAGCTCGTTAACTCAATTCAACATGAAAAATTTTGAAATCTTGTTGACGGCTAATTACCATCCGGTGTAATGTCTTTGCTTCGTTGTTGAAAAATGATTAAAAATAATTTAAAAAAATAATTGATAAAAATACAAATATAAAGGCAATAATAATAATAATAATTGTATGAAATTTTTTTAATTTTTTTATGAAATACTTGTTGAAGTTTATATGGACTTATTTTAATTTATATATTATAATTTTTTTTTTTTTTATTAAATAAATAAATTTAAAATGGATTGAAGATTTTTTTATTTTGATTTTTTTTTTTCTAAGGGATTGAGAGGATTGAGAGGATGTGCTATGTAAATTAAGAATGTTATTTATTATAACTGTGATAATAGACACTCCATTGATAATTACTGGACAACCTTGTATTGACTTTGACTTTGTCGTTGTCGTACAGTCATCGTTGCGCACGGGTGAATCTTCTTGTGAATCTATCTGTCGTCAATTTTATATATAAATTATAATATTATTAATTTATTATTATTATTATT
>MKYW01000001.1:670051-725451 GCA_015776835.1 Aphidius ervi | reverse complement strand
TTTTTTTTTTTTTTTTGATACAATATTTTATTTATTTTTTTTTTTTATAAAATTAAGGTATGAGAGATTATTTGTTCTAATTATGTTTTAAGTTTATTTTTAATTTAGTTTTTTAATTTTTAGGTGAAATAGTAAATTTAAAAAAGAATAAACATATCCTAAAAATATAATTTACGATTTTTAAGCTTCAATAGGATCATTTACAAAATTATATTTAAATTTTTAATCTGTCTAAGTCTAACTGATATACGTTCCTGTTCTACTTATTTTCCATCCACAAAAAAAAATATTTAAATTAAAATGAGAATAAATACAAATTAAAATTAGAGTTTTTTGTAAAAATAAAAAAAAGGTATTCAAGCGTTTAGGGCAAATACATCCTAACGTAGAACAAGTAACGACTTCGACGCCACTCGTTCTATGCCAGGAAGTATTTGCCTGAAACGCTAGAAAAATCGTCAGATTTTTCAAATCCTGTGGTGAGTTGAAAAATATGACGATCTGCATTGATTTCATCTGTAAGGATTTGAACCCCAGGGTCAACGCATGAGATAATAAGCGCTCTACCAACTTGACCACTTGCTCTGTTGACATATTGCCGTTAATTATGATATTATATTAGCCAGGATATTTTATTTCTACAGCTAATTGATGGAAAAATTAGTGTTAAAAATATTTTAACTCAAATATTTAAAATAGAAATAAACATCCAGCCTTCATGATCAATAGCATCATTTACAAAATTATACTTAAATTTTTATTCTGTCTGACTATATACGTTCCTGTTCTACTTATATTTCATCCACAAAAAAAAAAAAAAAAAAAAAAANAAAAAAAAAAAAAAAAAAAAATACAAGTATTTAAATTAAAATTAGAATCATCAATTGAAGCATAAAATATATATTCTTACTTATCATAATAATTTATTACACGATGATAATAATCACTGAGTGAAAGTTTAAATTCAGCACAAAAAAAATAGAAAGAAAAATATGAAAAATATATTTAAATATATAAAATTTGTTTAAATAGTAGTTTAAATATAATAACAACAATAGAAACAAATAAATAAATGTGTGCATCTTCACGAGGAGAGCAAAATGTCAAGTTGTGGCTAGTTACTTTTTTAGGATTCATAAAGTGGCGGTGCTGCTGGAGGCAATCAGCTATTAGACAGAAGTACAGGTTGTTTATATTTTATTTTTTTTTTTCAGTTATTGTTGTTATTGTTTTCATTGTTATTGTTTGTATTGAATCTTTCTACTTTGGCTTGTCTTATTTTGAATAAACCAATCTCACCTTTCCCTTTGTATAATTTTTTTTTTATTTTTTTCGTTTGATTGTTGGAACATCAAGCAATCGTAAGAAGAATTTTATCGGAATTTTGAAAGCGTTTTTCATTCTCACGAACAAGTAATTCGTGCCATCTAAATTGTTTTATTTTTTTTTATTTTATATTTAATTTTATTTTCATGTTTTTTGGCAAGATATTTATATAAGGCAAAAATTATTTACAAAAAAAAATTATTATTTCTATATTTTCTGATGATTTATAAATTCAATAATTTTTTTTCTTCAATTATTTTATTCTCTAGCTATTTAAAAACCAATAAAAAAATTAATTTACATTGTAAAATTAAAAAAAAAATTGTAAAACACTGCAATAAATATAAAATTTAATATCAATTAATTTTTAATACATTTTAAAATTAGGCTTAAGCTTCTGTATGCAAATACCACTACACAAAATAACCAAAAAAAAAAAAAAGAGAAAATAACATTTGTAAAAAAATAAATAAAATTAAAAAAAAAGAATATATATCCAAGTGCTGTACAGAGACAATGAAACAGTGTACTTAAACATTGACTTGAAGTGAAAAGAGTTAAAGAAAAAATAACAACAACTTTCACTTTGTTATGGAGATTAAAAAAATAAAAAAATAAAATTCAATCGTGAGAGCAGCAGATATATATGATCGTCAAGAACGACATGAATAAAATACCTTGTTCATGATTATAATCATATAATTATGTAATTCATTGGTATCGATGTCAATGATTATATTCAATCAACACTATTGTTAAAATTATCAACCGATAATAAATTAATAAATTTATAAATTAATCATAGAAAAAAAATTTTAAATATTAAATAATACATTTTAAATAAATAAAAGAATTTTTTATTTATATAATTTTTAATTTTAGACATACGCTTTTTACTATTAATAACTAATCAACTAATCAATTTAAAAAATTAAAAAAAACAAATTTAATTAAATTAAATTTTCTTATCACTAAAACATCAAATTTTTTTACAAAAGGAATTTTTTTTTTATAGTTTATAATTAGTTTAAATAATAATAATTATAAAAAATTTAAATTAAATATTTTAAAGAGCTTTTTTATAAGAGTTAAATAAAAAAATATATAAAAATGCTTTGAAGAAGTATTTATCTTTGATGATATTAATACAGACAATTTGATTAGACAGATAAATAAAATAAATATATAAAAATTATTTAAACAATGAGATATAGTTCAAGATGAATCTTGAATTGTTAAAACGTTCAATTAACGATTGTTTTATCACGGAAGTGTATGGGTATGGTATAATACACCTTATTCTCAGTATCCATGTACGGTGGTCGCGCACATCCTTATTGTCTTTCATTGGCCTTTCTTATTCTCCATTAACCTGTTCAATATATACACAATATAGTTACAGTGTAACTGTGAGTGTGTGTTCAATTGGATTTTATTTATATTTTTTATTTGAAATAGGAAATGATTTTTCTAAAAAATAGTACTCGAGGCTGCAATAACCAACACTGACGTCTCTCTTTTTATTCTCTTCCTCATTCTCTTGGATATCATCAATGCAAACATATTGTGTGATATACATAAACACCTTGGGCTCAAGTCAAGTCAACCAAGAAAAAATATATATATATAACGTTGTATTTATGTTTGTATATTACATTGAAGTGTTGGGAAAAATATGAGAGACCATTTTTAGTCATTGAGTAACTAACAAGTTTATTTTTTAATATTATTTTAAATTAAATTCAAATAATTTATTAAATATATATCTAAATAATTATAGTTGGCAATGTTTTAATTGTATTTGAGGAATATTTAAATTTATATTAGCCATGTTAAATATTAATTCAATTTAAATTTGGACATGATGATTTTTTATTTTTTATTTGGTTGAATCTTTATGTAATTTTTTGTTATATTCTTGATATTTTAAAATGAAAAATTCCTGAATCAAGTTGAGCTTTAATACCAATAATTTGTTTTATATTTAAAAAAATGTAAAAAAAAATTTTCCTAATTGGTTGTTTGTGATGAATATTGTTTGGTTTCAACATTGGTATGTCTGTAAATATCTTTCGCGAGCATCTTCTAACTCTTTTCATCGAAAAAAAAAAAAAAATACTGGGTTAGATTTAAAGTTGGCTTAAATTTAACAACATAGATAAATATCCCCTCTTTTTCTTCTTCTTCCTTTAAAAGAAATATATATATATTTTTTTTTTTTATTCAACCTCTCAACAATTTATCGCTTGCTACTTTTGTAGACGCTATTGTCTTGAATCTTCCATCGCTGCTACCGGTAAAGAAAAAAAAAATCACAGGTTAACTAGACGCTTTTGTATATATCAAAAAATAAAAAAATATATAACAAAAAAGTAATATACAAAAGTCCTAAACCTTTGCACTTAATGACGTAGCATCCCCTCGAGGATTAAATTTTTTTTTTTAGCCATTTTTTTATTGACTGCAGACAATTATTTGATGGTGCAGCCAAAATTTTATAATTTATGAGACCACCAATCTTGTTTTGCTATAATAAAATGTATTTTAAAAATAAAAAAAATTCATCCAACTTGGAAACTCGGTTATTAGAATGATTAAAAAATGAAATATTTAATTAGAAAAAAATAAATAAAAACAATTACTATTATAAAACAATTTTATATATGAAATATATTTATTTTTTTCAAACAAAGTTTTATTATAATAATAACATGGTGATGAAATATTATATTTTTTCAATTATAAATCAGTTATTTACAGTTTTTTTTTGTTTTGTTATTTATCTATGTTTTTTTTATGTAAAATAAATTTGTTTTATTATTTTTTTATAAATATAAAACCAGGTAATTGGGTTAGCATCAT
Organism: Aphidius ervi; assembly: GCA_015776835.1. Taxonomy (NCBI): domain Eukaryota; kingdom Metazoa; phylum Arthropoda; class Insecta; order Hymenoptera; family Braconidae; genus Aphidius; species Aphidius ervi. Next base: position 721,263 of record MKYW01000001.1, on the reverse strand, counting down.
CACGATTTTGTAATTTGTGTTGTTATTATCATAAACATTATTACGTCTATCTTAATATTTAAATTTAACACATGATGTTTAACGTAAATTATTTCATCGTGGATAACACCGTGTTTCCGCACATCAAAATTTTTTTTATTAAAAAAAATTATTAACACAAAAAAGGCTGTTTTTATGTGAAAATTAACTTGTTAAATTGTCTTGTGTATTTTTATTTATTAAATATATATTTTTATAGTATTTTTTCATGCCCTGATTTGCCCATAATTTGCAGTGTCTAAATAAAACAATAAATCATAATAAAAAAATCAATTTACATTATTTGCCAAAACTAAATAAATAATAAATTTTTTTTTTGTTCCATTTATTAATGCTGTGCAAATGCTGAATATTATTTATATAGATTTTTTATTTAATCCATCCTTTCATCCTAATCAAGTCTAAAGAATTTTTTTTTTTTTCTTTAATTTAAAGATGATAAATCACAAGTCATTATGAGGATATTCTGCAATCAAAAAACTAGCCCAAAATTCCATTTTGAAATATAAAAAAAACAACAAAAAAATTTAGATATTTTTTTTTAAATTGTACTATGTGTTTAGATGAAAAAAAAAAAAAAATTCCAACTCTTTTTTTATGTAAAATAAAATCAATCAACCAGTAGCCAATGTTTTTATTTTTTATTTTTAAATTTACATATTTTTTAGTATCTTCGAAACTTAACAAATTTCCAAAGAAAAATATTAATTCATTGACTATATATAATTAATAAAATTCAATCAAATAAATTTCTTTAAATTAAAAAAAAAATTTTATCAAAAAAAAGCTCTTTGAAAAGTCTTTAAAAAAAATATTTAAATAATTTTAATTTTTTAAATAAATAAATAAACAAATGACCTAAAGAAAAACATGAAAAAAATAAAATAAAAAATAACAATAATTAATTTAAATTTGGTATATAGAAGCACGATTGTTTGTTTGAGTGAAATTTTTTTATATGCATCCGTTATTTTAAAATATCATAGTTGAATAGTCTATACTTAACCCTATCGGGTTAAGATGAATTGTTGTTAGATATATATATGTATGAATGTGAGCGCGTGTCCCTGATTATAGTGCAATGATGCTCCTCTTAACGCCGTTAGAATACTATAAACATGATCAATTCTTATGTACATCTTCCTGGAACCAAAACTGGCATAAGTTACCTCGAGGCACACTATTTTACCATTTTCTATTTAAATGTATAACTTAAATAATACATTCCAACTTGGATATATATAAATAAACAAAATAAAAATATATATATTCATTTTCGACTGACTTGCAATTTTTTTAAATAAATATATAGCTATATATAAATCAATTTCTAAACACATGAACTGCAATTTTTAAACTGAGATATACAATTTAGAATATTTTTTAAATTTTTTTACAAGTCTTTCAAGTTGTGGAGTGGTTATTAAGTTTTTTATTTTGATTTTAGAAGGTTTTTTTATTTTTAAATTTAAAGGGTGAGCTTTTAATGCTCGTAGAATTTATTTTTCTTAATATTATGACGTTGTTGAAGGACTTATTTACATTTTAATTCAGCTAAAAAATTATCAAAATTTAGAGGTAATTAATCATTTTATTATAAACATTGAGAAGAGCAAAGTTGCTAGTGAATTTTTTTTTAAATTAAAAATTTCGATTGTTCAATTAAATATAGAAAAAACATAATGTAAATTTTCAACACTGGTTTGTTTTAAAATACAAATTTGCAAGTACAAATTTCAATAAAATTTATTATTTTAATATTTAAATCAAATGTGAAATTATTCTGCAGATAAATTTAAAATTTGTATGATCAAAAGTATAATTTAAATATAATTCAAATATATTTTTTATCCACTTGTAATATATATTTTTCATTGATGATTTTGTTTATTTTTTTATTTTCAATTGTGACATATTGAGAGCCACAATGATTGTAAAAAAAAATGGTATTGCCTCTTTTTTCTCTCCGCCCTTTTTTATATTTTTATATATTTATTTTCGATTTATTTTTTTGAATCATAATGTTGAATAGGCCTGGTATCGAGTTAAGTGGCCGGTATATATCTGAGGAATATATAAAGTCTGGCCCTTGGGGCTACTACTCTAGTTCAAATTCCCCAAGCATATTATACTCACGCCCAAGATCGTGCTTTGCCTTCCCACTTGCCGCCCTTTATTCCCACTATTTTTTTTTTATTTTTTTTCAAATTTTTTATATATATCTATAGTTTATTATTTTTATTTTTCATTATTTATCGAATAGTAATATTATTTTATGTTTATTTTTTTTTAAATCAATTTTTTCGTTTGATTTTTTTAGATTTATTTTTTGAAAAAAAAAAAAAACTTTTGATGTTTAAATTATTATATTCAAATTTAACATGATATATTATTGCAAAAATATTAATTTATATGTGGGAATTATGTTTTGCATTTTTTTATTATGAGAATATTAAAATTAATCATTGTTTATTTTTTTTATGAATTCTTTTTGTTTTTCTTTTGCTATGTGAAAGTATAATTTTTCTATTGTTGATAATGATAAATAAACAAATTATTATTTTTATTAAAACAAACATCTGATAAGTTGATTAATTCACCATTTAGTAAATGATTTGATTTAATTTTTTTTTTTTTTTAAAGATATTATCTATTTTTTAAATTAAATTATTATTAATAAATTTTTAATTTTATATTTTTTAGTAGTTTATTTATAATTATAAATTTTATTTTTTATTAATTTAAATAAATTGTCTATTTTTAATTTAAATAATTTATATAGTTTTTTATTTATTTTGATCCAGTATCTTCAATTGTTTCTGAAGTAAAAATTCATCATTTCGAAATCAATAAATTCAAATTTATGATGAAAATTGGATGTTTATTTTTATTTTAAAAATATGCAAATGAATATTTAAGTAAAAATATTTCTAACACTATTTTTTTATTCTAATTATCTAGAAATAAAATATTCTGGTTAATTGATTTACTGATTAGAAATATATATCATAATTTACGATAGTATGTCAACACAGCAAGCGGTCAAGTTGGTAAAGCGCTTATTTTAAGCAATATCCGTGTCAGTTCAAATACTGGATAAGTTGGTGTCTCTTTATGATGCTTGTATGGTGATTCTCGTGTTTTAGGCGAATATCTCCTGGCATAGAACGAATTGCGTCGAAGTCGTCACTTGTTCTACGCCAGGATGTATTGGCCTCAAATGCTGTGGATACCTTTTTTTTGTTTTTAAAAATGGTAATAAGTATTGGAGTTAAAATATTTTCAACACTATTTTTTTCTTTAAATTATCTAGAAATAAAATATCCTGGTTAATAAAATTCACTATTTAGAAACATATATCATAATTAACTGTATTATGTCAACACAGCGAATGGTCGAGTTGGTAAAGCGCTGAGGTACTATTGCTACAGTCATGAGTTCAAATACTGATCAACGCTTAATGATCAATCGCTTAATTTCTTATTCATGTTCAACTACATTTTCTTGCTTTTCCGGCGAATACCTCCTGGCATGGAACGAGTTACGTCGAAGTCGTCACTTGTTCTACGCCAGGAAGTATTCGCCCTAAATGCTGTGGATACATTTTTTTAATTTTTACAAAAAACTCTAATTTTAATTTATATTCAATCTCATATTAATATTTGTAATTGTTTATTTATTTTGTTAATTTCAATGACAATATTTTTGTCAAATATTCCCCAAACGTCCCACGTAAAATAAAAAAACAAGTGTTAAAAAATATAATTAACATCTTATCATACAAATATTACTGTCAAATATCTTAAAAATATTTAAACAATATTATTTTCAAGATATATTTGAAAAAAAAAAAAAAAACAAATTAGTAAATATTTATTTATTTTATTTTTCATCTTTATCATGATTATAAATTCCTTAAAAAACACAAAAAAAAATTAAAATAAATCATAACATAATTTAGTTTTGACATTTCCATTGTTAATAATTTCATATAATGACATTTTTAAATAATTATGAATAACCTCGAGTGGAATTTAGTCTACAGGTATTTACCGTTAGAGTAGGAGGAAAGGACGTATATACACATATATTGTTTTAACAGGCCAACAACGACACGTAAGGATAATGAGTACAGAGACTCAATGTACATACCGGTATATGTAATTGTGCCGTTCTCTCAGTAAGTCCCTCCTCACCCTCCTACACTTAATTCCCTTCGCTGCTGATTTTTTTTTTATATATAATATTTATTTTTTTTTTTGTTAAAAAAAGAATTTTATATGTTTATTTATTTTTTTTATTTTCCCACACACAGTGAAAAGTTGAGGTTTGTGGGTGCGCAATTTAGACATGTGTTTTATTGTCTGTTGTAAAAATAGAAATATTATAAACGAGGTTTATTTAACGATGAGGAAAACTAGGTGAAGGGTTCCCTCTCGTTGAGTAAGACAATTACATACAAATATTAATGACACTATGTTTTAATTTTTTATCTTTAATAAAATTATTGTGTCATAAATATTCAAGTGGATTGTTGTCATTGCTGATAATATCAGAAACACTATTCTTCCGGGTTCCTCAACAACCATAAGTGACAAAAAATTATATTTTTTTGTTTTTTTTTTAAATTTACATTGTTTGTCTTTTATTTATTTGAGGAAATGGATTTTTTTTTTTTCAAGTGAACAAACAATTATATTACAAAATACATTTCGAAAATTAAAAAATACTATTTTACTTTAAAAAGAAAAATGTATTTTTGATATAATTAAAAATAGAAAATTAATTGCATTTAATTGTTGTAGAAAAAAAACAATGTTATAATTTTTTTTTTGTTGTTTAACAACTCATTAGAAAGTACTTATTTTTTTATTTCAAATTAGAAACATAATTTATTAGTATTATTTAAATTATTTCGAATATTAATTTTCAACTTAATTGATATATAATTAAGTGTAAAAATAAAATATTTAAAATAATATCTAATTAATTATATTCTATTAATTTTACGTGAATTTTTTTCTAATAAAAATAGCAATAATCATTAGAATAATAATATTAATTTTTTTATTATTTTCAAATAGCTAAAAAAGATTAAATTTCAATAATAAAAATAAAATAAAATTTAGAAATTTATAAATAAAAATTGAAATATAATTACGTGTTTTTTTTTATTTTAATTTTTTTTCGAAATAGAAATAGTAAATGTCTTTTGTAACCGATAGAATACAACGTTTATCAATGACAGGAAAAATATACAGAAGAATTATGCTTGGGGTAATGATGTGAGTTAAAAATCCATAGATCCCTAGGGGATTCGATCGATAACGCCTACACGACACGCAAAGTCACTCTCTCTCTGTATTAGTTTCATATATGATGCACTTTTGAATATATACATATACGCATTGCATTATTTAAATGCATTTGTATTGGTGAATCATAGCTAAGCTCTTCTTTTTCTTCGTCTTCTTCTTCACTGAGCCATATATTGTTATTTATTTTAATTTTTTATTTATTATTTAATACATTGCGTGAACAAGAAATTTAGCACGAGTCACGGATATCCTCTACAATGACTAACAAGCCTCATAACTAATTTTTTTTTTTTTTTATCAACTAGTTGTATAATCGGTAACATTTTTATAAATTTTATCATTCACAAACCGGAAGAAATTGCTATTTATAAAATTGACAAAAAATAAAAATAAAAATAAAAGAAATTTCTTAATTTTTTTATTTAAATAATAATGAAAAATTAATTTTAAAAATATTTTCATTAATTTTTAGTATTTTTAAATTATTTGTCGATAAAATTAATAACTTTTTATGATTTTTTTATTGACAAAATCATTATTGTTCATTGGCTATTAAAATTTAAAAAAAAATCATTGAAAATAGTTGAATTTTGCTAGTCTGATTTCATCCTCAAAGTAACAGATACTTGTGTAATAAAATTCACACTCATAACGTCATAAATAATAAAAATAAAATCATAAAAATATAAATAATAAAAGAAAAAAAAATATATATATGGGCATACATCCACGTGCAGGTATAGCCAAGTTATCACAACGTAACTCAGTGGACTCGTTGGAAGGTATATGTACAAGTATGTAAAAGGCCGATGATCCTGCGTAAAGATTTCTGATTCTTGCCTGAAGCTTATACACAAGCAGTATCAAGCCCATCGTCATAATAATTCTGTATTGCTTTTATTTTTATCATATCATTTTCTCACATTTATAATAATACAAATATACATATACTGCCGTACACATCAACATTTTTATCAAACAAATTTTGTTTAATCCTTTTTTTTTTATTTATTTTTTCAATCACAAATATTCAATGAATATAAATTATATTTAAAAATTAAAATACACACACGCATCTTGTTGCAATATTTTTTTTGATACAACACGTAACACCAATATCATCAATCCAATATACAACAAGTTATATGAACGAGGTAGATAACGGTTATTTTATTTTTATTTATACCATCAAACAAGAATGCATTTTACATTTGATTTTATTTTTTATTATTGTTTTTTCTTCTTGCTTTTTTTTTTTGATAGATAAATTAAATATCTGTAGAAATTTTCTTTACTGGCACACTTGAGATTAAGAATTGTTCTCGTCCTTGGCCTTTCATTGTTCATACGCATATTTTCACGTTTATTTAAAATATCATGTATCCTTCATGTGTCAAAAAAACAAATTTTTTTTAACATTTTTTTTATACAATTTACCGCAATAAACACATGCCATATACTTTCAAAAACGGTAAATTGTGCATACATGCAAAATTTTATATATAAAATAAATTATGATATTAAAAATATTAAAAAATTTCTCTTTGTCTTGAATATTTGATGGTTAATTTTCATCTAGAGATTATTTTACTTTTTTTTTTGTTATTTTATAATTGAAAGGGTTGAATTTTAATAATCATAATTTGAATTTATTTTTTTTTTCAATAAGGGCTTTGCTTATATTTTATTTATTATTGTTTAAAAAGTATTTTGTGGATTTTTTTTTTTTGATAAATATAAAAGGTTTTGAGTTGAATGAAAATATTAAATGATTATTTATTCGAGTCATCTTGAATTTTTTTATAGAAAATGATTTATTTATTTTTTAAAAATTCATATAGTTTCCAAATTTGTTGTTAATTTTTTTTAATAATTTTATTTAGAAATATCGGCGTTAAATAATGTTTAGAAAGTAATTTAAATTAATAGTAAATTTATTATTCATTTTAGTAAATAAATAATTTTTCAGTTTAAATAAATTTATAGCAACAAAAATAGAAAGTTAGTTATTTATTTTATTTGACAATTTTATAAAAATTATGAAATAATTTATATGCATAGATAATAACTTTGGGCATAGCCTCATGAAAAATTTTTCCAGCTAAATTTGTCTCCCACGTACGTCATTGAATACTTGATGATTATTTGTTTATAAAATTTATAAAATTTATAAATAATGCATGATTAACTATTCTGCATTGTAATAATTATTTAGATTTAAATTCTTTCAATAATTATGCTAAGGAGAATTTTAAAAAGCATCTCAATCGTCGCGATTATACTTTGTGATTTTTGTTTTTTTTTATTCGAAATGGATTTGAGATTGCAATAATGGAAATTAATATACATAAAGTTATAGGTCAACCTACGTGAAACTTGATCATCATGTAAAATAAATACAAATCTATCTATTTTTTATTATAAATATTTTTTTAAATAAATATTTTCATTATGTTTTAAAAATAAAAATTAAAGAATTTTTTCTTAAAAAAATTTATAAAGTTTTAAAGTTAATATTTAACAAAAAAATATTAATAAAAAATTTAAATTTATTAATTTTACTTTTACTATTAGCTATCCAACTATAAAAAAATCAACAATTTTTATAAATAAAAAATTTAACAAAATAAAAGAATTTAAAAACAAAAAAAAAAAAACTATTAATTCTCGTGAGGAAAATATTGTAATTTGACTACATTAAAAAGCCTATAATAAATAAAAGAAAAAATTTTATGAAAAGATCAAAGAGTCAACGATCATCTTCATTAATATATTATTCCATAATTATTATTATTTTCCAATCGATAGAAAATCAAAGATGAGTGTTGTGCATACAGTCGGTTACACACTGAGTAAACCGGACACCGACTCGACATTATCAGAGAAAGCAGCTTTCAATATTTTTTTATTTTAATATAATCCATATACAAATATGTACACTTCCCTCTCAGTTACACATATTATAAAAGTTACATAAAATAAAGCAAAAGTGCCGGCTTAAAATACAAAATCAACTACAAACTGAGCAAAAAATTCCTCAATAAAAAATATATAAACAATAATAAATTAATATTTATCAACAATGGCTACATATAAATTCAAACTAGAAAAAATAACAACAATTACTATTATTATTAACAAATTATCCGAGTTCAAAGACATTAATAAAAATTCTTTAAATTATCTAAAAATAAAAAATCCTGGTTAATAGAATAATAGATTAACTATATTTAGGAAAATATATCATAATTAACGAATATATGTGTACAGCAAGTGGTCAAGTTGGTAAAGCGCTCAGTTGACAGTTCTGAGATATCGACTATTCGGGTTCAAGTCCTGAGTAGTGAAAAGCTTTCGTTATTTACATTGAGACAGTTCAAGACAGTTTAACTTGTTGAAGGAATCTAATCTGGCGTATCAGGCGAATACCTCCTGGCATAGACCGAGTTGCGTCGAAGTCGTCACTTGTTCTACGCCAGGATGTGTTGGCCCCAAATGCTGTGGATATACATTTTTTTTATTTTTACAAAAAACATAACAACAATGGCTACATATAAATTCAAACAACAATTATTATTATTATTAACAAATTATTCGAGTTCAATGACATTAATAAAAATTCTTTAAATTATATCTAAAAATAAAATATCCTGGTTAATAGATTCACTATTTAGGAATATATATCATAATTAACGGAAACATGTCAACATAGCAAGTGGTCAAGTTGGTAAAGCGCTCATCTTTAAGCGATCGAATATTTGGGTTCAAATCCTAATTGATCGGACTTTTCGCTGTTTGCATTATGACAATTTATGTCACATGAATCTGATCTGGCTTTTCAGGTGAATACCTCTTGGCATAGATCGAGTTGCGTCGAAGTCGTCACTTGTTCTACGCCAGGATGTATTCGCCCCAAATGCTGTGGATACATTTTTTTTATTTTCACAAAAAACATAATAAATTAATATTTAACAACAATGACTACATATAAATTCCAACTACATAATATAACAACAATTATTATTATTATTAACAAATTATCCGAGTTCAATGACATTGATAAAAAAAATTTTTGAAAATAAAATATGACTTACTTCTCACTCAATCATTTTTAGACAATGAATATAAAACCTTTTTTTTTTTTTATTTTTTAACGATTATATAGCTTCAGTACTATTGTACATGTATTTATTAACAATTCGTATTAATAAAAAATAAAAAAAAAATTTATATAAAATAAAACTATGAGTCTCTGACAAACGCGAGTATATGACAATGGATGACCCTGAACAGGCAGCACATGAAAAGGTGTCCGAGGATAATCGTGTGTGGTTGTATGTAACACATAGTAAAAAATAAAAAAAATTATTATTTATAAAAATAGCAAGAGAGAAGAGAGAAGAAGAGAGAAGAGATATTAAATAAATGTACATCAACGAACTTGTATGATTTCTTTGAAGGTCACATTAACGACATTTCATGTTTGCGTTCAATTTAAAACGTTAAAAAAAATTAATAATAATAAAACAATAATAATCATAATTATTATTATAATAATAAAATATATTTGCGCACTGGTTTTATATGGATTTGAAGACTTCAACACTTGTGTTGAAAAAAAAAAGATAAATGTGACGATACTTGTGAAGATTTTTTTATTATTTAAATTTCATTTTTTATTTAAATTTATTTATTTATTTTCAGAGCTTTTAATATAGACTTTTTTTTTTTGATTTTTTTTTAGTAATATTGTTATTATTATAAGGTTTTTTATGTTAAATAAATAAATGAATAAATTAATGTAGTTTTTGAAGGAGATGTGTAGGCAGATATAATGATAATTTTATTTTTTATTTTTTCATTTTATTTTATTTTATTTGTAAGTAAATAAAGTAATAAGTGGATATCAAAAAATATAAAAAAATAAATAAATATGAAATAATAAATAAATGATTCACCATCTCAATTAAGAGTGTGATGTTGAATATCTTCGGTAAATGAGAAAAGAGTTATTTGAAAGTAGGCAAAAAGGTAAGGCCGGTCAAGAATTATCCAATCAATCATATCTTTCAAGACATTTCCTCAATCTAAGTGGGCGTGAGCAATCATTTGCACACATTCTTCTTCTTATTATTATTTATTTATTTAAATTGTTATTATTGTACTGAAAAGAATATTATTATAATATTTAAAGTTAATTTATAGATAAATTATGGGAAAGTTAAAAATATGTGTTGACAAAATTTGAGAGAAAAATTTTTTGATAAAATTTTAATAAAAAGTTTTAGAGATGTAATAAATGTATAAAATTATTTGAAAGTGAAATATACAGATTGAATGAAAAGAGTGTTTAAATGGTAATAAAATAGTGTTTGTATTTTTTTTTTTAAATAATTGTTAAATAAAATTGAAAAAAAAAAAAAAGAAAATTTTTGGAAAATTTAAATATGAGCTTAGATGAATTTGAATGGAAGAAAATGGATTATATATTTTTAAATAATTAGATCATGTCTGTATGAATAAGATCTTTAAGAAAATATATATAAGATCCTACCAAGTGTGTAAGATCATTAAGGATGCGTAAGATCCTTAAAAAAAAAAAGTAAAAATATTAACAAAATTGAAGTTAAAAAATAATTTAAAAAAATAGGATCACAGCATAGGATTATTGAAAGAAAAACTATATAAACTAGATAAAATAGGATCTAAAAAAAATATAAATCAGAATATATAATCAAAAAAAACAAAGTTTTTCTGATAAAAATTAAACTAGATCTGAGAAAAACAAAAAATCAGCTAAATTAGGATCATTTTTTGTTTTATGCTTGGTGCAAGTTGCTTTAAATATACGTAAATACAACATACCAATTTGGCGTAAAAGACCTTTATCGAGATATTTTTTTATTCTCTCTCTTCACTATTCAAAAAAAAAATAAATAAATAAATATATTTTATATAGCATATAATATACAAGTGCCTCCCGTAACTTCCATCATCAACTACAATAATAATAATAAAAATAACAACAACAACAACAACAACAAAAACAACACACCCATATAATATGCAACATCAAGTATTGCTTCTCTCCAGTATCATCAGAAAATTTACAGTGCTATATATACAATATGGAATTTCACGAGAGCAAAGAAAAAAGATATAAAGGAATTTAAACTTTTCAACTGATCGTAAAATCTGACACTCTTTTATTTTTTCATTGACATTGACGAGCAATATTTTTTTTTTCATTCAGTTATATACATTCAACGATAAATAAAATATAGAATTTTAAAATATATAAATCAAATGGATAAATATAATATTGAAATGTGAGTCCACACCTACGTAACAACATACATTTTAGCCAAAAAATTTATTGAATAATTTAATTTGTCATTTTAATTTGACAAAAAAAAAAATGATATTTAATTTATAATTAAAATCAAAAATATCATGAAATCAAAGTATGTATTCTTTAAAAGATTATTTATAATATTTTTTGTATTTAAAAAAATAAATTTAATATGAAAAGTAAAATTAAAAAAAATAAAATTATACAAATGAAATTGACAGTTGTTTTTACAACTGTCTGGACTCTCGAGTAACATTATTTTTTATTATCACATTACGTATATAGCCTCAAGATTTCATCAAGCACATCAAGATGTTGTTGTTGTTGTTGTTGATGAAGACAACACTCAACTGTCATGAGAGACATATTCACGTCAAATGTCACGTGTATTTATTGCCACGCACGTGCACACGCACCTTGTCAGTTAGATAGTCAACTTTAACTTGTTTGTCAATCAATCAATCTTATTCAACAACTTAAAAAAATATCATACAAATTACGATAATTATTGATAAAAACATCTTGATTATATCTAAATTGTTTTTACAATAAATATTTTTAAAATAACAACAATACATTGTGTTAAATTACATGAATAAAATAAATAAATCAAATAATTTTTAAGTTGATTTTAAAACAAGATAAACATTTATTGTTAATTAATTTGTTTTATTTATAATAAACACTATTATAAATTAAATAAATAATGCAATATTTTGTTCATTATCTTTTTTTTTTTTTCACATGTTAAAATTAATTTTACATTTCAGTTAAAAATTTACTCGTGAAAATTTTTAAAAAATTATTATTCCATTGTTTATTTATACAAAATTATAATAATCAAATTTTAATATTTTTTTTTTCTTTCTCAAGATGAAAATAAACTGATACTTTTGTGTGCAGTATTTTTTTTTTTATTGAGTATTTTTTTTTGAATAAATAAAGACAAGATAATGATGAGAAAAATTTATTGAATGTAAAGTTGATATCACATTGATGAGTAAGTACATTATCAATTTTTTTTTTTTTTTAATTTGACGTGTTTGTATTGTAAAGTCATTGACATAATGCAGAAATTTTTCAATGAAACAAAATAATACTTTTTCTTTTAAATGAATTCATTTATACATTAAAAAAAAATTCAACAATTATTTAATGATTTTACCCACTTTCATATTGATTGTTATTAATTGTAATTGTTATTTAAAATACATGATTATTTTAAAACTCAAAACATCACGGTAAATATCATTAGATTAAATCTAAACTATTAAATATTTTATAAAAACATTTTATCGTTATCTCAAATTGAATTAAATATTGTGAAATTATTTGAGATATTTACCTTGAGATGTAAATGACCTTTCTCAATATTTTTTATTTATTTTTATTTTTCTTTTATATCAAAAGAGAAAAAAAAAAAGTTATAACTAGTGAATATAATTTTTAAAATGATTTAAAATTGATATAATAAAATAATTTCATAGCTATTATTTAAATTTTGAAATACTTAATTCAATTTGATAATTTTTTTGTAATTCAAAACATCATTTTGTCATTAATAAATAAGCTTTTTAGGATAATTTATATTCTCCGTGATTAAAAATTAAATTGACATAAAAATAAGCCAAGTAATTTTGAAAAATTATGAAATGTGTTAAATTAAATTGAGTGTAATAAAAAATTAAACTAATCGTTTAAAATTAATTGGCGCCAATAAGATAGTAGCGTCATGGTGTTTAAAATATATAAATTTATAAATTTAGCCCACGCAATATATTTAACCTACGCTTTAGAAAAAAATAAAAATTTTAAAACAAAAAAAAATAAGCGTAGGCTTAGCACTCGATATGATTCGAGTCATTAATTACAGAAAGAAAAAATCAGCAAATACCTATATATATAAATTCATATAAAAAAAAAAAAAATTATCAAAGAAGAAGAAGATGAAGAAGAGAAATAATTTAAAAAACAAAGATTATTGAAGAAGCAAAATTAATGATTAATGCGAATTTCAATATGTCGTAATTTTATTATGAGCGAAAGTCTTGAAAAATATATTTCGCCGACAAAAGTCGTTTTCGACAAGGCCGAGGTCTTGTTACATAATATCTTCCTGACTTGTGAGACAAATAAACAAAACAATAATATAATAAAAAATAAAAAAATTTTTATTTTTTGTAGGATATAAAATTGTATATGTTTGTTGACCCTTGTATGATCTTGCCTATGTTTTAATATATTCAACAAATCATATGTATTATACTATTTTAAAAAAAACCAACGTAGATTTTTTCGATGGACAAAATATCATTTGAAAAAGTATTGTTTTAGTTTTTGAAACAATTAATTAGCCGAAGGTTTAATTGCAAATTAAATACTACGAAAAAATTAAACAATTTGATGTCAATTTTTTTGTAAAAAGAAATTTTATTTTTTATGAATAAACAAATCTATATTTAAATAAAATCCGTCACTAGTATAATTTTCTTTTTTTGCAAATAAGCCTTTTTTATAAATAAATAAATATATCTAATTAATTTAAATAATTTAAACAACAATATAAAAAATACAATTTATAAAAAAAATAAAATAAAAGTTGATGATTCTTTGTCTAGGAAGAGTACTTTATAAAAATATAATTTATCTGATAATAGTCTCACTGATGATAGACAATCATCTTGGCATGATGATCCACACACACATAGACAATATAAAAAATTTTATCTAGTGTTGTATACTATTTCAAAGACAGCGTGACGTCAAGTTATTCAAACGGTTAAAGAAAGTAAAAGCCAATGGCCTCGTCATTCCTGCCGGTATGTATTTTGTCTCAAATGTCAATCTAACAATATTTTTTTTATATACATTTTCCTTTCCTCTTTCGTCTCACTATCATGATATTTTACCTCTCTCTCTATCTCTTTTTCTTTCTATTTTCACATGACAATTATAATTAATTATTAATTTCTATTTACTCACTTGTTTACAATGCCAAATTAAATATGACGATCATCATTATAATTGACACTTGCACATTAATTAAATTATTAATTTATAATATTTTAAATAACACTTGTATATTATAAATACATTTATTTTTTTTATTTTTTTATATAATTTATTTAATTTATAATGTTAATGAAAGTTTATTTATAAAAACTTGTTTTGTGATTTTGCTTGATGATAAAAACGTGATGAATTTAAATGAATATATTTGCTTGGTTTTTTTTTAAATTTATTTTTCACCTAGATGAAAGACGGATTAAAACAACTCACGGGATGACTCGATGTCTATGGTCTCGAAAGAACTGACAGTAAACTCCGTTCACCTGGGCAATGATACACCCTACTACTACAACCAACAACAACTTGGTCTTGATACTAGGTAAATATTATATACTGACAATATTCAAAGACCAAACTGTAACTAGGAAAATTATATTTTGCTGATGATGATGATGATGATGGTGATGACAATTACTATTTCAATTTGTACTTTGTCTAATTAATTGTCATCAATAACCAGACTGTTGATTAGAGCTGGAGAGTCATTTAAATTACATATTTTTAAATTATTTTTTGTTTTTTAAATTAAGCGATTAATTGGTTGACAATATTCATTAGTTGTTTCCAAAAAAATATTGTTTAAAATTGATTATTTTTCTTTTGATATAATTAATTTGAAAAATATGATTTTTTAATTTTTAAATTAGTGAATTCTTGTTTTGTTTTTTAAAATTTTCTATAGAAAAAATTACAATAATCCACTGTTATTAAATATAGTTGCAGATAAATAATATTTTCAAGATGTTAACTTGTTGCTTCAACGTGAGAACAATCAAAACAATCGATAAGCCAAAAAAATCATTATTATATTTTGAAAATCGTGTATTCGTGATGGGCTATTTTTCAATTTTTCAACACGAAAGTATAGTTATAAAAAGTTTAAGAAAATAGTGGTCATCAGTCGTGCAAATCGATACAACATTATGTACAACAGGTAGATAAACATTAAACAATTAATTCTTCTTGAAAAAAAAAATTATAAATAACAATAACACGTATATAATTTATATTTCATATAAATCAAAATAATATTAAAGCTTAAACTATAAATAAACTCGATAGTAAATAAATATTTTTGTAATAAAAAATTATAAATAAAAATCGAAAAAGTATATATGAGCTACTGCTTTTTAAAAATTGATTGGTATCCTATTCGCAAAAAATAATAAAAAATAAACACAAAAATAAAACAAGAATATTAAAATCACAAAAAATAAAAAAAAAGTATTAAATTTTAAAAGGGTTCTTGAACTCGCGTTGATTTATATAAAACATCTCCACGTTTTTAGTTGTGTCGTTGTTTAGTGTTATATATTATTATGTATATAAAAGAAGACCCAACACACAAGCATCATATATCCAAAGGCTAAAAATCAAATATCAAGATGAAAGAGAGAATAAAAATAAATTCAAAAAAATATGTATATACAAATGAAATAAAAAAATAATAAAGAAGCATATTGATCGTGTCGATTAAACTTTCACGTGGATCTCATTTCTGCAACACTCACATCACTTGTTGAAGAAAAAAAATATAAATAAATAATAATCTTAAATATGCTAGACATTAATGATATTTTAAATATCATTCCATTCGACAATATATAAATCGATAAATAAAAAATGTAACGTCATTTTATTTACTGTTAAATTAATTTGTTTTTTTTTTAAATGCTGCAACTATTTTTGATTTTTATTGTTCTTAAAATTATTCAAGGCGAGGATAAATTAAATAAATATTTTTATTAATTGATTAACAACTTTTAAATATTATTAAATGTATTTAAAAAAATTTTTTTCTATTATTTACAATGATTTGTTTGTTAATTGATTAATTTAATTTGAAAAAAAAATGTATTTATTTCTGTTTTTAATTTAAAAATTTATCTTCAAAGATACAGAAAATAAAATATCAAATTTAAAGAATAAAAAGATAATATAATTTCAAATAAATAAATAAAATAAGAGAGAAAAAATAATAATGAAAGTGCAAGTTGAATGAATTTAACGCGTCAAAGATTCACATTAAATGATTTTATTATTATTACTGGTAAATTAAAAGTGCTTGTCATCAAAGAGAACCGACTTGATGATCAATTTTTGACTACCTACACTTGCGAATAAAATAACAAGTTAAAAAATAAAATTACAAATTGATAATAAAATAATATAGCATTTTAAAATATATAAAATTTGCAATTAAATAATTTTTTTTTTTTACTCAATTTTTTATCAAAATATTTATAAAAAAATTTTGTTGAATCTTTATATATGTTACGTTTTTTTTATATAAATGACCACTTTCACAATTTACTAACATTCACTTTTGTTTGAAATATTGAGTCGTTTTTTTAACTTCACAGAAATTATTTAAGAGTCACCCAATAATTTACGAGAAAACAGGAAATTGATGGCTTCAAGATTTTAAACCCAGTCAACATATATGATGAAAAATAAAAAATAAAATAAAACATGTATAGATAAATAGACAAAAAAGAGAATGTAAATATTATTTTTAAATAAAAAAAATATTACGTATTTAATGATCAGTAATTTTTAAAATAACGCATCAATTTTCACTTTTTTTAAATTAAATATTTAAAATTCAAACGTGACATTCAATTTTATTTTTAATAGATACTTAAACACTTAAAAATTAATAACAAAAAAAAATTGAATAATCATGTAATGACGTTTTCAAAATAAACTAGCACTAAATCAAAAAAAAAATAAATAAATAAACAACATACTTTCATCAAATTTAAATCAATTAATTAATATATACTTGAAGAACATTTATTTATTAAACAACGTTCCAACAATTATTTATAAATGTCAAATATTCAATCAGTTTTGAAATGTAAAAATAAAAAAAAACTTGCTGAGTGATTAACATGTTAAAAAAACATTTAAATTGCACATTTATTTATAAATTTTTAACGCAATAATATTGCTAAAATTAAATCCTAGAAAATTTGTCAATTTGTATATTTTTTTTCTTCCCAAAATGACGTTAAAAAAAATTATCAAAATGATTTTTATTGCTGCATTATAATGCGGTTGACAAGTGCATTTATAATTTTTAAAATGACAACTTCCTTCCATAATCCTTTTTGATATCTCAATTTTTCTTTCAGTTGATCGAGCAAAAAGTAAAAAAAAATAATAAAAAAGTATCAATCAAACGACGGAAACGATCTCAATAACGTGGGACGTAATTTCACCTGGAATCTCTAGGCTAGTACAGACTAGTATACACACAGGTATATAAACATAATAATAATAATATATAAGAGAGTAAAGGACCTTTGGGTAATGAACACATGCAGACAACCTGCTTCGCCCACATGTTTATTTACCTTTTGCAATTCCGTATATGCAGTCTTATATACTCTCTCTCTATCTCTCTGTGTGTGACGTTATTATGTTTGAAAAAAAATAAATAAATAAATAAACACCACTTAACCCGTAAGTTACTGACCAACATACAAACCCCTTGGCTTTAAAAATTTATCAACAAAAAAAAAAATAAACAATGTGTATTAACTAACAAACCAACTGACAATAAAAATCTTATATTATTATTTCAACTTACCGGAAGTATTTACAATGAAAAACATTATCTAAATAGATGAAAAAAAAATACACAACAAGTTGATAAAAAATATTAATATAAATTAATAATCTCATCAATGTCAAATAATTTATAATAACTAGAAAAATATTTGTTTATTTTGAAATTAAAAATACCATTTGAATTATATTGTTAATTTAAAAATTTTGATCAAGTTGTCCAAAGTCATAATATAAATTTCTTGTTGACTAAGCCCTTGTTGTGCATCCAACACCGTGGTCAGGATTAAATGTAGACTTTGATATCTCTTTTAGCCATATGCATCATGATGTTAAAAAAATAATAAAAAAATTATTTATTATACTGTGAATAATTCTGTCTTTATTCATGCAGTTGGAGTCTCATCTTCAAGCTAAATAATCATATGCCATGAGTTTTGCTGATTTTATTCTGTCTCTTCTGGTCTCTCCCACCTGGAGGGTAGCTAAACTCACGTTTTATTTGCATATATTAATATGTTACTAATGCTATTATACTTATTTTATTATTTATTTATTTTTCTTTATATTAATATTTACAACTTTTAACTTTTTTTTTATCATTCACACCAATTTATATATTCATATTCGACGAAAAATTGTCATTATAGTTTACCTTTTTTAAAAAAAACTAAATTCATGAATATTATTTTTTTTCTTCAAATAAAAATATACCATATTATAATGCATAAAATTTTTTTTTTTATTTTAAATTAACACTAGCTGTTTTTTTTTTTTTAAACAACTTTTTATAAAATTTTTGCAACAACTCCACGTAAAGCAATAAATTTTTTTTTTTAAATTTATTTTTTACTTGTTGAATACGTTTATTGAATTCAAAAATCGAATAACGAAAATAAATAAATTCAAAAGCAGATAAAGATATGAAATAAAGAAAAAAAAAATCAAGAACATATTGGTCTTTTATTTAGAGTTACATAATAATAATGATAATTGTTTTTTAAGTTTTTTTTTTTGTTCATTTTAATTCAACCAGGTGTTTATTCATTGGAGGTACACAAAATGAAAAAAAAAATAATAATCGTGGGCACATTGGAATTTGAATTTAGAATACAAAGCAACTTGAATATAATTCTTTTTTTTTTTTTTTTTTATTGTTGACACAATGAGTGCAATGATAATTTAAAAAAAAAAAAAAGAATGTAATTTTTTTATAAAGAAAATTGATGAATTTTATGAGTTTAAAAAATATTTAAACGAATTTAATGATTAAAAAACTATTGTTTAGATAATTATTATTGTTTTTATAAATATTATCGATTCAAAAAGCAAAAAATAAATCCCATCATTCACCGAATGAGGCCCCGGGGAGAATCGAACTCCCGATCTCCTGTTTACTAGACAGGCGCTTTGCCAACTAAGCCACGGTGCCGGATGAAAGGTGGTAGAAATTTACTCTTGTTAAACTATTTTCTATTCAATAAAACATAATAATAAATTTATATATTTATCATTTATTTATAACAATAAAAATTTTATATAAAACTAATTTTTAAATTTAATTTTAACTGTAAATTTCAAAAAAATAATTACAAATTTTTAAATAATTTTTAATTTATTTTTTTAATTAACAAATAAATTAATAGAAAAAAAAAATTACATAATTACAAATAATAATATAATATTCTCTTTGTTTATTTAATATTTATTTTAATATTTATTTATTGTAAAAAAAAAATTCAAAGTGCATTTGAAATAAAAAAAAAATGAGTGACAAGTTGCAGGTCAGTGTTTTTTTTTAAATTAAAAGCCTCAGGTGACATGCATTAACGCTTATAATTTTTTTTTGATGATTATTATTATTTTCAATAGATAGTTTATGCAAGAAAACCAGTGGATTATTACGTGGGAGCACTGTGAAATGCCTTGTTCATATTAAAAGTATTTAAAAAATGATAATTATTTGTGATCAAGTATATATTTTTTACAACACAGCAATGGAATATTCATGTCACGCATATTTTCTGATTATGAATGATAATTCTTAACACCATACTCATAAACTATTAATTACCTGTGATCCCTGGGGCGAACAACTATTATCGGCAGCTATATAGCCACCTATTTCAAGATGAGACAAGATTCGTTTTGGCGTCACATTCACAGTAGACTTTTATCATTTTTTTATTAACAAATATATTTTTATTTTTTTTCAATTTATTGTTCAAGTTATTGTTCAAGTTTGACGGGGTTTTATATTTATTTATTATTGATATATTATATTTGTGCAGTTTTATAATAATCACATAAATNTAAATATTATTTTATTTTTTTTTTTTGGATTATTAAATAATTATTTATTTTGGCCTTTTTTATATTTAATTAATCTTTTTATATTTTTTGGACTTTAAATGTCAATTATTATTACATAAATTTTATGTTTATTGATTTATAAAATTTATGGAATTTTTAGAAATTTATTTTTTTTCATTGATGAAATAAAGATTTATGGTTTTTTTGGTATTTAAATAATTTTAGATTGTAAAATTATAAAATTTTTAGATATTATTTTTTTAATTAAAAAAATTAAGAATTATTGTTTTTTTAAATTTAAAATGTTAATTAATAGTTAATTTTAAATTTTATATCAAATAAACTATTACAAAATGTTTTTTCTATGAAATTTTTGAAACATATATTTAAATATTTAGAGTAATTTAAACGTCAATTTATATGAATTATAAAATACGATAACGATAATCTGTACTATTAAAATTATTAACAACAAAAAAAAAAAACCAATAAAAAAGTTGAAAAAATTAAGAATAAATGAGACACTTAAAAACAACTGGAAGTCACGATAATCGTTGATGTTTTTTTTTACTATTATTTATTTATTTTCTTGAGGTATATTTACAAGATAAATTATCATTACTCATCATCAAGATACGTGATCTTACAAACAACTATGACGACAATAATATTTCCCACTATTTTATAATGTCATTGACCCTGCCTCACTTTCATTCATCAACTCATTTTCATTTGAGAAAATAATAAAATTAATAATAGCAAAAAATGAAAGCAGCTATATATTATTATATATATTTAATTGAATAATTATGAGGCTAATGTTAACTCACTACTCACATTGACATTGAGTGGGAAAATTATTTTTTTAAATTATTATTTTTAATATTTAATCGTTGGGTATTTATACGAACAAAATATATATATATATATTTAATACATGCATATATATACATATAGATTTTCTATTCTCGTTATCCAATTCACCTCTGAAAAATACGAGCTAGCATCATTTGATTTATTGATACTACAATGTACAAAACCTTATGCTCATCTTGCTTGAATATAACTGGCTGAATATCTTTTTACTTTGCCAATCGATCAACGATAAATCATTTAAGTATTATCGAAGCCAAGTGATGCTTTTCTTGCGTGTCTCACGCAAAAATTTTTACTAATAAAAAAAATTATTATAATCTAAACAGTCAAATGAATAAACTAATCAATTAAATTATTTATATATTATTGTAAATTAATTTTAAAAAATTAACAACAGAAATTAAATATTAAATAAATTAAATATTTATTTCATTTATTATTTAAAATATAAATTGTATATTTAACCAACAATTTGATGACTTGTAAAATCAATTTTTAAGTACAAAGTAATTAAATAAAATTCCAGGCTTTAACGAAGGCAAGTGGAATGAAAATGATTTTTAAATGTTAAGATAAACGTCGGTATACACCTGAATAGAAGAATAAAAAATATTTTATTAATTCCATGATGAAGACTGTAATTATCACAACAACTATTTGTACAACTTGACAATGTGAGAACATCTCGACAAAGTTGAATAATATTTAAAAAATCAAAATCTTTATTAAAAATAATATAAAACTAAATAAAATTAAATAAATAATACTTGTAAATGAAATTTATTAAACAATAAATTAAAATAAATAAATTATTATAATTAAATATATATTTTTTTAAATATTTTTATAATGATTATTATTTGTGAAAGAAAGTAAATTTTTCATCTTAATTATAAATATTTTTTAATAGACAATAAAGACGTTATTTAAAATTAGTATCACACGCAGTGTCTTTTTTGAATTTGATGAGTTTTAAATTATGCATTTGCATAAATTTTCTGATGGGTAAGCCAAAACCACAAAAGGGGTCATATCAAGATGAGATTTCCCACGACTTTGTTGTTACATGCCAAGGGTCCAACACTGATGACGCCTCGAGACAACATTATATACCAAAGATATTTTTTTTATTTTTATTTTTTATATATAATATTATTATTTAACATTTATTTTCAAGGTTAACCCTTTTTTTAAAAAATAATACTGTCAAGTATATTTGATAAAATTATATGACAAACAAAAAAAAGTTATTAAAATATTATTTTTAAAATATTTAAAAAAATAAATAATTGATTTATAATTTCTGGACTTGTATTTAGTTACTTGTGTCTTTTATATTTTTTTATTTATTTCAAAATTAATGAATTATCAAAATTTAATAAAAGAAAAATAAATAAATAAACAACAAATAAATTGACAAAATTTATTTTTGATTTTAAATAAAATTTAAATTTTGTTTAACACAAAAGACAAAAGTGATTTTTCCAAGCAAATAATATAATTTTGAAAAATTAATTTTAAGAAAAGAATTAAATAAAATATTAAAATGAGTAGAATTATTTCAAAATTATTTATTTCATTCAGTCAAAACTAGTGATAGCGTTCGTATCGTAAATAAAATCAACTCGAAAAATATTTTTTAAATTCAAAAAAGTTGTGGTTAAAAATTAACAAATAATTTTATTAAAAAACAAATTATTAAAAATTAAATATCAAAGAAAAAGTTTAAAAATTAATCATGTCGTTTTCATTGATATTAACAGCCGTATTATTTTTAATATTTCTAAAAATAATTGATCTCAGTGTTAATTATTATTTTTGGTACAAAAAAGTTTCAACAATTCCAATGGCACCAACAAATTTACCAATAATTGGTTGGCCTTGGGAATTGTATAAGCAAAAATTAGAAGGTAAAAATAATAAGTTGTTAATTTAAAAAAATAATTATTCTTCATTATCAAAGCTCAATGATTTTTTTCATTAAAATAAAATATTTATTTTGTTATTTTTTCATGCCTAGACATTGATGATTATCTTCAAAGTATTTTCAATAAATTTAAAGATGGAATATTTCGCACACAAATGGGAACAACAACAACAATTCACATAAATAATCATAAATTTGCTGAAATAATACTTCGTGATCCAAAGCATTCAACAAAATCAAATTTTTATAAATATTTTGAGCCATGTTTTGGACTTGGCCTCTTGAATTCATCAGGTATTTCGATGATTAACCAAACAAAAGTATCAATTAATTATTAATTTTATTTTATTAATCAACAGGAGATAAATGGAATCATGATAGAAAATTAATGACACCTGCATTCCACTTTGGTATTCTAAAAGAATATTCAAAAGTCATGATAAAAAAAACAATTTTATTCAACGAATTTTTGGAGAAGAAAATCCAGACAATTGGCAATGAATATTTTGATGTTTATGATTCAATTGCAAATTTTTCCCTCAGTATTATTTACGGTAAATTTAAAAACAATAAAAATTTATAAATAACCAATTTAATTATGTTATTATTATTATTTATTATTTTTTTTTTTAAATAGAAACTGCCTTGGGAATGAGCATTGACACATACGGTGATAAAGAAAAAGATTACACCGATGCAATTCGTTCGTAAGTGATTAATAATAATTAAATTATTTATTATTATAATTTTTTATATTAAAAATAATATATTTTCAGAGTATTTGATTGTGTTACATCTCGAATAAGACAGCCATGGTTAAAATATGATTTAATTTATTATCAAACAGCTGAAGGAAAAAAATTTCAAGCTGCTGTTAAAATTGTCGATGAAAAATGTCTTCGTGTGAGTGATAAATACAAAAAAAATATTATTCAACTATTTAACAACAATTAAATATACTAAAAATAATAATAATAATTTTTTTTTATTATTATCTTTAGGTTATTAAGAAAAAAATGAAAGAATATAATAGCAGAAATAATCATGAAGCTGTTGAAAATGAAGGTAGTTAATTTTGTTGATTCCAAGTTAAATTTTTTATAAATATTTATAAGTAATATTGTTAATTTATGGTAGAAGAAGGAGGTAAAAAGAAGGCATTATTGGATATTCTTTTTGAAGCAAATGAAAGAGAGGAACGACCATTGACCATCAACGAAATTCGAGATCATGTTAAAACATTTATGGCTGGGGTAAGATGATAAATAAAATTTAACTAATAATATTGTAAGCAAAAATTAATTGTTTAAATTGTTTTTAATATATTCAAGGGTCATGATACAACAATGAGCTTGATGAATTGGTTTTTATTTTGTGTTGGTAATGATGATGATATACAAAATAAAATTCATCAAGAATTGGACAGTGTTTTTGGTGGTTCAAATGAAACTGTGACAACAGATGATATTACAAAATTAAATTATCTTGATAGAGTTATCAAGGAAGTGTTGAGACTTTATCCTGGTGGAGTTAGAATTGGCAGATATATTACAGAAGATGTTCAACTTGGTAAAACATTTATAAACTAATTTTATATTTTTTTATTTTGAAATTTTAATTATTTATTTTTGGATTTTTAAATAGATAAATATACTATTCCAAAAGGCTGTAATGTAATGATTCATATTAATCAGATTCATGTTGATCCAAAGTTATGGAATGATCCAAAAAAATTTGATCCAGATAGATTTTTAGTTGAAAAAACAGCCAAACATCATCCATTTGCTTATGTAAGTTATTTTTTATTTGTTTATAAGTTACATGGTGTTGTTGTTTGCTGATAATTTTTTATTTATTTTAATTAATTTTTATCATGTTGATTGCAGATTCCATTTTCAGCTGGTCCAAGAAACTGTGTTGGTCAAAAATTTGCAAATCTTGAGGCTAAAATTGGACTGGTTGAGATAATGAGAAAATGGAGAGTCAAAAGTCGTGACACTCATGAGTCAATTAAAACTTATTCGTCTATTATTCTTCGACCAACTGAAGGTATATTTTTAAAATTTGAAAAAAGACAAATACAANTTAAAATCAAAAAAAAAAAATACGTAGTGTAATTAAATAATTAATCAAGTTTTTTATTTTTTTAATTGTTAAAAGTTTGCTGGAAAAACGACATTAGATTTAATTATTATTAAAAGTTAACTATATTTTATTTTCTAAATAATTGATTCAAAAAAATTAAATGAATTCAATGCTATTATTTACCAAACAAAAATGTTTTAAATGTTAAATTTATGTACAATTATTTATAGTTTAATTTAAGTATGTTTATGTTTTTTTTTATAATGGTTTATTTAATAAATTTTTTAATTGTTTATAATTATCTATTGACTGGATAAAGAGATAATTAAGTTGTGTAAATTTTTAAACAAATAAATAGCGTGAATGATATTGAAAAAAATTCGACAAACTTTAATTGATTATTTTTTATTTAAAGAGTGAAAAAAAACTTTTTGAATAATATTTATTATCGTCATCTAGGGTCTTTTTGATCCATGGAACATAATGGTATACACGTGTATGAACATCAGGGAAAAATTTGCCACATCCAGCACCAGCAATGTATGAGACAATGCCAACTAGAATATCACCATCAATAAGTCCACTTCCACTGTCACCCTGGAAGTTTATGTTAATTTGTTTAGCTATGTATTATCATTGTTTTAATGGTAATTAATTTTCTTTACATAATATTATTATCATTTATCATTACTAGGTTCAAATTCATTAGGTTCAAATCGAAATCAATTGAATGAGCTAAATAGTGCATTATAGAATTTTTCGATTTCAATTTTATTATTTTTACAGCTACTAAACGCAACGAAGAATTGTTCTAAAAATTTACTAGATAATAGAGGGAAGAATTCTCAACAATTTAGGCACAAAATATCATGGAAAATATATATTTTTAGTGAAGATATAAATTTAATAAGCCGAAACGCAGTAAATGCATTATGTAATTTTTCGATTTCGATTTTAATAATTGTTTCCAACAATTAAACGCACTGAAGGAATGTCTTAAAAAATTATTACCAACAATATTAAAACTTACAAAACAAGCACCAGCACCATGTGGAGCATAAGTACAAATTTGTCTATCATAAATACGACGTCCCATTTGAATTTGACATTTTGAATTTTTAATAACTCTAGTAGATAATTTTCTCAGCAGCACTGGACGATATCCAGCTGTATCCAATTTTCCCCAGCCACACATTATAATATCACTTTCTTCTGGAGTATCACCATCAGGTAATTTAATTGGTCTTTGATTATTATTAAATTTAATATTCTCATCCAGCTAAATTATCAATTGAATTTGTAAATATTTATCTAGAGAAATTTTCCTGTCTCAATTCTTCTTATATGATATTTAATATTTTCTTACCCTCATAATTGCAATGTCATCTTCATACTTGTCATCAGAGTAATCTTGATGAATATATATTTTTTTAACACCATAAGTTCTTGGCCACCACAAACCGATGTCATTCGTTCCCGCAATAATATTTAAATTACTAAATTTTTTACTATGTTTTTGTACACAATGTGCTGCTGTCTAAAAATTAAAAATAAAAATAATTAAAATAATAAAATTGTTGATATAAATAAATAAATAAATAATTGATATACAATTATGTGAAGCTCATCAAGAATACTTCCACCACATATATACTTTGAATTTCTACGGATTGCAACGTGATGAGGAAATTCAGCAGCTTCACTTTCTTCACCATTTTTAATTCGACTCGTTATTAATTCTCCTACTTAAAATTTCATAATTATTAATCAATTTTTAATTCATTTATTATTTGTAAATTAAATACACTTACTGGAAATATTTATCAACAATAATACAATCGTGTATTTGTTGATTAAAAAATTATCAATAAAACACACACTGTCACAATTTTTTTTCATTTTTTAAATGGTAAATTTAACGCATCAACTTGCTAATGAATAAAAAATGAATCCACAAAATTACATAATTTCACGTATAATAAATAAAAAATTCAACAAAGACCTCGAACTTTTATCTGAGATATTGAGATAACGTATATTTTTTTTTTTCTCAAACAAATTAATTTGCATTATCGAAAAATAAATTAAAAATAACTAGGTCATTGGTTTTTTAAATTATATATCATGCTAATTATTGACCTAAAATAATTAACAATGATAAAATTCGAGAAATCAATTAATAAATAATTTAAATTTATACAAATTTATTATCAAAAAAAAATAGTAAATAAATAAATAAATAACCTTGACAAATTAATTTACATTTAGTAAATAATTTTTATTTTAAAGTTAACATAATTATTTATAAATAAATACTGATATTTATATATTTTTTTATTATTAATTTTAATTTTCTGCTATTGTTGTTTTTATAAATTTTAAATGTGTAAAAACACGTGTATAAGTGTGAGGTACATTTTGCAGACATTCTCTATCAGATGTTGATACAATTCCAATGATTGTATTTTTATAAACAAGTGGTCCTCCACTGTCACCCTACAGATGAATTAAAAAACAAATAAATCAATTAAAAATCTATATTGCAAAGTATTAAAAATTATATATAATTATAAATTCAATTAAAAGGAAAAATTTACTTTGCATGTTCCACTTCCGAGACCACTAAAACCACACAATTGTCCAGCACCAACAAGTTCACCTTGTTCCAAGCATTCCATTGAACTTAAAATATTGACACTTGTTTTTTTAAGAACAATTGAACTTTTACTGTCAATTGAAGTTCTTCCCCAGCCACTGACAACTCCAACAATTCCACTTTGTGTATTTTCATTTGGTAAATAAATTCTTGATTGAAATTCATTTTCTTTAATTGAATTTTTAAGCTGAAAATTAAATAAAACAAAATGTAAATAATTTTAAAATAATATTGTTAATGTTTGTGTTATTTTTTACAATTATTATGGCAATGTCATTTTTGACACGTTGGGTAGAAGCACGAGGTACATAGCCAGGATGTACAATGACATTATCAACAAAATGAACATTGGCCGGGCCATTGAGGGTGCTTGAACCCGAGACAACAGTGAGTTCAGTGAAAGGAGATGAAAATATACCAGCAATACAATGACCTGCTGTGAGAATATGTCGATCACTAATTATTGCACCACCGCAAATGTGTTGGGATGAACGTCGAAGTGATACTTGATATGGTAAATCAATTATATTTGAATCAACACCACCAACAATTCCATGGACATCTGTTGATTAAAATAATTATTAAAACATTTGTTAATTTCATTTGGCTTTCTGTGGATGAATTTATTTGAAAATTTCGATTCGAAATAAATACTAGTTAATAAATATAAAAAAAAAGAAATTAATTTTTATTTTTTGTACCTTGAATGAAGATGCTGCTGATTAATAAAATCATCAACTGGTACATGATTAATTACGTTAATTAAAATTGATTTTAAATTCAACTTAATATATACTCGAAAGGAAAAAAAAAAATTTCGAAACATCTGGCTTGTATTTGTTGACGTTTTTAAATATTTAAAAAAATATCTCATTAATATTCTGATGATTTAATTTTAATTATTTAACAAGCAGTATATTTAAATTATTTAATACTACATTGCTGTTTTTTATTTTTAATATTTAAGGTATAAAATAAATGTCATTGTAAAAATTCAATATGACACTTTATAAAGTACACAACAAAACAATTAACATTATTTATTAAAATCTAGTTTTTCAAATAAACTACAATGAAATGAATAATATTTATGACATAAACAACAATTAAATATTAATTTTAACTACAAAATTTATTTCTTATTTTATGTATGCAGGTTTTTTTTATGACTCTTTTTGTTAACACAGTATTGTCATGTTAATAACAAGCCAATGTTGAGTAATCAATTTATAAAAATATTAAATTCAATTTGCATGTAAATTTATGTATAATAATTAATTGTTCAGTATTTTCGTTATCCATGGAACAAATGAGTATACACGTGTAAAAACATCAGGATAACCAGTTGCACATCCTTTTTTTCCAGCTATCCATGATGCAATTCCAACCAAGGTGTCACCATCAACCAGTCCACCACCGCTATCACCTGTACATGCTCCTTGTCCATTTGATATAAATGTACAAATTTGACTGTCATTAATTTCACGCAATAGCCATTTTTTACACAAAGAATTACTAATTATTTTTGTTTCCAATTTCATCAAATCTGTTGGTAAATCATTTTTACCATTTGAATCTTTAGTTTTTCCCCAGCCACTTAAAGTTAAATTAGTATTTTCTGGAGTTTCTTGAGTTGGTAATTTAATAGCTTTTGTTACTGAATTAAAATAAATATTTTCACTCAAACTTAATATTGCAATGTCATTTTCAAATGATCCACTGTTAATGTAATCTTCATGAATATAAATTTGACTGACGTCATATGATTTTGGTAACCAAGATGATAAATCATTTGCACCAGTTAATACAGTTAATTCTTTTGGTGATAATTGTTGACAACAATGAGCTGCTGTCTATTGATAAATATTAAAATAATAAATTTAATAAAAATAAACATTTTATATACTTAGTATAAAATTAAGTAATTTTTTTATTTACAATAATGTGAATTTCATCAATTATGGTACCACAACATTTTAAATTTCCATTCATGTGTATTGCAACTGAGCTTGGAAGCTCACCTTCTTTAGCTTTTATTCCTTTTATTATTCTATTTTCAAGATTACCCAATACACCTTTAATTTAAAATAAATAAACTTTGTAATATTTATTATTAATATTTTTAAAAATATATATAAAACTTACTGGATATACTCAAAAAAAATATTAATTTTAAATTTTTCATGATGCTTCTTTTACACTTGGTAAATTAATAATGCATTTTATTGATTTCAATTTTTTATGTATCATCAGGTGACAAGAGTTTTTTTAAATAAATTTTTCTTTTTTTTTCTTTATTTAATTTTAACAAGAGTTTAATTTATTTTAATATTTACCAGTGTGTTAATTAATTAGTTATATTATTCACGCATAAATTCTTAACATTTTTAATAAATTTAAACTTGACTTGTTTGTATATTTCTTTTATATTTGACTTTAAGAATATTTCTCCTTCTTAAAGGGAAAACATCAAAATTCAAGAGAAAAAATATTTAACTTGTATTGAAATTAAACAATGAAAGAAATATATATTTTATAAATAATTAGAAAATATATAAAATTTATAAAATACTGTTAACTTTACAAAAAAATTAACAAATTAAAACAATAAATTTAAAAAAATATCTTGTTATTTATGTTTTTATATTTTTTTATGATAAAAATATTTTTTATAACTGTCAAAACAGTATATACTGTTAAAAATTAGGTATATAAATCGAATATTTCGAAAATTTTTAAAATTATATTTATTAAATCTAACTGACAATTTTTTTGTTTAAAAAATATGTTGTTAAAAATTATTGGATCCTTGGTTGCTCTAATTCCTGGTAGTTTTATATTAATTTCTTTCTTGCTAAAAATTTAAAAACGAAAAATTCAAGTTGATTAATTAATTAAAAATAAAAGATTCAAAATCTAGGTTCTTTTTTCTACTATTATATTATTTATTTGAATCAACAGTTGTATATGGAGAGCCTGCAAGTCAAGTTGTAGGTGGTCAACCAGCTGAAGGAAATGGATTTCCTTTTCAAGTATCAATACGAGCCCGCGGAATACACATCTGTGGAGGAGCAATAATCAGTCCACGCCATGTTTTAACAGCAGCTAGTTGCTTATCTAATAGAACTGATCCATCTGTTATGGCTGTTCTTGTTGGAAAAAATGGTCAAAATTCAGGACAAGAATATAAAGTTCTCAACTACAAATATCATGAAGATTACGATATCAATGAACCATATGAAAATGACGTTGGTCTTATCACTGTAAGTTTTAAATAATTAATCTTTTTAATTTTTTACCACTGCAAAAATATACAAGAAACAATAAAAATAAATTTTACATTATTTTAGATAGCGAATAATTTGCAGTTTAGTGCTACAATTAAACCAGTAACTTTAGCAAGAACTTTAAGTCCAATAAATTCAATAGTAACGGCAAGTGCATCAGGACAAAATGTTGAATTAACAATTGTTGATAATAAAGTTTGTCAAGATTATTACAATGTACAAATATATCCAGAACAAGTTTGTATATCTGGAGTCGGAGGAAAAGGTGTCTGTGTTGTAAGTTTTAAATTAACGCAAGTAAAATAATTAAAAACTTATAAATACAATTACTGAAATTATTTTTTTTATTTACAGGGTGAGGTTGGTGATCCAATTATTGAAAACAATGAACTTGTTTCGATTCTTTCTTGGGGAACACCTTGTGCAATTGGTGTACCAAATGTTGGCACACGAATATTCAGTTATATTTCATGGATTGAAAATGCCATGAATTCATAAACACCACAAAAAATAATACAACTGTATCACGTTGTCTTTATCTTCAATGTTAATGTTCTTATTGGAAAAACGAAAACTTAATTGGTCAACTTCTTTGACACTCGCTTTTATAAAATTTATTATTCTTTATTTCCTTCTTTGTTATCATAACGAAAAATATTTCTAGTATAATTATTTTTTTCATTGATAAGTTATCAATGAAAAAAATTATTATACGAAAAATATTTTTCGTCATAAAAAAGTTAACCTTTTATTTTATTTTATTTCAATGATAAAAAATATTAATTGTTTCCATTCGATATTTATTTCACCTGTGTATTTTTTTTTATCTTAATTATTTTCAAATGCAAATATTTATTCTTTCGTCATTCTAAAGGAAAAACATCAAAAGTCATGACCCACAATATTTAATTTGCGTCGAATTTAAATAAATAAAAAAATATATATTCAATAAATAATTAGAAAATATAAAATTTATAAAATAAGGAAAATTTACATAAATAACAATCATCTTGTTGTTTTAATTTTAATTATTGTTTTTATGATTTCTTTTTTTTTTATAATGAAAATATTATTTATTACTGTCAAAACAGTAAAAATTAAGTATATATAAATCAGATACCTGAGAAATTATTAAAATTATTTTTATTAAATTTAACTGACAGTTTTTTATTTTGTTTAAAAAATATGTCAGTGAAAATTATTGGATGCTTTGTTGCTTTACTTGCTGGTAAATTTATATTAATTTTTTTCTTAGCTAAAAATTTAAAAACAAAATATTCAAGATCTAAGTACATTTTTCTACGATTATATAATTTATTTAAATCAACAGTTGTATATGGAAAGCCTCCAAGTAAAGTTGTCGGTGGTGACCAAGCTGAAAGAAATGAATTTCCTCATCAAGTATCAATACGAGACCGAGGAGAACACATTTGTGGAGGTGCAATAATAAGTCCACTTCACATTTTAACAGCAGCTCATTGTTTTGTCGACGAGGATGAAAAAGTTAGTCTACCTCTTCCATCTGACATAGAAATTCTTGTTGGAGCAAACGACAAAAATTCACGTCTGGGACAAGAATATAAAATTCTCAAATACGAGTATCATGAAAATTACGAAACAAAAAAATCTGATCGAAATGACATTGCCCTTATCACAGTAAGTTTTCAATAATTAATTTACAATAAAAATTTTTTTCCATTGCAAAAATATAAAAGAAACAACAAATATAAATTTTACAATTTTTTAGTTGGAGAAACCATTGGTTTTTAGTGCCTCAATTAAGCCAATAAATTTACCAAAAAAAGATATTTCATTAAATTCAATAGTAACAGCTAGTGGCTGGGGGGCAACTGATTATCCAAATACAAAATTACCAAAACAATTACAAAAAGTTGAATTAAAAATTGTTGATAATAAAGTATGTCAAGATTCTCATAAAATTAAAATATATCCAGAACAAGTATGTGCATCTGGAGGTGAAGGAAAAGGTGTTTGTGTTGTAAGTTTCAAATAAACACAAGTAAAATTGCAATAATCTTATAAATATAATTATTAAAATTATTTTTTTGATTACAGGGTGACAGTGGTGGTCCAATTATTGCAAACAATGAACTTGTTTCAATTATTTCTTGGGGAAGACCTTGTGCAAAAGGTGTACCAGATGTTGGCACACGAGTATTTAATTATCTTTCATGGATTGAATATGCCATGAGCTCAAAAACACCACAAAAAAAATACAATTTATCAAAATTAAATTCATCAACAGATGACAAAATCTCACTACCAAGTCGTTGTCTCTACTTTCAATGTTAAAATTAATTTTAAATCTGTCAATAAAATATTTTAAACAAAGAAAATAAATTTTTTTTAATTATCATTTAATTTTCCAATTGGAAATCATTCATCAGAATATCAAGTGGTTTATTTAATCACATAAATATATATTGACATATTGATAATAATATTTAAAAGTCTGGACAATTTAATAAAACCCAATAACATTTCAATTAAAACAACAACACTGTTTTGTATAAAAAAAAAATGTTTAAATATTTTAAAAAATCCATATGTAAATCAAAATTTTTTTGATTAAACAAATTAATTATAATTTATGTCTGTAATAACAAAAAAAATTAATTTTATCAAAATAACAATCTACCTATATAAGACAATGTTTTAATAATATTAAATTAATAAATATTACAATTAATCATTATTAAAAATGATAAAGATAATCTCGTTAATATTTTTTTTATTATTAACAAATACACCTGGTGAGTAAAAAATTATTAATGAATAAAATATTTGATTATAAATTTTAAAATTTATAAAACAGGTGGACATGGAAAACCTCCAAGTAAAATTGTCGGTGGATATATTGCAAGTGCAAGAGAATTTCCATATCAAGTTAGCATTCGTTACAATGGTCGTCACATTTGTGGAGGTTCAATAATAGGTCCATTGCATATTTTAACGTGAGTTTAAATTATATTTAAACTATTGTTTTATTGTGTCGTTAAACTGTCAATTTTTGTTGATATTTATATAGAGCTGCACATTGTGTTGTGACTGGTACCATAAGATCACCTGTCAATACTTTACGTATATTTGTTGGAGCAACTGAGAAATATGGATTTGGTGAAGAGTACCAAGTGGCTACGTATAATTATCATTCTGGTTATTCATCAAAAACAAACCAGAATGACATTGCCGTTATTATGGTAATTATCATTGATTAATTTGCCTCTAATTAATTTATTAAAATGATAATTTACTTTCAGCTGGCAAGACCATTAATTTTTAGTAACTCAGTTAGACCAATAGGTGCTCCAAGATATGATACACCAGCTGGTACAACAGCAACAGCAAGTGGATGGGGTGCTTATGATTATGAATCAATTAATGAATATTATTCACCAAGTAAATTATTAAAAATTAACATGAAAATTGTTAGTAATGAAGAATGTGCTCGTTCTCATGTTTATCAAATTTTTACTGAACAAATTTGTGCATTTACTGCTCGAGGACAAGGAATGTGTATCGTGAGTTTGCTGAATTATTATAAAAATATATTTTTTAAAATGTACTAATGATGGATTTATCAACATAGGGTGATAGTGGTGGACCGTTGGTTGTTGGTGATCAACTTGTTGGAATTGTATCTTGGGGAAAACCATGTGGTAGAGCTCCAGATATTTTTACTCGTGTTTACAGGTTGGTCTATTTGATTAATCATATTTTTATTTAATCGTAATTTAATTGTCTTATATCATTTTTTTCTTTGATAGTTATTTACCTTGGATTAATAGGATTCTTGCATCACAAAGAGCAGCAAATAATTATTTACTTTATAAACAAAATTAAGCAATAGATCTGTTTTTTAAAATTTAATTTATTTATATAGTTTACATGTAAAATAAGATATTTAGTATTTTGAAATTATACTTTTAATCCAGCTATTGTAGTAATAAACACGACTGTAAAAAAAAAAATTGAAATTAAAATTAATTTATGTAAATTAAAAATCAAGTTTAAGATGTTGTTTTTATTTTAAAAATTACCTGTAAACATCTGGAACATTTTGAGCACATGGTACGACATAAGAAGCAATGCCAATAACTTCACCATTTCTAACAAGTGGTCCACCACTGTCACCCTGATAAAATATAAAATTTACATCACCAAAATTAAACAAATAAATAGTAATTAAATGTTAATTATCATTTAAATTCAACTTACATTACAAAGTCCAGTTCCTTTTTTAGAAAATGCACACATTTGTCCATCAAGAATATCGAAACCCATTAAATCCTGACAATTTTTCGATGAAATAACAGTCATTTGTGTTTTCATAATGTTAATTGGATCTAAACCATTTGGATATGACAATATTCCCCATCCACTTGCCATGGCAATTTCATCTGGCAATCCATCTCGTTCAGGTAATTTAACAGCATTCAAAAGTGGACTAAATACTAACTCTTTTTCAAGCTAAAAACAATTAATATCAACATTACAAGACTTGTGATAAATTACAGGTAAAAATTCATAATATTTTCGCTTTGAAACTAACAGTTAGTACTCCAATGTCATGCATCATCGAGTCATTGAATGTTCCAGTAAATTTTGAATGAGGAATGACTGATTTAATAGCACATGTTATTCCAGAACCTGGTACCATGGCATTCGTACCAACAACAACAACTAATTGTTTAGCTGGATCTTTTATTGTATCAATAAAACTTATACAATGACCAGCTGTTAATATATGTCTGTTACTTATTATAACACCCGAACAATGAGACGATGTATGTCCTTCTCTTCTTCCAATTTTTCTTATTGATGCTAGATATGGAAATTCACCATAGTCACCAATGATACCACCAACAATACGCTCTTGAAAACTCTTGGCTAAAAACAAATTACAAAAAATAAACACAATTTATTTTGTAATAATTATTAATTTAATTTTCAACTTACCATTTGTCAAGCTAATTATTGCACAAATTAAAAATTCAATAAACAATATATTCTTCATTGTTAAATAATTTTAATTAACATAAAATTTAAAAATTTAATTCACCTTTTATACTTTTTTTTTTGATTGAAATCCATATCTTTCATTAAAATAACAATTGAAAATTTATATTATTATTTTTTTATCCTCTTGTAAATTGCCAAATATTTATTTATTTAAATAAATAATATTTTTTATTGATTTATTTATGATTTTATTAAAAATTATTATCATTAAATTAACATAAAAAAATTTATCCTTAATGATAAAATAAAAAAACAATTGCATATAATTTACATAACTTTTTTTAAATATTGTTTTTTTTTTTTATTTAAATTAACATAAATATTTTTAAAACAATAAATCAAATTGTATATTAAAATCAAGGTCATTCAGATGGGATAGATATTTTTTCTGTAATATATCCATCAATCCAATCATAATAAAAATAAACTGAAGTAAAAACATCACTCTCACCAGTACCACATGCAACTTTACCAGAAGCAATGCCAATTAATTGATTATTATGAACAAGTGGATTGCCATTATCACCAGCACATACACCTTTATTTCTAATTTCTCCTTGTCCACAAATTTGATCAACTGAAATTGGCCTAGATGTATAAGTTGTACACTCTTCAGCTATTATTGTACTCAACAATACAGGTGTAAATTCAGTTTTAATATCACCAAAATGTGCAACGAGTTTTGTCCAACCAGGTGTAAATGCAGCATGTCCACTTGATGGTGGAGTTTTTGATAGAACAATTTGATCAGCATGATAGCCCAATTTAATTGGATAAACAAGCTACACACAAGCATCAAAAAACATTATTATTTTGTTTAAATTTATTTGATGTTTGATTACCTTTATTAGAGCCAAATCATGAGATGATGTTTTATTTTCAGGCTGATATTGTTCTGGAATAAGTATAACATCAACAGAATATGCTTGTCTAAAATTTGCAACTGGTAATCCAGTTATAACAGCCAAATTTCTATATGGTCTTGTTACTTTTTCAACAAGACAACTTGCTGATGTTATGATCCATCTGTCACTTATAATTGCGCCACCACATACATGTACTCCATTGATATTCAATGAAACAACATAAGGAAAAGGATGAACATGTGAATATGGTCCACCACATCTTATTGGTGGTCTTCCATGACAAACTAAAATTAATTAATTATTATTTAAAAAAAAACATATATATTATAATTAAATTTAATAAATTTTTACCTGTTGAAATTGTAATTATAATAAACAGTAAAAGACTTGTCATTTTAACAATAATTTACATCAAAATGAATTAATTTTAATGATTATTTTAGACTTTATATATATGTGATATGTTTTCTCATGCATAAATGATCATGATTCAATTGGCACATGTAATTATTTATGTATTATTAGTTTAAATTTATTAAACTACTTGTCGTAAATTTAAAAAATTATTCGCTAATTATTTGACCAGTCTGCAGATTATTTAATTATATTTTTTATTAATCATTTGAATATATTATTTTGATTTATTTATAAGCTATATTATTATTATTTTTAAATTTCATTGGAATAATTTTTATTCGAAAAATTTTATTTATACAATTTATGTGTTTTAAAATTGTCAATTTCAAGGTTTTTTATTTTATTTGATGTTATATCAACAGATGTTGAATGATAAAAAAATTAAATATTGATTTAAATTTATTAACATCCAGGTGCTCGATATTTCGTGCAAGTTTTTATCTTCATTGCTTTATTGATGAAATTTAAATTTTCATAAACATCAGTGTACACGTCAGGTTTTCCTTTTGCACAGCCATCATTCCAAGATGCAAAACCAATAACACGTTTATCAACAACCAAGGATCCACCAGAATCACCCTGAAATTTAAAAAAAAAAAATAAGAAAAATCATAAACAAGCTGATGGAAATATTAATTCTGTTATTTTTACTTTGCAAAAACCAGAAGCTGAACCAGCAATTCCACAAAATTGTCCTTGATAAAGATTAAATTTAATTTTCTCTTGACACTCTTGTCTATTGATCACTTGGACCTGTATTTTTTTGAGAACTTTTGAGGGATACCCATTGTTTTGATCCTCCCAGCCCCAACCACAAACAATGCCAGTTGCTTGTTCAGGAGTTGGTGAGTCTGGTAACAATGCAGCTTCTTGACTATCGTCAAATATAATTTCATCATCAAGCTGAAAGATTAAAAAACTATTATCAACATCAATAACAATAATAATAAATTACTTACAGTGATAACAGCAATATCATTTTTATTAAAGTTATTATGATCAGCTCCATTTACAAAATCTTCATGCCAAGTTATATTAAAAACACTGTGTTCATTGTGTTCATTGTGTTCATTGTGTTTATCATAAAGTTTTGTTGTACCAGTTACAACAGTAACAACAGTAAAATCTAAATCTAGACCAACAAAACAATGAGCAGCTGTTAGAATATGTTTTGAACTTATAATTGTTCCAGCACAAATATAAAGTCCATCATATCTTATTGATGCTTGATATTTTATTTCATTGTTTAAAACAATTTCGCCACCAACAATTCTTTTGTATCTTCTAGTTTCACGACATTCTAACCAAAAAAAAAAAATACAAATATTAATAATAATTATAAATAATAAATTAATAAATAAAAAAAATTATTAACAAACCTGATTTTAAAATGAATAATAAACTAATAATTAACATTAAAACTATTGTATATTTCTTTTTTATCATTTTTTTTTTTGTTATTTATTGAACTTTGATTGTTGCACTTGTTTTAAACAATATTTTTGCAATTTTTTTTTCTTATTTTAGTGTATTTTTATGTGCCACAAGAATTTGTTATCTTATCAAACTGGTAATTGCTTTAAAATGTTTTTTTTTTTCTCGTAATAAAAAGTGTAATAAATGTGTATATATATTTTTTTTGATACAACAATACACGTGTCATTGGATAATTAAATAAAAAAATTTATTAAAGTCTAATATTAGTCATTCTTTTGTTTGATCAAGTATGACGTAAATTATCGTCAAAGAATTTTTATTTTTTGCTCTGTTTAGTTTGACATAAAAATAGATTAAAATATTGACAATTAAATCATTCTAAAAATGTAAATATGAATTTTTAATTCAAATAAAAACCGTTTATTTGAGCAAATGTGTGTCCTGAATCTGCAAAAAATTAAAAAACTGTCATCCATGTTGCTCGATGCTATAAAACTTGAATTAAAATTTCAAAAAATCGTTAAATAATATTTAAATTATATCTTTTTGGTAAATAGTGATTTTTAATTTAAAAATTATATAAAAATTAATTGGAGTTTTTTTTCTTAACATGTACAACCTTGGCCAAGTTACCAAAATAATCAATGGAGAAAGTGTTGCTGAAGGTAATTCAACATGTAACAATTTATTGATGATTATTTTTTTTCAACAGGTGAATTTTCATCACAAGTTAAATGTACAGGTACAATTATCGATGAATTGCAAAACAGAATCAAATTGTGTTATTTTTTTTTTATGCAAATAAATTAATGCTAGGACTGTTCAATCTGGTGTGACTTAATTATCTAGTTGGTTATTTTTTATGCTAAAAAAATTCATCTGCACAATAAATTCATAAAAAAATATGGAACATAACATTTTATTTATGATGTGAGTATTTTTGTTTTATAAATAATTTATATTAATATTGTTTTAATTTATTTGGTAAATGTCCTTGATAAAATTTTATTTTATTTTATTTTATTTTTGTTGTCAGGGTGACTCTATTTTATGGAGAGACACTTGTTGGCATTGCTTCATTTGGAATTCAATTTACAAAAAAAAAATAGTCCAGCAGTATTGACAAGGTAAATTAATTTTATTTTATTCAAACAATTAATATTTTTATCAAAAAATGTTAAAAATATCATAAAGTTTTTAATTATTTATAGTTTTAAATAAGATAATTAATTGTAAAATATTTAATTGGCAAAATTTGTAATATTAATATTAACGACATGTAAATTTATTTTATTTTTTTTTCTATTCTGTTAATGGCATCATTAACAACATCAGGTTTATTAAAAATAAATAATTTTTTTTATGTTATTATTTTTAAAATTACGATGTGTAATTAATACATATATTAATTAAATTTAATAAAAAGAAAAACTAGTTGTATTAATTTATATACTTTCATTTTTTCATGTCAATTTTTTTAATAAGATAATTGTTTTTTATTAGTTATTAAATGTTTGTAAATTTTGAAAATATATAGCTAAAATTAGAAGCATTTTTTTTTTGCTATATATTTACCAGTTGGTTAATAAATTTATCATCAATTAAAAATATAAATTTAAAACTAATGAAAATAAATAAAATTAAAATAAATGAAAATATTTTTTTGAAATAATTAATCAATTTGTGACGAGAACTTTAAAATGACGTCAAGTTTATTAAAATCGCACGAATTGTCATCACACGCAATATTCACAACTGGACAATTACAAACACGTAAAAAAAAAGGTGCAAAAATATACACTGAATTTAAAATTTTTTCAAAGAGTTCAGAGACCCCAAAATCCTTTGCATTTTTTATGATATTTTTTTATTTTCTTCAGTGACTTTATCTTTACATGACTCTTTTTTTTTATTACATTTTTACATCGTAAAAAATCATACAAAATAATGTTACCGTCAAAAAATATAAATACATAAAAATTTGTTTATACAAATAACGTGCGAATTTTATTTTTTCATTAAGTTATTATATATTTTTTTTTTGATAATTAAATTTTTATTTTACGATTTTGTAATTTAAATAATAAAAAATGCACAAAATTTTATTGTTAATTTGATTTTTAATTATTAAGAAGTTAATAAAAAATATAATTAACATCAAATATTAAAAAATATACAACACCAAAATGTTAATTTAAAAATTCAAATTAATTTTTTTTCTTTTTTTAATTAAAAATATTCAAGTTTATTTATTTTACTGATAAAAAATTTAAAACTCTATTAATTTTTGACTAAAGTATTATATAAAATTAAAGATTATAATTTTTGTTTTTTAAATAATTAAACAAAAATTAATTTAAAATTATTCATATTTATTTTTTAACAATAAAACAGTCAATTGGAAATTTAATTTTATTATTGAATATTGATGAAATAAGTGAACCAAGGTAAACAAAAAATAAAAAATAATATGAAAATTAAATTAAAGCAGATGATTCCATCGAATCTCATTGACCCATGAATTTATTTTTATATTTTTATATCAACAAAGGCACTTGTATGTCTCTAGAATTAAGAATCTATAGTCAAGCCAATAATTAACTTGTTAAAAAAAACTATAATACAGCTGGAAATATATGAAGAAAAATAAAAAAAATAAAAGGATAATATTCAGAGAGATAAAAAGAACAAAGTTTTTTGCACAGGCGCTCTTTTAATTTAATGACGTCATATGAAAATGGGGTGTGGGCTAAAATATTGCCTCGTGTAAATAGGGGTTAGTAGAGCACTGACGGGGGTGTGGGTCGCGAGTCATCTCGCGACTCAAACAAATAGACAAATAACAAATAAAATTTAATTGAAAAAAACCGGTGTTTAAATGTACAAAAATAATTAGTTAATTTGTTTTTTTTTTTTTTTGTTGAAAACAAAGTACAAAGTAGATGAGAATTTAATTTTTTTTTTTTTGATAATGGCTCTTATAAAGTGTTGTTTTGAAGTTGAAGCTTCTGAAGTTTTTGAAAGTGTTGTTAGAAAATGTACAAATCCTGGATGTAAGTTTAAAAAGATTAATTAAAATTTTTATATATTAAAAAAAAATAATTTAAATAAATCAAATCAAGTATTTTTTTTGTTGCAATTTTAAAATTTATTTTTTATTTTTTAGTGTTGTGGCTCATAAATATTGATATACAGGTGTCGTGAAAGAAAAAAAAATAAAATTCAAGTGGTTAAAATACCGTTTCTCTTTTTTATAAAATCGTGTCTAAATTATTCAAAAAAAAAAATATATATATTTTAATCTTATTTCTTGTGGATAGTCTTTATTTTTTTTTTTTTTGCATATTTATTATCAAGCTGTCAATTGTGAAATTTATATTTTTTAAAAATTCAAAAATTCGAAAGAAATTGTTTTTTAATTTTATTAATTACTTGTGATATTAAAATAAAATGTTATATATTTATTTTATTATTATTGAGATTATTTATTGATTTTAAATGTCTTGGTTTTAAAATACGAAATGTCAGTGGCAATATGTGATAGTGGTTTATCTCATTATTTATTTTCAAGGTGATACGTCGTCCAGCACATTTATAAACATCATTTGACCCCATTTTTTTTTTCCTTCAGTTTAAATAAAATTATTCAATCATTAACCCTTTAAACAAAATCTAAAAAAAATTAAATTTAGCAAATTTTTTAATTGTCTAATTCAATTTACTAATTAACTTTGTTTTTCCATCTAAATTTAATAATAAACTAATTTTTTCTTTTTAAAATAATTTATTACATATTATTTTTTAAACAAAAATATTAATATTATTCTGTAAATTTATAAATTAAATATTATTTAATAAAATAAACAAAAAAAAAATGATTAAAAAATCATTAACTTTTTAATTAAAAAAAAAATACCAAAAATTAAAACAAAAAATTCATCAAATTGTTTATATTAAATATGTTTTTTTTCCATCTAAATTTAATAATAAATTTTTATAAATAAATAACAACAATAAATTATTGTTAGTTTATTAATATTTTTGTTTTTTTCTGTTAAATTATTTTTATAATATTAAATTAATTTATTGCAAAATGTTTACATTTTTTTTGAGCCAATAAATTTAAAATAATAACATATCCAATTTAAAAAAAAATTCTAATTTAATGCTAAATCAATACATACCTAATTACCCGTAAATTTTTATTTAAATATTTTCATTTTTCAAATAGTCATAGTAGTGTCCTCTACCAGTCCCGCCATAAAAAAAATCAATCTCCCCACCATTAAAAAAACTTTCAATCGATAAAACAGACCGAACAAAATAAAACCCATTTAGTCGGTACAAAATCATGGACAAATTATGTAAGTCCACTTAATAATTACTCCAAAATACACCCTTATAATCATCAAAAAAAACAACAAACCCCACAATTATTATATCTAAACACAAGCCAATATTAATAACCACTAATTAAATCAATTAACTCGTCAAGTTTTTCATTTTTTTATATCAAAAATATACATTGTAATTTGTACAAATATTTCCGGGTATAACCAAAGTCAATACGAGTCATGTCATTGCGCAATAGATATTGCAACAAATAAATAAATAAAAAATGACGTTTATACACGTCAAGCAACAACGATCCAGAAAATTAACTTGATTGCAGTGTAAAAAAAATGAATAAAAAAAAAAGAAAAAAAAAATTATTGCGATAGTAATAAGTAGTGGGGTTTTGGTTAGATAAACGTCAAGTTGTTTTTTATTTATTTTTTTTTTTTTTATACACTTTTTTCGATGCAGCATGTGTGGTAAATCAATTTCATGTCTTATTCAGTGCTGACAGTACATAAGTCAAGATTGTCTTGATATTGTCTTATCATTACATCGATTAAATAACGTTAAATTGATTTTATATTATTTTATATTGATATGCATTTAATTGAATATTATTGTCTAGGTTGTTGTTGGTGTTGTTCAGCCTTGAGGCCAAGGTACAAGAGGCTAGTTGACAATATATTTCCAGTAAATCCTCAGGTAATTGTCAAAACAACATAAACAATTTGAATTAAATTAATAAAATTATTTGTGATTTGTTTAA
Source organism: Aphidius ervi (assembly GCA_015776835.1). Taxonomy (NCBI): domain Eukaryota; kingdom Metazoa; phylum Arthropoda; class Insecta; order Hymenoptera; family Braconidae; genus Aphidius; species Aphidius ervi. The sequence continues at coordinate 676,901 of MKYW01000001.1, read as the reverse complement.
CAGGATGGACTGGTTAAAAATAACATGGAAAAATTAACATTCTACTCATTGAGTAGTCCAGAAAAATTGGATAGAATTGGTGAATATTTATTTCAACGTGCATCACGTGATATTAACAGACATAGAAATGGATTTGTTATAATTGCCATGGAAGCTATGGATCAACTTTTATTGGCATGTCATGCACAGACACTTAATTTATTTGTTGAAAGTTTTTTAAAAATGATACAAAAATTATTGGAGTCTTCAGATTCACAATTACAAATTATGGCAACACAATCAGTAAGTATTTATCATTTATATTTGAAGGTGTTATTCAAGTATAATTATTTATAATTTTTGTTATTATTTTTCGAAATAAATTATATGTTTTTTGTTGACTTGAATAACACCTTTAATAAAATATAAATCAATCATTTTTCATGTGTGTGTGTGTGTTTGTGTGGATTTGTTATTTAACATTTGCTATAAAAAAAAAAAAACTGATTTATTTTAATATTTATATGTTCATATAGCTTTTGATGAATGAAATTCGCTAGTGTGTTTTAAATAAATAAGAATATGATTGCAAAATTAAAAAAAAATTAAAAGTTGAAAAAATTATTTTCAATGGACAGTTTGTCAGATTTGCCAACATCGAAGAGGATACGCCGTCTTATCACACAAGTTACGATTTCTTTGTATCAAAATACTCTTCAATGTGTCACTCCAACGACGACAACTTGGCAATTCGCAAGCAGATTCGACTCGCCGGGATACAGGGATTGCAGGGTGTCGTAAGAAAAACATTATCTGATGATTTAGTAGAAAATATTTGGGAATCTGTACATATGGATAAAATAGTACCATCATTACTTTACAATATGCAAAATGCAAGGTAAAAAAAAAACATTCTGCCATTAGCTATTAACAAGTTAAAATCAATTTGTACATTTTTTTTTTGTTAAATAGATATGCTGATAAAGAAAATACAACTCCAGAAAGTCCAACAGAAGAACGTTCTGATCCTCCACAATTTGCTGAAACATGTATGCGTGAATTAGTTGGTCGTGCATCATTTGGACATATTCGTTGTGTCATTAGTCCAGTACTACAACATCTTGATAATCATGATTTATGGGTACCAAATTATTTTGCAATTCATACATTCAGAATAATAATGTTTTCAATTCAAGTAAGTATTTAATAATATAAATTAATTAATTAATAATACACCTTAAATAATTAAAATATTTTATCTTTATAGTCACAATATTCTTATACTGTTGTTGAAGCATTAATGACACATCTTGATAACAATTCAAAATCATCACCAAAAACACGTACATGTATTGCTGATACATTATCAAAAATAATATCAATAGCAGCTGGTGAAAGTGTTGGTCCATCTGTTCTTGATATTATAAATTCATTATTATCACATTTGCGTATATCTGTTACAAGAAATCAAACATCAACAAATGATGAACAGCTATATCAAGAGGCATTGATAAATGCACTTGGTGAATTTGCAAATCATTTACCGGATTATCAAAAAATTGAAATAATGATGTTTATCATGAGTAAAGTACCATATTGTCAACCAGACAGAATAATATCTGTTGGTAAAGGTGATGTACTACTACAAAGTATATTATTAAAATCATTACTTAAAGTTGGAACAAAATACAGAACAATACATCTTAATACAACATTTCCACCAAGTTTTTTGGATCCATTATTACGTATGTCATTGGCTGCTGATGCTGAAATGCGTTTATTAGTACAAAAAATATTCCACACACTTATTGATCGTCATCATAATATTGAAAAACTTGAAAAACCATCAGTTAACATGTTGGAGCTTGATTTAGTTATTGAAAAATCATCTGGACCAGATGTTATATTTATACGTAAACATGGTCCAGAAATATACTCAGCACTTTATGAATCTCTTGAACTGTCAAGTAATAATGTTGATAATATTGAAGCAATATATACAACACTTGCATTATTAGCTGTTGAGCTAGCATCTGAAGATACAATACTTGAACAGTTACGTCTTGTACTTAGTCTACAAGATTTAGCATTGACAAATAATCAATTAAGTACATCAATTAAATTTAATTTACATGCTATTGTTATTAGTTTATTGGTGTTAATATCAAATGTTTGTAGTATTAATTCATTGATTGATTATAGTAAAAAATTAATTGAATCAAGAAAACGTGATAGTCCACATTTATTACCAAAATTAAGAGCTCAATATGACACTAATTTACCAAATAAAATACCAGCATTTTTACTTGTTGATCAATCAATTGTAACTGAATGTCTTAAAACATCTGGACTTGATCCATTAAAATTACAACACAGTAATGTTTATAGTCATTGTTCATTGTACAGTAGTATTCATAGAAATTCTTGGGTTGATACTGCTGGTAGAAATTCAATAACAGACATTAGCTCATCAAATAATGAACTTGATTCTGGTAATTCATCACCTGGTGTTGAAAAAAAAATAACAACTCAAGAGTTTACATTTGAAAGTATGAAAAAAATATTAACTGATTGTGCTAATGATCAATTAGTTGAGGATGAAAAACGTTTAAAATTATCAGAAGTATTTAGAACAGCTCCTTTTGATGAACTTGTTACTAAAACACAACCAAAACATGAAGTTTTACAAAATAAATTATCAGATATATTTAATTCATTGACTATTGAACCAAGAAATTTATCACAAGGAGTTCAAATTGTTGATGCTAAATCTAATCAACAAATTCCAGCCTATGAAGTACATTTTCCTGAACTATTTGTCTATTAAATTTAATATATTTTCTTATTATTTATTTTACAATATATTTTTTTGTTTATTTACAGTATTTGCATTTTGAAAATAACAACTACTAATTATTCGTTCATTTGTTTATATATATAAAAAAATGCACAATGCAATATTTTTATAATCAATTATTTAATTATCTTTTTTTTTTTTTGTTATTTAACTGACAATTGTTTATATGAAAACAAAATTAATAAATCAAATATTTATACGTGTATTAGATATTACTAATTATGAAAAAATAAAAATATTGTTATTTGGAATGATGGCTTAAAAAAATAATAATTATTATTAATAAATTAATTAAACAGTTTTTCAGATTTTGTTATTTAATTAAAACCACTCGGGTAGAATTTTTACAAACATGAATTACATATATATTTCTTATTTTTTTATATCAATCAGGAATGAATAAATTTGAAAATGAAATATTTAAGTATTATTTATTGTGATTAAATCAGATGATAATTATATTAATTGTGCGTTTTGCGACGATAAACTTAAATAATAATTATTATTTTTGTTTTATTGAATTGATATTAAATTACATTGATGATTTATTGAAATTATTTTAATCAAATTTGGCATGTCTTGCTTGAGTAAAATGATTATTTACTTGATGTTAATAAGCTCGACGTCAAAAATGAGAGTTGCATTTGGTGGAATGACACCTGGATGTCCTTGTGCACCATAAGCAAAGTCTGGTGAACAAGTAAGTCTTGCACGTTCACCAACAGACATTTGGGCAACACCTTGATCCCATCCTTTGATAACTTCACCTTTGCCAATTTTAAATTGGAATGGCTTGTTGCGATCGCGACTTGAGTCGAATTTTTTACCATTTGTCAATGTTCCTAAATCAAAAATTAAATATACCAATTATTAGTCAATTAAATACTCTAAATAAAACATTAAAAATTTTATTTTTCATGTTATTATTTACCTGTGTAGTGAACGATGACAGTTTGTCCAGTTTTTGGATATCTCTGACCTTAAAAAAAAAACATAAATTCGCAATTTTAATTATTTATTTTTATTTAATAAAAGAAAATGAATATAAATCTATACTCGTTCTGTAATCATAATTTATAAAAACACATCAACTAGGTCACAAGGTAAATTTATTATAATTTATACAAAAATATCGATCTTGAAAAAAAAAAAAAAAAAACTCTTGTCATTCAATAGCAGCACAACGAGTCAACCTAACCAACAAATTTAAAAAAAAAAATAATTTACTATTTAATTTTAAAAAATTATATATTGTTTATAGCTAAACTAAAATTACATGTAATTATTTATTTATCAAATACCATTGTTTTATTTGTTAAAATAAGAATAATAATAATTACCATCACCGGGTGAAAGAACCTCAACATCCACGCCCATTGTTGCTAATAATCAAGCTGAAATAAATAAAAATTTATTGTTATTATTGTACTTTAATTATTTATTAATAATATGGCAAAAAAATTTATTGAAATAATTGATTATTTATTATAAATAAATGAAGAATAAATTACCTTTGAAATAACACGTTTCACAAAATCAACACGGCTTACGTTTTTTTTTTTTTCTTGTTGGTGGGAAAAAAAAAAGAATCCATTTTTCAGGATGATTCCAAAAGCCACCACTATATTTTCCAACTTCCGTATCCGGAATTTATTAATTTTATTTTTGCGAATAAATTGGGATAAATAGGATTTTTTACAATCAAAAAATAATTAAAATAAATAGACAATATTGTTTTTTGTTTTTTTTAATTTACAATTTATTAATTAATAATAATTTATCAACAGATAAAAAAGAAATTTTTATTATATTCAGATCAATAGATATATATAAATTTTATTTTAAATAAAAATTAGATAATGAAATAATTTTTAAATAAATCTAAATGAGCAAATTATGTATTTTTTAAACTGATAATATTTTTTACCTTTTCTTTTAGTAATTAAAATTAACTAATTTATCTACCTGTTAAGTTAATTGCACAACCAACTTTTAAAGTACATGATTTGTTCTTTTTTTTTATAATTACTATTAGTCTTATTTTAAAATTGGAAATATATTTATTTTTTTTTTCTACAATAATGTCACTCATTGAGGAATGTATCCAAGAAAAAAAAAAATGGAGTATCATTTAAAAATAATCACCCAGCATGGAATTGATGAAAAAAAAAAAAAAAATTAATTTTTTTTTTATCATCAGGAAGTACTAATTCAAATTGAATTCTCTTTTTTTTTTTGTTTAAAAAATTGTCTATTAAAATGGAACTCTCTTTTGTTGTTGAAAAAAAAATTTTTTAATTTAAAAATAATTATCAATGATTATTTTGTTTTGTCATAGCTTGATGATGCTGATGGGTCATAAATTCTTTCAAGAAGAGCTCTTGTTATGCTACCAGGTTTTTTTTGATATTTATTTATTAATTCTTCCAGTGCAAGAGCAACTTTGTCTTTAACTTCTTCTGGTGTCAAGCTGTCATCAAACGATATTGGATCCCCAACGTATGTTTTTAATTTAACTGGAAAGCCACCATAAATTGGTGCAAATGGAAATTTCGTTGCAGCATATATTCTTAGCCAAAAACGTCTACCCCAACTGACTGTTCTAAATGCTTCACGTAAATTTTGCGTAAACAATGGTACTATTTTAACTTTTGCATCAACTGCAACTTTAGCAAAACCCAAACGATTTTTCCATAATAATTGATAATATGAGTCACCAAATTGTGCTTCATAAACACCACCAGGTGATATTGCAAGCATGTTACCATCTTTCAATATTGATGAGCATGTTTGTATTGTTCCTGGTATTAATTTCATGACATGACATATTATTGAAAAACCTGGTACTTTTAATAAAAATCTATCAACAACACTGTGTACTATTTTTGACTTGACTAATACCATTTTTGAAACGAAATAGTATAAATCAATTGGTACTGCACCATGATAATATATAAATAAAACTGGTTCATCCATTGGAATTTTTTCCATTCCAACAACTTCATATCCTAGATAAATAAACTGTTTTAATTATTTGTAATTATGATTTATCATATTTTTTTTCAATAATTACCATGAAGAATGTAGCCATGAACATCCCAAATTGCAGCAACAACATTTCTTGCTGCAATTTTCCAATCTTTTCCGTATGCTTCTCTCAGTCGTACTCTTTAAGGAAATATAAATTTTAAAAGTCATTGGGTTCATCAATTATTCATAAAAAATTCATTAATTATTTATTATTTAAAAATAAAAAAAAACATACCTGTGTAGTTTATAGATGTAAAAAATTAAAGCAGATACATATAACAATATTAGAATAAAAGCTGGTAAAAGGAAGGTGATTAACAAAGGCATCAAGAGCCAAGATAACCAGAGTGTAAAGTCCACATCAATGTAATCAACTGAAACATTAACAAAAAAAAAACAAGAAAAATAATTAAATATGAATTGTAAACGTAATCTGATAATAATTATTTTAAACAATTATAATAGTCAAGTACTTGAAATTGATAAAAACAATTATCAATTGATTCCAAAAATTATAATTCAATTATCAAATAAATAAAGTCGAGTAGATTTTTTTCTATATCGTACGATCAAATTACAATCAAGAGATCAATTATCTTCTTACACAACAGTCTTTATTTATAAAAAAATAATAATAATAAAAATAGTACATTTAATTAACAATAATAATAAAATATTAAACAAATTTATAAACAACTTACCAATGACATCTTCGAAGCCCTTAAAAATGTTTGTTAAAATATCCATAACTATTGAAGACCTGATCAAGCACCGTTTGTCTTAAAATTTTTTTAAATATAAAAATAGTAACAATAGTAAAATTGAAAGAAATAAAAAATAGTTTAACAATCACGCTCTCATCGACAGGTGGAGAGTGTATCCATGTCTACGTTGTTGTTATTGTGTTGTCTATGTCGTCTTCTTTTTGCTTCTGCTATAACAAAAAAAAAAAAAAAAAGAAACAAGTTTTTTCTTTACGTTTTA